>ML677396.1:3942296-3970597 GCA_007922305.1 Dermatemys mawii | reverse complement strand
CTCCCCCAGCTCTTTAATGCCCTGGGATCATCCCCTGGCTCTCTGCTCCACTGGGAACCTGCCCCCCGAACACGTTACTGCCCTGAGATCAGCCCCTACCTCCAGATCTCTCCTTCCTTTTTAGGACGCTGCCCTTTTCAGCTGCCTGTGCCCAGGGGACTTTGCTGTGCTGGCTACTTGACCCCTCTCTGGTCCTATGGGACCATAAAGTGCTGGAAACCTGCTTCCGTCCATCCCCAGCCCAATGGGGAGGGGGAGAAGAACTGGGCAGGTGCCAGGGGCAGCATTATGAAAAGAGAACCGGCCCCAGAGAGGTTAAATTACCATAAACGATACCCCTTTCCGACCGGAGTGACTAGTCAAATTTCCGGGCTCTGGGGATGCTGCAGCTGGAAGCAGAAATTGATGGAGTCTGGTATTTTCTTTGATGCAATCTTGTTTATTTTAGGAGCGGCGTACCAAGTCCTGCTCCACAGCAGGCAGGAGGAACCAGGAACAAAAGCAGCAGTTTCTTGGCTTACAACCCCAAGCCTCCTTAGCCAACAGACCGACAAGCTCTCTCTGGCTTTCCCCAGAGCCCCACCGTGCTCACAGGTAACTGCTTTGCTTTCTGGCTTTTTGTCAGGGCTTTGCTTATAGCCATGTTAACTGAAGAGCGAATTCGCACCTATCAATCTTAATGGGGTTTTAACTCATAACAAGGTTTCACCCTGCTCGTAACATTAATTAATTAATTAATATTATTATTATTTTAGCGTATTATTGCAGTACCGCCTAGGAAAAGCAGTCATGGACCTGGACCCCATTGTGCTAGGTGCTGTACAAACACAGAACATAAAGAAAGCTCCTGCCCCAAGGAGCTGACAATCGAAGGCTGTTCTGGTTCCTTGCGATCCTGGTGCTTTGGCAATATTGCCAGTTCTCCACTGAAGTGGGCTGGTGAATAGCGGCGAGAGGGAGGGTGTCTGTACGTGGGCAGGGGCTACCGTCAGGCTCTCTGGCCACTTCAGGAAGGAATCTCAGGGCCTCATTGTCCTCATTGTCTTGCATACACCAGGGTAACTATTGTCATGAGGGATGTTGTTCCTGATTTACCCCCTAGATACGAGCAGGACTGGACTCCTTGTCCCCCTTTCTGGGATTCAGAGCCCCCTGGCAGAGGTCTCTGGTTACCTTCCTAGTATTGCGATCTGGGCTTCTCAAGTTCTTCCTTCTGCCCGTCAGGGCCCTCTCTCTTCCATCAGCCCAGGGCAGGAATTAGAAAGGGGAGCTGTTGTGGGCGGGGAGACAAGCTGTGCGGGGCACGAGTGTCTGATCACTATGGTTGAAAGGCTGCCTGCCCAAGTAGTGACAGCCACTGTGCTTATCTGCTAATAAGAATACTTAGCTCTTACTGTTTGTCATATCTAGATCTCAAAACACTTTACAAAGGTGGATATCATTATTTCCATTTTAGAGGTGGGGAAACTGAGGTACAGAGGGAAGCCGTGAGTTGCCCGAGGAGTCAATATCAAAATTGGATATTGAACCCAGGCTGCTAATTTAAAAAAGATAAGAGATGCAGGACAATGCCCAACGAGCCTGTGGAACTCACTGCAACAAGAGAGCCTTGAGAGCCCACTGGGACTGAGCAAAGGATCAGATATTTCTCCTGACGATGGAAATGTCCAGAGATGCATTAGTGATGACATCAAACAAACCATGAGTTTGGAAGGGGTCAGCCCTTGTTCTTCTTTTTATCCCATCATTCTCCACGTCAGAGTTCCCTGCACCTGCCTCTGAGGCATCTGGTACTGGCCAGGATACGGGACTAGGTGGTTGGATCCAGTATAGCAGTTCCTATGATACATTGTCTCCCAGCCCACTGTCCTTATTGCACGGCTGCTGACAAGCTTCACAGCACATCCAGCAGCAGTTGACCTGAGAATAGGCTGATATCAGGAGCCTAGAAATGGAAAAACACCTACAATCCAAATACCAATGTGTGTGGCCGTTAGTAAGGGAGAAGAGAGGTGTTTCATTAGCAGTGCTCCTTCTGGGGAGTCATATTCAAGTTAGGATTCTCTCTAAGCCCTAACTTGTCAATCCACTGCACACTGCAGCAGTGGGCAATCTTTTCAACAGACAGCCGATAAATGAGGTTTTTGCCGTCACCCAACTCCCCTTATTTTAAACATTTACACACGCTGGGACTCTGATGAAGCTGAACATGTTACCGTATCACCGCTGTTCTGCATAAAGCCCTCGCCATAAGGGAGGTGAGACAGAGAAAAAGGCCAAATCTATTTACCGAAACAGATACTAGGTAAAATCAGGAAACAGATACTAAGGCTTTAGGGTTCACACAGGGAGAGGGGACACACACACCCTTACACTCCCCCAGCATGGGGAAAAGTGACACACAGACATCCCCTACCCCCCGCCCTCGCATGGGGAGAAGTGACACACACACTCTCATACGTCTCTCTGACATGGAGGGGGGAACCAACTGACTGACCCAACACTCCCTGCCAGTCACGCTCTGCCCTCCATGCCTGAGTAGGCCTCCAGGACAGACCTGCCTCTCCTGATACCCGGCGCCATGTTTTCCTGAGGCAATACATGGGTGGGGGGCGTGTAGGGTCACACACCCTCCCTCCCCAGATTTCTGCAGGGTTCACACCAGAATGTGGCCAGCAGCAGCCTTGTGGCACGGTGCGGTAGGAAGGGGATGGGATCTGCTTCCAACTGCAGGTGAGAAGGGGGACGGGAAGGGGTGACCTGGCCTGGGTCTTTGCAGAGCTCCTCTCTCCCTCCCCACACACCCCATTCCCATGGGGTGGAAGCAGCTTGTCCCTTCCTGCCCTCACAGTGTGGAAACTCAGCTAACACCTGCAGGCCAGAATTTAGCTGAGGGGCGGAGAGGCGTCCCCGTGCCAGCGCTATGCAGGTCAGGGCCAGCTCTAAGATTTTTGCCGCCTCAAGCAAAAACATTTTTGGCTGCCCCTTCTTTTCTTTCCATGCCCCCCGCCCGAACTCCACGCCCTTCCAACCCCTTCCCCAAATCCTCGGCCCCGCCTCCTTTCCCCCTGTTTCTTCCTGCAGCGCCCCCCCCCCCCCCGATCCCCCCGCCCCAGCTCACCTCCGCTCCACCTGCTCCCCTGAACGCTCCGCTTCTCCCCCCTCCCTCGGCTGAGAAGCGGAGCGGTGGCGCGTTCAGGGGGCAGGCGGAGCAGAGGTGAGCTGGAGCGGGGGGGTGGAGGGGGTGCAGGAAGTAACAGGAGGGGTAGAGGAACCGCTCCACCATCGCCTCCTCCCCTGAGCGCGCCGCTGCTCCGCTTCTCCCCCCTCCCTCTCAGGCGAGGGGGAGCGGAGCAGCGGAGTGGCGACGCCATCGGGGGAGGGTGCGGGGGCTGGAATGCCACCCCTGGAAAAGTGCCACCCCAAGCACCTACTTGCTTTGCTGGTGCCTTGAGCCGGGCCAGGGGGTCTTGGGCTCTCCCGGGCACCAGCCCAGCCAGAGGCGGTGGGGAAAGGAAGGAGCCTGCCGGGCCAGCTGCAGTGAGCTGAGTGCTCCGACCAGGGGCTGGTTCTCCGCACAGCGCTGGGAGCGGGACACACCCCACCCAGCGGGATATGGCAGGGTTACCAGGCATCCAGATTCTCCTGGACGTGTCCGGGCTTTTTGGTTTTTAAATAGCCGTCCGGGAGGAATTTGTAAAACTCTAACAAGGTCCAGGATTTGCCTCCCAATGCGGAGCGCGGCGCGGCTGACACGGTGGCCGGACCAGATTGAGCCACTGGCATCGGGGCCTCCAGCAGCCAGAGCCCTGCCCCTGTTGCCTCAGTGCACTGTGCTGGCAGCGCTCGGGGTTGGGGAGGCTGCGCCCTCCATGGGAGACCACAGTAGCTTGTCTGACTCCACGCAGAGCCAGACCCACTGTTCTGAGCATCACAATAAGGGGCCTAGGGGGGTTGGAGAAGAGGCAGGAGGTATCGGGGGACAGTCAGGGGACAGGGAGTGGGAGGAGGGTTGGATGGGGCAGAGGTTCTGGCGGGGGGCTGTCAGGTGGCAGGGAATGGTTAGATAGGCGTGGGAGTCCTGCGGGTCTATCGGGGCGGGGGTGTGGATAGGGGTTGGGGCAGTCAGGGGATAGATAGGGGGTGGAGTTCTAGGGGGGCAGTTAGAGTGGAGGGGTCTCATGAGGGGGAAGGGAGAAGGGAGGCTTAGATAGGGGGTGCGGTTCCAGGGGGCAGTTAGGCGCAGAGGTCCCGGGAGGGGGCAATCAAGGGACAAGGAGCAGGATGGTTGGATGGGTTGGGGGTTCTGTGGGGGACAGTTAGGGGGTGGGAAGTGGGAGGGAGTGTCTAGGGGGCAGGGCTACCCCCAAGAGTGTCCTCTTTTTTGAATGTTCAAATATGGTAACACTAGATAAGGGGGATATGGAAGAGCAGTGGGGCTGGGAGAGGAGGTGAAGAGGCAAAGCAGGGAGAGAACAGCGGGGTGGGGGCACATAGTAGGCCAATGGGTAGGCAGTAAAGGTGACACATAATCGGCCGCTGCCTGGCACCTGCCTGCGATGGGAGATGGGAGAACACTCCCTTTAACCTAGCTACTGCCTCCCAGGAAGGGGGATTACCAACAGCAATGGAAAAACCCTATATCGCTGTAGGAAGTGTCTCCATGAGGGCATGACAGTGGTATAGCTGCTACATCAAGGTGGCTATGCCACAGATAATAGTGCCCATAGCGTATACATAGCCTGAGGCAAGGACAGAACAAGCAGGGTGGATTTGGGAATTCCAGTGTAAAGCTGTTGTTTAATGCACCATCTGCGGTAGAGTCATTAGCTGAAGGCAGCCATTAGAAGATCCATGCTGGCGGCAGGAAATGGTTTAAAGCAAGAATAGGGCAAACTATATAAATCTGGTTGCTTATTTCAAAGGCCTCATTGAAAGGGTTTAGGAGCCACTGAGACAGATCCTGGCCTCATTTACACACATGGAAATCCATGGTAAATCCACTATTTCAGTGAGATCAGCTGCTGGCATTAGTCTCTTTTGTTTGGTGGGTTTGTGTATGCATGTTTGGAAATGTAAAAGTAACCCTCGGCTTTAAATAAAAAAACCTACCAAAGTTGGTATTAAAAACTAAAATACATTCACGCTCTTGATGGTCTTCTAGGCCTTATCTGTACTCTGTTAGACCAGAATAATGCCAGTGAAGTTTGTAAAGTGACACCCAGCTAAAACTTACAGAACAGGGTGGAGATGCAGACCCTTTTCTTTTTGCAGAGATATTGTCTTTCCAGTTCCCTTCTTCTTTTTTCTTCTCTCCAATCTGCCTTTTATCACCTATGCCCCCCTCACTGGGTTTCACTCTCCTGAATATTCTGAACATGCTCTGAAATTTCTGGTGCCACCTCACTTTCAGAAATTCCACATCTGAGCCCTTTCCTAACACGAGTAGCAGGTTTCCAGCCGGGCTGCGAGCCCTGTGTGGTTCAAAGCTTGGTGACTTCTGTATAAAGGTGAAAGTCTAAAGGAACATCTCACAAGCAAGGTTGCCTGTTGAGTGTGGTGCCTCGGTATCCATGAGAAAAGCAACCTGCCACTTTTTTTGATTTTCACCAGCATCTGGCACCACTTGGGCTAGGGTCTTTATAGTGGGGCGGCTGCCCCACTCCAGGAAAAAAGGCTTAAAACTGCCTTGCAAAGAGTTGTGGCTTGGGGCAAACAGCTCCCAGGCTGATTAGAGAAAAGCTGGGCTGATTGGGAGGCAGGCCCCAAACAGACCCAGCTGGCTGTATAAAGGCCAGGGAAGCCAAGTGCTGAGAGACAGCCTCCTGTGGTTACAGAAGCAAACAGGTGTGGCTGTAGGGGAAGCTTAAGGTACCCAGAGCAGTGGGGAGGTAGGAGGAGCTGGGGGAGCTCTGGCCTGGACACCCCCAGGCTGCAGGGCCTAGGGGACAGCACAACAAAGGGTACTAGGGTTGCAGGAGGTAGCCCATGGCTACAGAGGCAGCAGGCCAACCCTCCTTGCCAGTGATGAATTGCAATGACACTGCAGTCTGCCCCAGTGAATGGGGGCAAGTGGTGACTGGCAGTTGCCTAGACTGAGGAAAGGTGTGGCTAGGGGGGTGGGGTTCCCCAGGGAGGGGAGACCCTGAGACTGTGGGGGTGCTGCTGGGGTGCAGCACCCTAGGGAAGAGGGCACCCGGGTCCAGGGAGGGACATGGGGCCAGAAGCAAGCGGGACTACAGCTGGCAGAGGGTGTTCTGGATGCTGGTGAGAACTAATTCCTGGATGGACCAGTAGGAGGCGCCGTGGGGTGAGTCACTGCACGCTTACACTCTTATAGTGCCACTCTAAGAGGCTTGTTGAAACGGGACATGTAAGAAGGACATTGTGGAATCCCATTACTCTGGCTCTAAGGGCTGTCCAGTGCTCTTATCCATTTATCATGAACTTTAACAGGCAAGGAAGATGGAGAAATTCCTTTGTACAATCTTTCCCCCCAGGTCTGAAGTTCCACAAGCACACACAGGATTTGCTCAGAAAGAGAGAAAGCTCTGGTTGTAGGAGATCGAAAAACACTGACTTTTTTTTTCCTTTGTGGGGGAAATGGACTCAACAGGGCTGGAATGTTACAACTCCATCCAGATCTATGCAGCTGTGTTAGAAGAAGGTACAAATTGGCCGCGCATGTCTGCAAACTATTGTAACAAAAACCCTTAAATTGTAGAAAGGGAAAAACCTAGAGCGACATTTTTGGATTTATCCTTCTTCTCTCATCTTTCTTTCCTTGATTTGACTTTTTGTCAGTCAAAGGCACAAAAGGGCTCAAGGCCCTGATCCTCACAGGTACTTAGGATCCTAACTCCCATTGAAATTCAAAGGTAAACAATGGGAGTTGGGCACCTAAATGTCTTTGAGAATCTGGACTCAAGCCTTAGGAAGAGAGACTAAATCTTTATGAGCCACAAAATGGAGAAGCAGGCTGGAGAATCTCAGTGGAAGTTGCTCCCTTCAGGAGGGTTCTCCTTGATCCCCTGCCTCTAATCCCAGTCCCGTGGGGGCTGAAGTTTATTGACTGTTGTGTAAAGGCTCTCAAGTTTGGCAGAATGTCCTGTCAGCCCCCAAGAGCCAGTGGATCAGTGCTGCCTTTCCATAGAGTCACTGTGCCACCTCCTGGCCAAGCGCTATCACCTCTGGAACAGCTGGATCTCTTCTCTGAAAGGCAGTGAGTGACTAGGGCAGGGGTCTCCAAACTTTTTCAATTGCGCACCCTTAGCAGAAAAAAAAAAATTGAGCACACACTCCCATTGGGAAGCCCTGCCCTAGCTCTGCCCCCATCCATTCCCTCCCACTTCCTGCCCTGATTGCCCTCCTCAGAACCTCCTGGTTTCCTGACTGCTCCCTCCTGGGACCCCTGCCCCTGACTGCCCCCCATCTAAGCCTCCTTGCTCCTTGTCCCGATTGTTCCCTAACTGCCCCCCTGGGTCCAGGGCCGCCATGGTGTCTGGCTCTTCCAGCTGGGGCTGCAGCCACGGTGCCTGGCCCGTGGGGCCGGTCCTCGCCGCAGCCCCCTATGGGCAGGCACCCCAGTTCCCTACCACTGGACTAGGGCACGGAGTTGAGTGACTGATCCTGTGTGCCCTGGGGTGGGCTAGGGTGTTAGGAGAGTTGAGCGCTGCCACACTTGGGGCTGGCTGGCTGGGAGAGAGCTCCAACACCTGGGTGCCTGGAGGCTAGGTGGGGTAGAGGGGGCAGGGCGTCACCTCGCCAGATGTCCTGTAGCCAGGTGGGGGTGTGGTGGTGGTGGTGGGGACGGGCAGAGGGCTGGGAGCTGCCTGTCAGGGTGATCTGGGGCCTGTCCTGGGGGATGGGGGTGAGCATCGAGAGAAATGAGGGGCCGGGGCTGCTGCCCCAAGTGCCTGCAGGCTGGCTGGGTGTTGTCAGTAATGAGTAGGTGCGGGGGCAGGGGGGCAGGGGGAGCAGCGTGTGGCCAAGTTCTGCCACACTGGGTGCCCTGGGGCCAGACGGAGGGGCATGGGGATGGGCATAACAGCCCCATGCCCCTCTGGGTGCCCTGGGGTGGCTGTGGGTGTTGCGGGGAGTGGAAAGGCTGGGTGCTGCCACACCGAGTGCCCTGGGGCCAGTCGGTGGGACAGAGCGAGTGCCCTGAGGTGGGCTGTGCATGTCAAGGAAGCAGGAGGGGCCACGCACTGCTGCCCCAGGTGCCCTGATGCCAGCCGGTTGGGTGGGAATGGGTGGAGGAGAGGGGGGGCTGGATCCTCCCACCCAGGTGCCTGAGGGCCAGCCAGTGGGGTGGGAGTAGTTGTGGGGTGCAAGGCTCTGAGGCCCCAGCTGATCTGGGGCTGGCCAACTGTGGCAGTGGAGGATGGGTGGGCAGTTGGGGGTGATGGGCATTGCTGACCCAACAATCCTGGGTCCAGGTTGGGAGTTGTGGGGATGGGACCTTCTGCCCTGTATGTTGATGAGGGCACAAGAGGAGGCTGGATGTTGCCTTCCCATTTGCCCAGGGGTGGGTATGTCACCCCTGGTGCCCAGGAGCTGATTTGGGGCAGGGGAGGCTGCAGGGGCTGCACTGGGTACCATGGGGCCAGATGGGCTGGAATGTATCACCTCTCCTGGTGCTCAGGGGACAAGCAAAATGTGCGTGAGGGGGGCAGCAGGAGGTGGAAGGAGAGCTAAGTGCCCTCACACCTGGTGCCAGCCAGGGCATTGTGGGGAGGGCAGGCGTCTCCTCCTCACATGCTCTGAAGCTGGCTGGGAGGATGGAGCACCAGGCTCTGGTGCCAGCAGTTAGGGTGGGAGGGTTAGGGACTACAGAGGAGGCCAGGCTCTGAGGTGGGTGCTGTTGCCAAGGCTGACAGGAGAGGGGCAGGTGGCGGTCAGGTGCCACCACCCCAGGTACCCTGAGGCTGGTGGGAGTGGGAGGAGGGATGGGCCCAGTCGTTAGCACTCAGGAGAGTTGTTACGGCTGCTGTTCCTGGAGTCTAATCTGGCACACGCAAGGAAAGATCACAGGCTCTGTTGGGTGACGAAGGCGCTCAACTAGGTTTATTTGTCAGCAAAGCTTGGTACTAGCACCCTGCGTGACTAACACATGTATGGCTGGGACAAGGTAAAGGCTCGGTCAGGACAGAGTCAGTTCTGTCCCTTCTGCCGATGCAAAATTGTCCCTTCTCTAACGTCTCTTTTTATCCCTCACTACTCCAGCTGTTGGCAGTTGCCACCTGTCCACCTTGTCCCCGCCAGTTTAAACAAAATCTCCTGATCCAGGACCCTGTCATCCTGGCCTTCTCTTGCCAGGTTTCAGGGTGTGCCCGAACAGTCTCCTGGGAGTTTGTTCATGTAGTTACTTGAGAACGCGGGGTGTTCCTGTGCCATCCTCTCTGGTCAAGAATGTGCCAACACCTGCTGTGTTAGTCTTCTGCCAAGGCCAGGCCTACCCTGGGTCACAGCCTTCGCTTCACACTGCTAGCTAGGCCTAGGCCTCCACTCCCATGGGTGGCCTGGGCAGGCACGGGGGAGGGTGCGTGTCTGGGCAACACCTCCACAATTACCCAGAGGCTCTGCCCTTAAGAAATCTGTGTGGCTTGAAAGCTGGTCTCTCTATCACAGGACTGACACGGCTCAGATGCAACTTCCCTTGCAGCTGTCAGATTGAGCTGCCCCCTCATCTAGGTGGCCAGAGTAGGAAAGGTCTGCTGGGCTCCTGCCTGGGACTCTTGGTCCTTCTGGGTTTCCTTGACGATTAAGCCTTGCCCTGTGAGTCCTTCTTTTAAGCATGGTGTGACAGAGAATAAAAACGCGTAGGAAAATGCAGGGGCAAAGGCATGTATGCATCAAGTGAAGCAGTGATAAATGCGGCCATCAGGTCAACCAATAGGACCGCCTGCACCTCTAGCAGTACTGTCAATTTCTAGGGCCCCAAGCTATTGTGGCCATCTGGTGAAGCCAGCTGGACCAAATTCCTCTCTCTAGCAGGCATGAGTAACCAGGGAAAAACAAAACAAACTCTCTAGCTGTAGATGGCAGGTAGAGCCATAGGGTCTCTGAGCCCTTCCCACCAAACCAATGCAGCACTGAGACTGGAACTCAGATTGCAAGATTCAGAGCCCCGAGTGCTCATCATTTCTCCATGGGATCTTCTGACAGCTTTTTCTCTGGACACCTGTGACTCGGAGTCGGCACTCAGATGGCAGAACTCTCCCCTAGCCTCATTGATTCTCTCCAGCTGATCTCTCTCCTCTTGTGACTCTCCTATCTCCTGCTTTGCTTTCTCAGGAACTTGCCCCACAGTGCTTTGAAATGGCCAGAGATTGCATTGTCTGTACCTGGGCTGTTAACCCACTTACCAAAGAAACAAGCCTTTCCCGGGAAATGGCTTCTGGGAAACAGTGAGTCAACCAGGATATTGCAGGGATTCATTTAGCTCCTCATGTACAACACAAAATAAAAAAGTCTACCACCCATGTAGGGCTTGAACCAAGGAACCTCAGATGAAGAATCTCCTGCTCCAGTGATTTAGCTCTGCTGTTCCCAGAAAGCAATCACGCTTCTTGCTAGCATAGCTAAACATGGTACAGGCCACGATGAACCAAACACCCACAGTGCTGTTTCTGGGGCAAAATCTCAGGTCACACTTTGATTTATTAAAGCCAAATCTACATCTACAAGTCAGAAATTGTCCAATAAGTCAAGCTGTGGCAAGAAGGGCTAGTGCACCTCATCTGCTACAAGTGAGGCCTGATTTTAGCAGCTGTTAGGGGTTATTAGGAGTTTGTAGGCAGTGTACATTTTGATCAAAGGTCATTAGGCTTTATTGCAGGATGTTGGGCATTATCATGAACTTGTTTGGGATGTTTAGCAGTTACTAGGAGTTGCTAGATGTTAATTTTCTACTAAGAATTGTTGGGGATTAGTAGGAAATGTTAGGGGGTCATAGGAATTATTTGGTGTGGTCATTAGGATTTATCTGGGGTTATTGACGATATGCAAGGGTTAGCAGGAGTTCATTGTTAGGAAGCATTATTATGGCATGTACAGTGTTGGGGTCAACAGGATTTGTTAGGTTTCGTTAATTGTTGTTGGGATTTGTAGTTTGCTGGGTTTTCTTAGGGTTTGTCAGAAGCTGTCAGTTTTGAGGAGTTAAGTATTGTTACTTATTATGCAGTGTTAACAATTGTAAGGGTTTGTTTGGGGTTATAAAGACTTGAAGTTTTAGGGATTAGTAGGGGATTCTGGGAGTTATTAGGGAAAGTTAGGTGCTGTTAGGCATTAATTGACGTTGTTGAAGTCAGCTGGATTTATTAGGGATTGATGCAGATGCCCTGATCACCACTAGAGTCTGATAAATCCTAAAATCCAGCAAACACACACACCACAACCACACCTACTAATTGCTAACAACCCTTTCTGACAATTAATGCCACCTAACAAATCCTAATAATTCCAACACCACCTCATAAATCCCCATGATGCCTAACATCAAATAACCTCTACTACCACCTAACATCCTATAATAACTAACTCCTAATAACCCAAAATAAACCCCAACAATCACTAACAACATTCCTGATGGGTGTGCGGGTATAATAGGTGCATGTGTGTGTGATGCTTCAACACATCTGTTACCAGATTTGTGTGTTACTTTGGGGTATGCTCATTTATTAGGGTTACTCTTCTGGAGTGGGGGGGTGTTCTGTAATTCTATTAATGTACTGCTTGTGTCATGTGTGCATTCATATGGAATTCTACTTCTCCCTTCTGCAAGTCCCCTCCCAGTGGGGCTATCCTGTAAGACCTAGGTTCCCCAGGTCTGGGTTCCTCCAGCCTCAGAACTGGATGAATACATACACACACACACACTAGCTAGAGTGACCTAGATGTCCTGATTTTATAGGGGCAGTCCCGATTTTGGGGTCTTTTTCTTATATAGGCTCCTATTACCCCCAACCTCCATCTTGATTTCACACTTGCTGTCTGGTCACCCTAACATTAAACAGAGCACGTGTGAATGGACAGAGTCAATCAGCGCTTTCAAGCTGACCCCTTTGTCACAGGTTCAGCACGTCCCTATCCAGATTTTCACATCACAGTTATACTGGTTGTAACCCACTTGATGAGCAAACCCCACAGGATTTTGGGGTGCTACAGGGATCTTTAACTTAGTTAAAAAAAGCGTTACTGCAGAGTAAATGGGGAAGCTAGAAACACAAAAGAGTAAAGTTCAGAGAAAGAGAAGTTATAAGTTGAATAAAGTTCAGAGAAAGAAAGTTATTTATTGAGTAAATATGCCTATCTCATAGAACTGGAAGGACCTTGAAAGGTCATCAAGTCCAGCCCCCTGCCTACACTAGCAGGACCAAGTACTGTCCCCCAACAGATTTTTTTGCCCAGATCCCTAAATGGCCCCCTCAAGGATTGAACTGACAACCCTGAGTTTAGCAGGCCAGTGCTCAAACCACTGAGCTAGCCATCCCCCTTTGCTCATCCAACCACATCGCGGGGGCACTGACCCCTCTGCACATGGGGCTGCTGGCAGCAGCTCACTTGGTGGGGTGGGGGCGGCAGCGGCAGCTTCTCCACATGCCTGCTCATCTGGGGGCCGGGGGCTGGACAAATTGACACCGCGGGCTGGATCTGGCCCCTGGGCCGTAGTTTGGAGACCCCTGCTTTAAATGACCGCTTCTTGGAGCAGCTGATACAGGAATGCACAAGGGAAAAGCAATTCTTGATTTAGTTCTGAGTGGAGCGCAGGATCTGGTCCAAGAGATAACTATAATGGGACTACTTGAAAATAGTGACTGTAATATAACATCATTTAACTTCCTGTGGTGGGAAAAACCCCTCAACGGCCCAACACTGTGGCATTTAATTTCTGAAAGGGGAACTATGCAAAAATGAGGTGGTTAGTTAAATAGAAATTAAAAGGTACAGTGACTACAGTGAAATCCCTGCAAGCTGCATGGACACTTTTCAAAGACATCATAACAGAGGCCCAACCTAAGTGCATACCCCAAATTAAAAAACACAGTCAAAGAACTAAGAAAAGCCACTGTGGCTCTAACAACCATGTAAAAGAATCAGTGAGAGATAAAAAGGCATCTTTTAAAAAGTGGAAGTCAAATCCTAGTGAGGTAAATACTCTACACTGCCAAATTAAGCCAAAAAGGAGTTTGAAGTTTTGGCTAGCTGTTCCTCAAAAGGTAATAACAAAATGTTTTTTTAAGAACATCAGAAGCAGGAAGCCTGCTAAACAACCAGTGGGGCCCCTGGATGATCGAAATGAAAAAGGAGCACTTAAAGACAATAAAGTCATTGCAGATAAACTAAATGAATTCTTTGCTTCAGTCTTCACGGCTGAGAATGTTAAGGAGATTCCCAAACCTGAGCCATCCTGTGCAGGTGATAAATCTGAGGAATTGTCAGATTGTCATTAGAGAAGGTTTTGTAATTAATTGATATGTTTAACAGTAACAAGTCACTGGGACCAGATGGCATTTACCCAAGAGATCTGAAAGAACTCAAATGTGAAATTGTAGAACTATTAACTATGGTTTGTAACTGATCCTTTAAATCAGCTTCTGTACCCAATGACTGGAAGATAGCTAATGTAACGCCAATATTTAAAAAGGGCTCTAGAGGTGATCCCGGCAATTACAGACTGGTAAATCTAACATCAGTACCAGGCAAATTAGTTGAAACAATAGTAAAGAATAAAATTGTCAGATACACAGAAGAACATACATTGTTGGGCAAAAGTCACCATAGTTTCTGTAAAGGGAAATCATGTCTTACTAATCTATTAGAGTTCTTTGAAGGGATCAAACGTGGACAAGGAGGATCCAGTGGACATAATGTACTTAGAGTTCCAGAAAGCCTTTGACAAGGTCCCTCACCAAAGGCTCTTATGTAAATTAAGCTGTCATGGGATAAGAGGGAAGATCCTTTCATGGACTGAGAACTGGTTAAAAGACAGGGAACAAAGGATAGGAATAAATGGTAAATTTTCTGAATGGAGGCGGGTTCTCCAAGGGTCAGTCCGAGGACCAATGCTATTCAACACATTCATAAATGATTTGGAGAAAGGGGTAAACAGTGAGGTGGCAAAGTTTGCAGATGATACTAAACTGCTCAAGATAGTTAAGACCAAAGCGGACTGTGAAGAACTTCAAAAAGATCTCACAAAACTAAGTGATTGGGCAACAAAATGGCAAATTAAATTTAATGTGGATAAATGTAAAGTAATGCACATTGGAAAAAATAACCCCAACAATACATGCAATATGATGGCAGCTAATTTAGCTACAACTAATGAGGAAAGAGATCTTGGAGTCACCTTGGATAGTTCTCTGAAGACATCCATCCAGTGTGCAGCAGCAGTCAAAAAAGCAAACAGGATTTAGGAATCATTAGAAAAAAAGGGATAGAGAATAGCCTCCGTGTTTATCTTATTGCCCTTATATAAATCGATGGTGCACCCACATCTTGAATACTGCGTACAGATGTGGTCTCCTCATCTCAAAAAAATACACTGGCATTAGAAAAGGTTTGGAAAAGGGCAACTAAAATGATTAGGGGTTTGGAACGGGTCCCATATGAGGGGAGATTAAAGAGGCTAGGACTTTTCAGCTTGGAAAAGGGGAGACTGAGGAGGGATATGATAGAGATATATAAAATCATGAAGAAAGTGAATAAGGAAAAGTTATTTACTTGTTCCCATAATATAAGAACTAGGGACCACCAAATGAAGTTAATGAGCAGCAGGTTTAAAACAAATAAAAGGAAGTTCTTCTTCACACAGCGCACAGTCAACCTGTGGAACTCCTTGCCTGAGGAGGCTGTGAAGACTAGGACTATAACAGGGTTTAAAAGAGAAATGGATAAATTGATGGAGGTTAAGTCCATTAACGGCGATTAGCCAGGCTGGGTAAGGAATGGTGTCCCTAGCCTCTGTTTGTCAGAGGGGGGTGATGGATGGCAGGAGAGAGATCACTTGATCTTTACCTGTTAGGTTCACTCACTCCGGGGCACCTGGCATTGGCCACTGTCAGTAGACAGGATACTGGGCTAGATGGACCTTTGGTCTGACCCAGTATGGCCGTTCTTATAGGTGTGTGATGTTTCGTCAAGTCTGATGGGCGTGCATAGGTATGACAGTTGCAGATAGTGAACTCACAATGTGTGTGTGGATGATAGAAGCAGGTGTGATATAAGTGCACATGCCATGGCTGTGCATGTGCATGACAAGTGCATGCATGAATAATGGATGCACATGATTGTAATGGGATGTGTGTGACAGGTGCAAACATGATGTATGCATGTGATGTATCATGTGATGTATGTTCACACTTGTTGGCTGCATGCAGCTGTGATGGCTGTGCACGTGTGTGAAGCATGTGCAATCAATGGATGCGTGTGCACATACTATGGGGATGTGCATGTTTGAGGTTTGTACAAGTGAGATGGGTGAACACATGATGGTTGTGCACGTTTGATGGGTTCACACATGTGGGTGGGTGTGCTTGTGATGGTTGAGCATGTGTGATAGGCTGTGCATGTGATGGATGCTTGTGCTTGAGGTATGCATGTGCCCAATGGATGCCTATGTGTGATAAGTGTGCACTCATGCTTGTGTGTGTGAGAGAGTTGGAAGTGTTCATGTGGGTGAGCATGTGATGGATGCACAAGTCATGGCTATGCAGGTGCCTCAGGGGTCTCTGCATGTGATGGATGTGCACATGTATAATAGAGCATGTGTGATGGGTGCATGTGTATAGCTGTTGTGCATGCATGGGGTAGATGCATGATTGTGTGATGGACGTCCATGAATACAACGGGCATACAAATGTGTGATGCTGTGCGTGTGCACCCAACACATGCATACACTTAGGTGTGAGCACCTGTCACATGCATACCCCTTGCATTCCCATGCACCCACTCACTGCACACAAATACTCATTACACCCACCCACATTACTGAGACTTGATTCAAGTCATGTCTGATGCAGAAGTTTGGACAGTCAGGGTGGCTTTGGCCCAGAGACTCCTGAACTGAATGTGAAATGTTGCCTAAAGTGATCTTGTGATTGAGTAAACTTGTCTAAAACTGTTGAATAGGACAAAGAGGGGTATGCTTAAATGGAAAGATACCCTATCTACAAAATGTGCTGCCAGAAGGCAATTAGGGAAAATCAAGTAGAAGAATGGAAAGTGCCTGAAAGCCTGTATGCAGAGAAGCAGGTCAAAGTGACCTGGCTAAATATACACAGCTAATGCATTGTCAGTGTAACAAACTACTCAGAAAAGAGAAATGACAACATGAAAATAGCAAGGTCAGCAAGTTATGCCAATTAAAGTTCAGACATGCATATTGTATAGGTCACATATTTAATTATTAGAAGAGAACTAGTAAATATTGTGACAAAGCTCTGTCCTTGTCTGCGTGGGTCCCATGCTTCCTGGCGGATTCCACTAGCCTCAGAGGCTCACTGTGACCCACCACGTACCCTTCTCTCTCTAGAGGCAAGGGCCACAGCCTATTGAGCCATTTTCATTATAAGTCAGCAAGGGAGGTGAGGAGAAGCAACCTTCCCTCACACAGTCTCTGTTGTCTCCTAGTCTCCACGATTAATTGAGGGGGTAGGAAGGAAGCCCGGCCCTGCCCTCTACTCTAGGCTCCAGCCCAGGGACCCTAATAGTAGCAGCTATGGTAACTGACTTTTTGGAAATAGGACACATACAATTCCCTGGGCCACTTCCCCACAGCAGCCCCCCTTCCTTAATATCTACTTCACTATTACCTCAGGGCATCCTTCCTTACACCTGATATGGTTTGCACTGTTTCATTCCTCCAACGGTGCAGCTTCCTCCTACAGCTCCTGGCGCACACACACACACACCCAACTGCCTAATTGTGAGGCTTTTAACTAGTTTCAGCCAGCTCCTAACTGGATTCAAGTATCCCAATCAACCTAGCTGTCTTCCCTGCCTTCTGGAAAGATCTTAATTGGTCCCAGGTGTCTTAATTGACCTAGAGCAGCTACCATTTACTTATCTTGGTAACAGGAATTTGTTTAGCCTTTGTTTCTGTTTTGACAGAACAAGGAGTAATGGTCTCAAGTTGCAGAGAGGGAGGTTTAGGTTGGATATTAGGAAAAACTTTTTCACTTGGAGGGTGGTGAAGCACTGGAATGGGTTCCCTAGGGAGGTGGTGGAATCTCCGTCCTTAGAGGTTTTTAAGGTCAGGCTTGACAAAGCCCTGGCTGGGATGATTTAGTTGGGGTTGGTCTTGTTTTGAGCAGGGCATTA
Source organism: Dermatemys mawii (assembly GCA_007922305.1). NCBI lineage: Eukaryota > Metazoa > Chordata > Testudines > Dermatemydidae > Dermatemys > Dermatemys mawii. Next base: position 3,953,272 of record ML677396.1, on the reverse strand, counting down.
GACTAGATGACCTCCTGAGGTCCCTTCCAACCCTGATATTCTATTATGCTAATATATCTGTCTCCATTACTTTTCTATAGCCATCTGGCCTAGCCCTGTTACAATATGTAATTTGGATGTGTATAATATATGGGAGATTGTAAGGCATAGCCAGAGTTCATAGGAGAAATCCATTGTGACCCACCTATGCCTCAGGAGAAGGCAACTGATCACTGTATTTTACTATGTCTGTCATTTCTTACTTTAATAATAAAACATACCTTGGGGTTACGTTTAGGTTCTAAAAGTCTAGAACTTAATCTAGCAAGTTTTGGTTCAAGATGCCTTTTCTCACACAGTCTTCCAAGAAGACGGTGAGTGACCCTTGCCTCAGTCAGGCTGTCTCTGAGAGGCCCCCAAACTCCTGGTGCTTTTGCATTCTTAAGTGAAAGAGACAGCCTAGATTTTTCAGATCTCTGACAGACATAGATATACCATGGTAAATTCCCTGTGTAGACAAGACCTATGAAAAGGGTTCATATCATGTAAGATACTTTGTCTAAAAATCCACAGATCAGTCAAAGTTCCTCTCCCCAAGAACAGAAAGGAAAATAGCTAAATGTTAATTACCTAGACAAGAATCTCTCATAGTTTGCATATGGATAAAATTTCTTTATCCCTCCCAGCCTAGCTCAAAGAACTCTAAGAGTGTAGCTACACTTGCAGACGTAGAGCGCTGGGAGTTAAGCCAGCCTTCGGAGACCACAGCAGGGAAAATACCGCCATGTATTTACACTATCATATTCAAGTACACTGGCATGGCCACATTAGCAGCTCTTGCAGTGCCACAAAGAGCAGTGCATTGCAGTAGCTATCCCAGCGTTCAAATGGCCGCATTATGCTTTTCCAATAGAGTGGGAGTGGAGTGTGACAGGGAGTATGTTTTGCGGGGCTGAGAGCATGTTAGCTTGAGAGTTCAGACAGCAGCAGACCCCGCCACACACACACACACACACACACACACTCACAACAGCAGCATTCCACACTAATAGCATGCTTTGCTCCCGAGCAAATAAGCATGCCAGCTGTCAGAAACGGAGCTTTCAAAACAGTGACGAGTGACCACTTGACTTCAGGGGACTATGGAACGTTTCCGGAGGCCAATCGCAGCGCAGTAATGGAACACCTCATTCACATTGATGCCTGGGCATTTCAGCTGGGCCATAGCAAGCTTTATGCTTCTCGAGGAAGTGGATTACCAGGGGCGCTCCAGCTGCAGAGTCCACGCGCTCTACGCACCTTGCCAGTGTGGACACATCATGAGTTAGGGCGCCCGGGGCTGTCTGAATGCGCTCTAACTTGCAAGTGCAGCCAAGCCCTAAGTTATCCTTTAAGAATCACACTCTGCCTTCCCAGGCAAAATGGCCCATTGCACTTCATGAGTGGATCAAGAGGGGGGTGGGTAAGCAGCAAGTTAAGCAAACTAAAAATGACTATCTGTAAGACTGAAGGGCAAACTGAGCAAGCTGCTTGTACCCCAAGAAATCCAAGCCACAGTTTTTTCACTCCAAATTATAAACTATACATTGACGTACAAGGAAAGCAAAGTATAGAGTGCATCATTTGTCTTTTACCTCAAATTAGAACCTGCACATTTGTTTGCCTTTTCAGTCAGATCTATGTCTTTCTGTATGTGAATGTCTCTTGCTCTAAAGTAAATCCTAAATAATGTGAAATGCTCACGTGCAACCAAAAAAGTATGGAGCATGTCCTCCAAATGTAGAAGTTTATATGGATTTTGTTAGTTTGGACTGTAAACAATTGTTGCAGTCTAGAAGTAACAGGAACTGTTTGTCACTAGGTAGGTTAAAAGATATAAACCAAGGGATAACTTTGAAGCATTAACAGGAATTGCTTAAGAGGGGGTATATCTTAAGAGGGGGTATATCTCAATTAATAGTAGGGGCTAATAATGAAATAAAGTTCTTGAAATGAATCAAACTTAAAAAGCCTCCAATAACAAAAGGATTAAAGTTATACACTGGTGCCTCCTATTGCATGCCAATAGAAGCAGCAAAGAAACTGAGCTGATATCTGAGCCCCTCACTCCCCTCTTTGGCACATGATCAATAGGAACCAGTGGGGAGCCCCTCTAACAGGACCTGAAACTAGGGGATATAAAACTGAGGTCACCGTGTGCTTGAGACCAGAGAGCTGACTGAACCCAACCCAGGGTTAAGAGGATAACCAGAAGCAGGAGGGGGATGAGATTTCATTTCAAAGATTATATTTTTCCTTCTATTCTTTAACATAAATAATTGTATGATATGTGTAAGTGTGATGAGTGTGCATGCATGTGATGGATATTCCTGCACACAATGGGTGCTCACACATGAGCGGTGCACGTGTGCTGGGTGTACACACACAGCCATCACACATTTGTACACCCATCATATTCATGAACATCCATCACACATTCATAGGTGATCTTGCTGAATCTACCCTTCCTAGTGAGCCCTGAAATAACCATATTTTCGATTTTTAACTTCTTTATAAGTCCAAGCAAATTGGCCTAAGAGAGACTGAAAACAGTAACTTTAGGCGATTGCTGTTAATAAGTTCAACATGTCCTTTTGGACAAATCCAGACAAAGAGTAGTAACTAGGGCTCTCAAATAATTGCCATTAATTCACACAATTAACTCAAAAAAATCAATTGTGATTGAAAAAATTAATCGCAATTAATCGCACTGGTAAACAATAGAATACCAATTGAAATGCATTAAATATTTTGGATGTTTTTCTACATTTTCAAATATATTGATTTCTATTACAATGCAGAATACAAAGTGTCCAGTGCTCACTTTATATTATTATTTTTATTACAAATATTTGCACTGTAAAAAACAAAAGAAACAAAAGAAAGTTTGGTTACATTTACAGGAGATAATGCCTGCTGCTTATTTACAACGTCACCTGAAAGTGAGACCAGGCGTTTGCATGGCACTTTTGTAGCCAGTGTTGCAAGGTATTTACGTACTAGATACTACTATAGTACTAGATATACTTACGTACTAGATTACGTACTAGATATAGTATGCTTCGGCCACCATCCAAAGGACATGCTTCCATGCTGATGCTGCTTGTTAAAAAAATAATGCATTAATTAAATTTGTGACGGAGCTCCATGGGGGAGAATTGTAGGTCCCCTGCTCTGCTTTACACGCATTCTGCCATATCTTCCATTTTAGAGCAGTCTTGGATGATGACCCAGCGCCTGAGCAAGTTCCTGGGAAGCACTTGTCAGGTTTTAGAATTGAAGCACAGCTCCAGGAGAGTGTGGAGATAGTGCTTGTGGACTCTCCAGACCAGAGTCTGGAAACCCAGTATTAAGCTGCACCTAACACTGCAAAATGCCTGGGCTCTGACCCACCTCTTTAGCAGAGCATGAGGTAGAGGTGCCAACTTTCTAACCTCACAAAATGAAACACCCTACCCCGCCCCTTCTCCGAGGCCCCACCCCTTTCCCCCTCTCTCAGTGGCTCACTCTCCCCTACCCTCACTCACTTTCACTAGGCTGGGGCAGGGCATTGGGGGGCAGGGAGGAGGGCTCTAACAGGGGGTGCAGGCTCCATGGTGGGGCCAGAAATGAGGTGTGGAAGGGGGCTCTGGGCTGGGGCAGAAAGTTGGTGTGCAGGAGAGGGTGAAGGCTCTGGCTGGGGGTACAGCCTCTGGGCTTGGGCTAGGACTGAGGGGTTTGAGCTGTAGGAGGGGGCTTGAGGCTTGGGGGTGGGGCTAAGGGATTCAGAATGTGGGAGGGGGCTGCAGATTGAGCCAGGGGTTGGGCTCTGCGAGGGAGTGAGGGCTCTGGTCTGGGGATGAGGGGTCTGGGGTAGGGCTGGGGATGAGGGGTCTGGGGTGTAGGAGGGGGCTCCAGGTTGGGGGGTGGGGTTGAGGGATTCGGAGTGAGGGAGGGTGCTGCAGATTGAGGCAGGGGGTTGGGGTGCAGGAAGGGATGAGGACTTGGGTGGAGCCAGGGATGAGAGGTTCAGGGTGTGGGAGGGGGCTCTGGGCTGGGGCAGAGGGTTGCAGTGCAGAGGGGGTGAGGACTCTGGGCTGGGGGTGCAGACTCTGGGGTGGGGCCAGGGAGGAGGGGTTTGGAGTGCAGGTGGGGACTCTGAGTTTGGGGGGCTCAGGACTGGAGCAGGGGGTTGGGGCGCTAGCTGACCTTGGGCGGCTTCCGGTCACCAGCGCAGCATGGGGGTTAGGGCAGGCTCCCTGCCTGTCCTGGGGCACCGCGCTGTGCCCCAGAAGCAGCCAGCAGGCCCAGGTCCTAGGCAGGGGATCCAGGAAGTTCTGTACGCTGTTCTTGCCCACAGGGACTGCCTCCCTAGCTCCCATCGGCTGGAAACCAGCCAATGGGAGTGTGGAGCCAGTGCACAGGGTAGGGGCAGCACGCAGAGCTTCTGGCTCCCCGCCGAGGACCCGGACCTGCTAGCCGCTTCCAGGGCACAGTGGACTCCCAGAGGCATATGCTGATGGCCCATAGGTACTACCCTCTTGCTGGCCACCCAGAGCCTGTGCCAACGGCACTTGGGCCCCATGTTGCGATTATTGGGCATGAAAATTTACCCCCATTCTAAGCTCAAATGTAAAAGATACGTGCAAGTTCATAAAATGTCACATTAACTTGTAACTTTTTGCCTTCCTAGAAATTAACTAAGGAAAACAGATCGAGTTGTTTTTAGTTTTAATAAAAGAATGTTATGAACAAGTGCAAGAGAACCCGACAGAGAAACGAGATTAGCCCAAAAGAGAAAGGGCCTACTGATATGGTTCAAGGACTGTTGAAATCATGCATGTTAAAAGCAGATGACGCTGGAGTCGGAAATTAATGAACCTAAATTGTTCAGCTCCACTAAAAATTGCCAATAGCATTGGGAAGAAAATGGAGGAAGCATTAGCTAAAATAGCCAAAATGAATAAAAAAGATTCCTGTCCCAGAGCCCACTCCACTCCCCGTCTTTCCTCCTTATCCTGCTCTTTTAGTTCCACCCACAACTGAATCCAGGACCATTCCAATTCTGCCCAGCTAGACTAATTCTGTCCCCTAACCTCGGGTTCCAAGAAAGAAATTACTATACAAGAGAATAGCGATACATGAAAAATTTCAGAAAATACCTGGTGATAAAAGAAGATATTTTGATCTAACAGTCCAAGGTGATAGATAACATTGTAAAAATCACTATTAGATTGACGAGTTGAAGAATATTTAATGAGTTCCTTTGTTTTCAACGCTATTGCAAAGTCCTTGCCCCTGATAAACCACTTCAGAAAAGGAAGAGTACACTAGTTATGCAAAATCTCGATGAAAAGCTGGGGTAGGGGATGGGGGCAGAAAGTAACATAAAAGGCAGGGAGACAGACCAGGATTTTACCTGCCTCTGCAGGACTGGTCGTTCAGAATCTCCACTGATGGGCTGAGGACTGGATGTCATTATGATTTCCAGGACTCACAAGTGAAAAAACAAAGTTTCTTGAATCAGAGCAAGGCCTAATGACTTTCGTCTCAGGAAGAAAGTCTTCAGTCTGATGAGACAAGCTGGGATGCAAGACAGAAAAGGAGACAAAATTATTTTTTCAGTCCCTATTTAAGTACCCTGAAAAGGGGAAAAATGGGAGGCATAGTTCATCCCCTCATTATTTTGTCCACCAGTGAGGACTAATATCCACCACATGAATTTTGGTTCATTAATTTCCTGCTCCACATCATCTGTTTTTACCAAGCATGATAACACAGTCCTTGAACCATATCAGCAGATCTTTTTGTTTGGACTAATCTAGTTTCTCTGTCTGGTTCTCTTGCATTTGTTCATAACATGCATTTATTAAAAACTCTATTTTCAATGGTTAAATTTCCAAGCAGGCAAAAAGTTATAGCTCATGGGGACATTTTAGGAACTGGCACACAATTTTTACATGTGAGCTTAAAACTGGGATCCGATTTTCAGATCCAACAATGACAACATCACCAACAGCTGACCTCCCCCACCAAGTGCTGGTAGCATTCAAGGCCACCTCCTACTGGCATCCAGTAGCCAGTCCAGGCAACACCAGAACCAATCCACTGCCGAACTCCCAGAAATAGCACTGATAGCATCCCTGCACCACTTGTTGCAGGCTTCCCAGAGCCGGTATTGGGAGCACCCAGGTCCCACCTGCCGCAGGGCTCCCACATCCAGCACCAAGAGAGCCTGGCTCCACTCTCTGCTTTCCTCCCTCTGTAGCCTTGGGCTCTGAGACTCGGTGCCGTGGGAGTTTTTGGCCATGTAGACATACAGCCAGAGCCTGTGCTGGTGGTGCCTGGATGAGCCCCATTGATCTGGCTTCCCACATCAAGGGATGGCAGCATGTAAGACCTTTCCCTAATGTGAGGGAAGGTGTTGGGAGGGTTCCCCTGGGGTTGAGGCAAGTATCCCAGATTCTATCCTCACACCTCTGCACAAAAGTGTTTGTGTGTGTGTGTGTGTGTGTGTGTGTGTGTGAACCCCCAGAACGAACACCACACTTCAAAGTACAACACTTCTCTAACCCAGGCAAAGCAAGAAGACCCAGGTCTGGATCTCTAGCAGGGGTTGGACAGACCCCTTCACCCTAGCACAATATACAGCAAAATAGTTCATCCATGCCTGGTTGGACACACACAGACCCTGCCCCACACCATTGTGAGTCAGTCCAGCCTGTCCCTGCCCTTTGGGCTGGTGCTGGCATACAGCGTGAGCACAGCATTGTGGGACGGTTGCTAGACTCAGCTCTAGACTAGGCATTTACAAGAGTCCCCTTTTGCCAGGGGCCAGGTCTCCTTCAAGCAGCTTCTTCCCTCTCCAGCCCAGGGCTCCTGCTTCACCTTTGTTCCCTTCTTCAATTTCCCAGGCTTGTTGCTCAGCCCCTCCCCAGTTCTTTCCCCAAGAGGGAAAGTTAATTCTCTGTCTTTGGCTGGCACTCTCCCTCAGCCAGTCAGGTTTGTACAGAGGAACAGGAAAGTGGGGAGAAGGGGAAGGAGCTCTCCCACCAGCTCCAAGGGGATCCTGACAGGCTGGGGGGAAGCAGGGGTGCAGGGTGAGGGGTGGAGCTATGGGTGGCAGGGCAGGACAAGGAGCAAGACTGTGGGGAGCTGTTTGGGTGCAGGGAAGGACTGGGGGAAGAGCTATGTTTGGGATTAACCTTTTGTGGGTCCGGGGCCAAACATATTTGTGGGCCCCCACTGAGACAGTGGAGCCTGGTGCAGGGAAGTCAGTCCCCGGAGCAAGGGGCCAGCCAGAGGCAATAGGGCATGGCATGGCCTGGCCCTGTGTTGCCAACGTGTCTATTCCCCTTGGCGGTGGGCCCATGCCAGGCCACACCACCAATCCACCTCTCTACGGCCAGAGGCCCCCTAGACCTACTATTCCCAGTGCCCCCCAGACCCACCCACAAATGCACAGTGCCCTGCACAATACCACCCCTGCCCACAGCCCCACCACAACTGTTCAGCACCCCCCACAGAACCCTCACTCCCTAGTGCCCCAACACACACAGATCTTCCCTGTCCCTTCACAGCCCACTACCCCTCCAGGCTCCTCTCAGACCCACTCCCACAAGCCCTGCCTCCCTGCCACACTCACCGGCTTTGCTGAGAGCAGCGCAATCAGCCAGGCCAGGACCTGCCCCGGCCGGGATCCCTCAAGATGCACTTGCCTGGAGGGGCCCAGCCAAGCCCTACACACTGTTCCCCCCAGCAACCACCTGCTGACACTGGCCAGGCTTCTGCACCAGTCCCAGGCGGCTCAGCTCCAGGGAGGCCTCACAGGTGTTGGGAAGTTGGAGGTGCACTGGGGTCCAGCCAGGGGGCAGAGAGGAGCCCTGGGCCAGCTGGTGGGCAGGCCAAGAGGAGCTGGTGGTGGGCAGGGGGAACCAGCAGGGTCTCAGGGCGTAGTGCAAGCAGAGTAGGCCGGAGCCCCTTCTGAGCATAGGCCTGGCTCCATGGAGCCACTGGAGCCATTGCAAACCTGCCACTGTTTGGGGGAATGGGGCTGTGCTAGGCAAGGTGAGGAAATGGCCTTTGGGAGGAGCTGTATATGGGGGGGACAGAGGGCTGTTGGGGTTCAAGGTGAGAGAGATGGGGCTCTGTGGGGTCTGTTTAGGGGGCTGGGCTGGGGGCGGGAGCTGTGTTGGGAAGGCAGGAAGCTGTGGACAGAGAGCAGGCTACAGGGCGTGACTGTAGGGGGCTCTGTTTGGAGGGCCGGGGGCTATAGTGCAGAGAACGGGGGGAGAGGGCATGGGTCTTGTGGCAGCACTTTGTGTGGTCGCAGCGTAGCGCTGGCAGAGAGCTCTCCCAGCGCTCTAAAAAACCCACCTTCACGAGGGACATAGCCCGGCTCCCAGCACTAGTTCACTGTTTACACTGGTGCTTTACGGCGCTGAAACTTGCTGCGCTCAGCGGGGTGTTTTTTCACACCCCTGAGCGAGACAGTCACAGTGCTGTAAATTGCCGTGTAGACAAGCCCTTGATGCTGCAGCTTCTTGTGCTGGATTCAGTCAATTCCTTTGAGCATGGCACATGGTGACCTCTGTTTATATATACCCTAGTTTCAGGGCCTGTTGGAGGGGTCATCCTCTGATTCCTATTGGATATGTACCAACCAACTGGGCCCTAGGGTGACCGGATGTCCTGATTTTATAGGGACAGTCCTGATTTTTGGGTCCTTTCCTTATATAGGCTACCATTCTCCCCCCGCCTCCCAATCCAATTTTTCACATGTGCAGTCTGGTCACCCTACTGGGTCCTCAGATTTTAGCTTTGTTTCTCTGCAGCTTCCACTGCTATCCACAAGTACTCCTGTTCTCTTCACTGCTATCCAGTAGATGGCACTAATATCCTATAATATCCTATATCCTTTTCTTACCCAAGGCTTTTTTAAAGTTTGATTTATTTCAAGGATTGTATTTCATTATGTCTCCCCACTATCAATTGGGATCCCTCCTTTTAGGGATATAAATATCGTTTAAAAAGTTAACTGTTTACTTTATGAAAAATATACCATTTAATTGGTTAATGGATTAAAGGAAGCAGGACTAGGCCTGCTCCAGCACTTCCAGGGCTGGGGGTTAACGGTTAAGGTGGGTTAACTGTTTAATATTTTATATCCCTACCTCCTTTCAGCAATTTCTCTTAATATTCCAGTGTTATACCCTGGTTTATAGCAACATTTCTTTTTCCTCGTGTCAGACAATTCCTATTACTTCTAGAGTGTAGCAATTATTTACAATATAAACCAACAAAATCCTTCTAAATTTGGAGAATACACTCTATATGTTCTTTGATTATACCAAGCACTTCACATTACTTTGGACCTAAAAAGAACAAGAGACATTTTCCACAAATAGAAGGATATGAATCTGACTCACAAAGCAAACAAATGTGCAAATTCTAATTTAATTCTAATTATTCAAGACATATTTGATTTACAAGGAAACAATGTGTAGTTTATAATTTGGGGAGAAAGCCTGTGGTTTAGATTTCTTGGGGTAACAGTTTGCCCAATTTGACTTTCTTTCTTACAACTACATTTCTAGTTTGTTTAACTTGCAGCTTTCCCACCCATCTCATCTTGATTCACTCAACTTGCAAAGGGCCATTTTGCAACAGAAAACAGGGTGTGACTTGTTTGGTAACTAAGAGTTTTTAGAAAGGTTGGGAGAGAAAAAAATTGTGTATGTATGCAAATGAGAGACTCTTGCCTAGGTGATCCCCTCTTCAACTAACAAAACTAAAATGGCTAAATGAGGGTAATGCCCAACATTGGCTGATCTATATGTATTTCTAGACAAAATGCCTTACATGATATGAACCATTTCTTATTGCTTTCATAAGTGGATCCTATTATGGGATTAACAGGTGGATAGTTTTTCTAAGGGCAGGTTTACACTTAAAACACCGCATCATTGCCCTAGTGCTTTGATGAAGCTGCTCTACAAATATGGAAGTTAATCTACCTCCTTGAGAGGCAGTAGCTATGTTGGTGGGAGAAGCTCTTCTACTGACATAGCACTGTCTATACCGGGGGTTAGGTCAATATAACCTCAGGGGTGTGGATTTTTCACACTGCTGAGCAACATAATTATATTGATGTAAGTCTGTAGTGTATAGACGAAACCTAATTTCTTAGGGCTAGAATGAATCACTAATCAATCATTCAAGACATACCAGTTCCATATATCGCTTACAAGAGAGAGGACGGGGCTTTGAGAGGAGTCCTGTGGTAGGGAGGGGTCTATGGGGGGATGGCAGCAGGGTGAGACATGTGGGGTCTGTGGGAAAAGCTGTGTTTGGGAGGCAGGCAGGGGGCTGTGGGAAGAAAGGTGGGGGTAGGTTGGTGAGGAGCTCTGTTTGGAGGGCAGGATAAAGCATGGGGTCATTAGGACAGGAGTGTGGGGAAGCAGGGCTATGGGAGGATCTGTCTGTTATGGGCAATGGCTGGTGTGGGGCAGGGTTAGGATGGGGCTGTATTGAGGGCAGTACCTGTTAGTGGGAATCCTGTGAGAGGACACAGTAGCTGTGTTGGGCCAGGAGCTGTGGGGTGCAAGGTGTGGGGAAGGTGATAGTGAGGCTCTGTTGGGACAGGGGTGCAGGGGTCAGGGTCTCTGTTGAAGGCAGGGCCTGTGGAGTGATCTGTCCAGGGACAACTGAAGCTGGTTAGGGGCAGGAGAACAATGGGGTTGAGGGGGGCTGTGTTGGGGAAAGGGTGTGGGTCTAGGGTGATGGGCTTTGTGGGAGGGACTGATGCTGGTGGGAGGCAGGGGCTGTGCAGGACAGTGGTGACAGAGTGAAGGTGGGTTTGCCATGGTTTGTTGTGGGGGCAGGGTGACAGGCTCAGTGTAGGGCAGAGTGTTGGGCTCTGTGGGGGGGACTGATGCTGGTGGAGTGACAGGGTGAAGGTGGAGTTGCGGGGGCCTGTT
>ML677396.1:3828218-3932296 GCA_007922305.1 Dermatemys mawii | reverse complement strand
GGGGGGCAGGCGCCCGTGCGGGGGCGGGGGAGCTGTGCTGGCGGGGGGCTAGGCAAGCTGCTTGCTCTGTTTACATTCAGCTGCTACCAGGGTAACCGCTGCCTCCGCGTCCACAGCAACCAGGCGACGAAAGGAAACTTTCCTTTACGGCCATAACGTAGCGCTCCCAGGCAGCCCGTGCTGCGTAACTCAGGCGCTACGCCCTCTAACCGACGTAAAAACTTCAGGAATACGCTTCCCACCCCTTCGCTCCTAGCAGGCCTTAACAGCGGTTACTAAGACACTTCGTTTTCATCCAATCAGTGTGACGTTAGTTCACTGCTAAGGGAAACAGCCAATCACCCACGAAATCAATCATTCAATCGAGCCAATGAGGAGTGTCCTAAGGAGGGAGATTGCTAATTGTGACGTAAAATAGTTGAGCAGTCTGACCAATAGAGAGCAGAGTGAAAGTGGGCGGGATTAGCAATTTGAGTGACATCGCTTTAACCGACCGGAGAGTTCTTATTTTGCTGAGCCTCGTTCTGAGCGGCCATTAGTGACTGTCGGCGGGCGCTGTGGGCGGGAGCAGGAACGGTGCGCGCGCAATCCGTCGGTATATAAGCGGCGGCGGTTGGCCGATGTGACGCAGCTAGTGTGCAGATCGGAGCGTGCCTGTCGTCGTTGAAGGGTGCCGCCGCCGCCATGAGGGAGATCGTGCACTTGCAGGCCGGGCAGTGCGGGAACCAGATCGGGGCCAAGGTCAGTTCGGTTGCCGCCCCAGCGGCGGACTGAGGGGTTGGTCCCTGTCCCGGTGCGGCCCGCCGGGGGGGGAGTAACGGCTGCCGCAGGGTAGGGGGAGGGGCGGCTCGGCTCGGCTCGGCTGACCCGACCCATGTGTCTGTTGCAGTTCTGGGAGGTGATCAGTGACGAGCACGGCATCGACCCCACCGGCACCTACCACGGCGACAGCGACCTGCAGCTGGAGCGCATCAATGTCTACTACAACGAGGCCACAGGTAGGGCTCGGCCCGCCGCCCCTCCCCCCCTCCCCTCAGCGGCCCCGCGCTCACGCGCTTCCTTCTCTTGCAGGGGGCAAGTACGTGCCGCGCGCGGTGCTGGTGGATCTGGAGCCGGGCACGATGGACTCGGTGCGCTCCGGGCCTTTCGGACAGATCTTCCGGCCCGACAACTTCGTCTTCGGTAAGGCGGGGTCCTGCGCGGGGCGGGGGCGGCGGGTATGGCCGAGAGCGGGATGGGCAGGAGCGTGGCGAGTTGTCAAGTATCTTTCTTGCGTTGGAGCCGGTGAAGGGGAAGATCTGAATCCGCATTGAACAAACGAGTTCAGGCTGCACCGGTTCTTGACATGCAGGGAACAAACGTTCATTTCGGTGGTGCAAAGCGAACAACTTTGAATGCTAACGGTTGAAAGCAGAATAGCAAAACATTTTTGCTTAAAATACTTGAGTGGCATCTTATAGTTGAGGTGCAATGAGAGCAGGTACTTCAGGGTGATCATTTGGGGCTCAGCCTTCATTATTCTTGCAAGCTAATGGCTTGCTGTGTTAATCTGATATGAAAATGGCTCTCTTCCAGGTCAGAGTGGAGCAGGAAACAACTGGGCAAAGGGCCACTACACAGAAGGTGCAGAATTGGTTGACTCTGTACTAGATGTTGTAAGGAAAGAAGCAGAAAGCTGTGATTGTCTTCAGGGCTTTCAGCTTACCCACTCCCTTGGTGGTGGTACTGGCTCTGGCATGGGCACCCTCTTAATCAGCAAGATTCGTGAAGAGTATCCTGACAGGATCATGAACACTTTCAGTGTTGTACCATCTCCTAAAGTATCGGACACTGTGGTGGAGCCCTACAATGCCACTCTTTCTGTACACCAACTTGTAGAAAACACAGATGAAACCTATTGTATTGATAATGAAGCACTATATGACATCTGCTTCAGAACCCTGAAGTTAACTACTCCAACCTATGGTGATCTGAACCATTTGGTGTCAGCAACCATGAGTGGAGTTACCACCTGCTTGCGTTTTCCAGGTCAGCTTAATGCTGACTTGCGTAAACTAGCAGTTAATATGGTTCCTTTCCCCCGTTTGCACTTTTTTATGCCTGGCTTTGCTCCACTCACCAGCCGTGGGAGCCAACAATATCGTGCTTTAACTGTGCCAGAGCTCACACAGCAGATGTTTGATGCAAAGAACATGATGGCTGCATGTGACCCACGTCATGGCCGCTATCTCACTGTAGCGGCAGTTTTTAGAGGCCGCATGTCAATGAAAGAGGTCGATGAGCAAATGCTTAATGTCCAAAACAAAAATAGCAGCTACTTCGTTGAATGGATTCCCAATAATGTTAAAACTGCTGTCTGTGATATTCCACCCCGGGGCCTGAAAATGTCTGCTACATTCATTGGTAACAGTACAGCTATCCAGGAGTTATTTAAGCGCATTTCTGAGCAATTCACTGCTATGTTTCGCCGAAAGGCTTTCTTGCATTGGTACACTGGCGAGGGCATGGATGAGATGGAGTTCACTGAAGCTGAGAGCAATATGAATGACCTGGTATCTGAGTATCAGCAGTACCAGGATGCCACAGCTGAGGAGGAGGGGGAGTTTGAGGAGGAAGCTGAGGAAGAGGCAGCATAAAACCTGTGCGTTAGCTACTCCTGTAAATTATGTTTAAAACTATATGAACTCCCTTCTCATTCAGAAACTTGTCTTTATTCATGTCTTTGTGTACCTTCCATTTCTTCTGTTTCCTGATGACTTCATGTCAAATGCTGTACAGACACCACAATTAAAGCATTTTTCACAGCGCACCCTTTTGTGTCTGCCTTTTCTGGTAGGCTTTCCGGGTACTGTTCCCAAATGTTAAGGCATAGCTGTGTCTGAGGGCTGGAAAACATCAAAATAGAGTAGTTTGCTTTTGCATAAGTATTGGCCTATTTGCTTTTAATTTTAGTTGAGAAAATACTGCAACAAAAATGGTTTTACCCACAATAGTAAGTGTAAGATTGCAATAATGATTCTATTTACAATGCATTTGTTCATTGAACTGAAATAAGGCTACTGCCAGAGATGTGGAGCAATTGTGCAGCTAAGGAACTCAACTGCATAATTTATAAATACTTTGTTAATTTAGAGCAAACATTAAATATTTCTAGTGAATCTCTCTACACTGCAAACATTAACCTCATAATTAGTTGATGGCTTCAAATGACTCTTGTATTCAGCTTACCTTGTTTCAGCTCAGTGAAATGCAAGGATCTATTTTAAAAATATTAACTTTCTTTTAAGAACATCAGCAGCTTCAGTTTTGCAGGTTTGCCTGTTTCTTGCAGGGCGGGGCAGGGGGGCTGCTTCCAGAGGGAGAGAGTCTGAAATTCCTTCCTGCTGACTGGTATATCACAAATGATGCCTAAGAGTCAAATTAGGGGTTTATTGGGGCTTTTTTGGAGGGAGGGCAGCCTGGACTACCAAGGCTGATTAATATGGAGTAATCTCTTACAATTTTGAGGTAAAACAGGTGAACCCTGGATCCTTCTAATGGCACACTGATGCCTTTCAGGTCTCATCTGGCTATTGTTACACCAACAAGCTTGCCTCTATGTCACCTTTGAGTTGAGCACTGTCTAAAGTTAGTCCTCAAACTTTCCCCCTGCGGCCCCTTTCCGTGGAGGGAAAAGTCTAGCAGCCCCTGGGGGATATGTCTGCCAAAATGCTACCACAGAAAGTGGAAGTTTCCACTTTCTGCGGCGGCATTTTGGTGGGACTGAAATAGTCTGCACGGGAGTCCGGTGCTCATCGGGGAGAGCTCTGTAGCAGTTTCTCATACACCCCTGGGGTGGGCTCATGAACCCCAGTTTGAAGATCACTGGTCTAAAGCACTCATGAGAAATGAGAGCCCTGACCAATATGGGGGAAGTCAATATAGTTAGGGCTAGAGCCCCACACATGGAGGTGCAAAACTGCTGGTAGGTGCATAAGGCACAGATTTGTATACTTCTGATATTTGCAAAAATTCTCAGCTGCCACTGAATCCTTTAGATTATCTAAACTCAACGGGCACTTAAATTTTTGCAATAAAAGCCTCCTAGGCACCTCAGGGCAGCTCTAAACTTCAAAGGTTGCAGCAGCTTATGTCAGTGTAGGTGCTCTGCCTCCCAGTGGGGGAGTAGCTATGTCAAGGGGTAAATCCTATCAAGATAAGACAATGTTAGGGGGAGATGCTCAGGAGTGTGGATTTTTTTTTTAATACCTGAGTGATGTGGTTACACCATCCCAATTTCTTGGCATAGAGCTGGCCTAAGTTTCTGCTTTTTGGTATGAACTTTGCAGCCTTGTTTGTGGCAGATAGGTAAGGTCCAGAGCAATTCATGAATATGGGGAACTCCTGTGGGCCCTATGGTGATGAGTATACTTGTATGTTGCTTAGCTCCACAGAAAATAGCTGGGGCAGATGAAGGAGCTCTTGGCTTTTAGCCTAGTGTTCAAGGTTGTTATGGGGGAGACCTACTCCCACTGTAGCATCCCCCTTTTGCCTAATAAGGCAAAGAGCCAGATATCCAACCCCCTCCTCCAACATTTATTTAGCTAAAGTGGACCAGCTTCAACAGGCGAGACTGATAGAACTGCACATCGCAATATCCTCTAGCCCAGTGGTTTGGACACCCTCTGCAGTGCATATAGAGCCAAGTTCAAATCCCTATCTGGAAGAGGGGAGGCTTGAAGTGTGCATCTTTCACAACTCAGGTGAGTACCTTAGTCACTGGGCTAAAAGCTAGCGGGATGTAGCTCCTGCTGGCAGCTTCTTGCAGAGGAAGCCTGGTTCCAGCAGAGGGTTCATAGGTAAGAATCCAAAGCAGAACTAGGCACCTCCCTCCAGCCTAGACTCTAGGCATGAACTTCCTGAGAAGGTTGTGACTTAGCACATTCCTCCTCCTTGGCATCTGTTGGCTAGTTTAGGTGGCTGTGTGCACTGGCTTTCGTGAATCCCATTCTTAGGAAGCCTGGATTTTCCAAATGCCTTGGTCCTTGGATCATTTTTTGCCTCTATGGCACCAGGCACCTCAATCAGACCTCTGAGCTGCAAAGTGTGTGTGGTTTGTGTGGTGTGTTTTTTTTTTTTTTTTTTTTTTGCAAGTTTGAAACATCCCTCCAAAACTTCTAACAATTCAGTTCAGCATTGTCTGATTCCCCTTTGAACCCCAGGTGTGTTTGTTGCTTGGGGAGATTGTTTCCTTGGCTCTGCTTCCCTTTCTGAGGCATTTGCAGGGGCTGGTGCCTCTGCAGATTTCAGGAGAGGTGGGCCAAGAAAACCCTATGGCAAAAGGAAAGGTTGTGTGTACTCTGCTCGCTCTTCTGCTTCTTGAGTGACTTGAGTGGAAGCTTGGCTGGCTCTGGGGATAGTGGAGTTTTTCTCAACTCAGTTGTGGGGGGTCAGTGTGGGCCCCTCTGCCCCAGATGGGAAAGGAGGTAGGCAAGATTGGAAAAGTCTGGCACTAGGGCAAGCAGGTCCTCACCTCTTGTGAGAGTGTGGACTTGCTTGCCCTGAGGGATGCCAAAGGCCTTCTGCAGTAGATGAAAGAAGGCACCTAGCTCCCTAGAGCTTGCATCAGTAGCTGTGCTGCCTGCAGAGCTCAGTTGCCATCGTCCCATTTCCTTGGACCATGGATGAAGGGCACAAACACAGCAATGGGTACTTGTGGTACTGGAGGCAGCAGTAAGGGGCCAAACTCCTTCCTGCTATGGCTGCACTCACACCTGTTGAGGTCTCTGCTCATCTGCCTCGCATAGCTCCCCTGCAAGAGAGGTGAAGATTTTGCAGAGTTCAACCCTGTATCTTTCAGAGGCCTAGAAGGTTCCATGTTTGGGGAACAAGGCAATAAAAGTAGCCTCTTTGAGGACAGGGAGATAACTGCTTGAAATGTTGGAGCAATCCCTGAGCCTAATTTCACTCTGAAGCAGGATTATGGGGACCAACTAAAAGGGGAAATCAAATCAGCACTGTTTTCCCTTTCTCATGCTCAGAGGGCAAAAGATCAGATCAATGCAGGAAAGAGCAGCCTAGGCCTATCAAACAAATAGAGAAATTAAAAACTAGACTCTCACACAGTACAGTGAAGCTGCATATGCTCTAGACAAGGTACAGCTTTAGCTCTCTTTTCCTGTTTCCTGAGAAAATATATTAGAGGGATTGGTGTGTCCTAAGTAGTGGGGCTGTTGTCACCAGCTGCCATTGCAGGTCACTGAACCTCCTTCCCTCAGCAGCTTACCCCATGAAGGCAAGAGGGACAGCAGCCCACATGCAGAAGAGGAGGCACTGAGGGTTGCCTGGCTCACTGTTCTTCTGGCCCCTATTTTATAAGGCCAAAAGATCCTGCGGTGTGTACCAGTCTAAATTCCAGCAGGTGTCACTGTCAAAGGTAAACATGGCCATTTTTCCCACTGGTCAAGGGCTTGGCATTTTTAGCTGGGGGGGAGTTTTCCTTACAGAGCCACCTCTGCAGGTAGTCAAGTCTAGGTAGGCATCACCTCAGCCCCCTTCCCCAGGTGTGAAAATTCTCACATGGCATCAGATCAATGAAAGCAACTACACAGGTGGTGGCCAAACTTACTGGCCCTCCAAGCCAAAGGTGATAATCTTCAGCAATTTGAGAGCTGGGACATGCCTGCCAGGAGCTGGGGGTTGGGGATTCAGCCCTGCTCCTGCTGAAGCCCTGAGCCCTGGCAGGTGTACCCCACAGGGCTGAAGCCCCAGGACCCCTCCTCCCTGCTGGACAGAAGCCCCAAGACACCCATCTCTGGTGGACTGAAGCCCCTACCACTCCACCCCACTGCAAGGCAGCAGTCCTAAGCTCCCCCACCCAGTAAGTGGAGAATGAGGGGCTATGGGGGCAGGGGCCTCCGTGAGACATACTTTAATGGTAAAAGAACCACAGTTTGGCCACTCCTGACCTATATACATATATATGAACTGTCATCTGCCTTGTCGTCATGCCTCCTCCACAGCCTGACATCATGGGTGGGCAATATTGCAATTATGGTCCCTTTCTTCTTGGAAAAGATAGAGGGACACATCAGTTTCACATAGGATGGACTGATTTTAACAATAGGAAGTTAAAATAATACATTTTAATCTCTGGCTTTTGTGCTTTTTAATTATAGTCTTATAAATATGTATAAAAACTATCCTTTTGTTTAGCTAAACACCAAATTATACTAGCTACTGAGAATCAGTCTTTAAGAAATTACATAGCTTAACATACATTTATTAGAATCTTCATTTTTACATTTTGTATTATGTTAGAAAATGGTACAAGGATCTGTACTGGGAGCAGTGCTGTTGTGGTCGCCCAATCTCAAAAATCTTAGAAATGGAAAAGGTCCAGGGAAAGGTAAAAAAAAAATGATTAAGGATATGGACCAGCATCCGTATGAGGAGAGTTTAAAAAGACAGACAAGTTTGGAAGAGACTTCTAATGGAGGACAGGATAGCGGTCTATAAAAATCATGACTAGTGTGGAGAAAGTGAATAAGGAACAATCATTTATCTCTTCACATAACACAACCAGGGGTCATTCAATGACAGTAATGGGCAGCAGATTTAAAACATGCAGAAAGGAAGTACTACTTCACAGGATGCACATTCCACCTGTGGAACTCATTGCTGGTGGATGTTGTGAAGTCCAAAAGTATAACTGGGTTCAAAAAAGATTTAGATACGTTTGTGGAAGCTAGGTCCATCAGTAGCTATTAGCCAAGTGGTCATGGATACAATGCCATGCTCTGGGTGTCCGTAAGCCTCTGACTGCCATGTGCTGGGACTAGACAACAGGGGATGGATAGCTTGATAATTGCTCTCTTCTGTTCATTCCCTCTGAAGCATCGGGCATTGACCACTAGTGAAAGACAAGTTATTGGGCTAGCTGGATCATTGGTCTGACCCAGTATGGCCGTTCTTATGTTCAGATGATTAATTTTTCACTTTTCCTTCATAACCTTGGCTGTTTACAGGGCTTACAGCTTAGGACATTTCAGATCTTTTGTAGCATTTGGGATCGGTGCAAAAGGAATGCTTCTTCCATTTCACACTTACCAAATTGGATTTGGCTGTTTTTCTTTGAGACTAGTTATACTTCAGACTCTAACTCTTAACTGAAGAGCAACAAAAGTCCATGGGGCTTTTGCTAGCGATGTCGGCCAGCAGCTCGAAGGCGCCCTCCAGCGTGGCCTGCTTCTCCCGGCTGACCAGGCCACAGCTCTCAGCTTCTGGAGCCATCATCTTGTGGGAGGTGAAGGCCAGTTCATTCACCAGGCTCTGGTTCCCAATGATCCTGGGCAAGCGCGGCAGCGTGCCTACGTCTGCCGCCAGCTTGACATCCACCTCCTTCACTTGGAACCATGCATCCTGGGTGCAATACCGGATATCACGGGCAGAGATCAGGTCTACACCTCCCCCAATGCAGCCTCCGTCGACAGCGGCAATCACGGGCTTTGGACACCTCTCCAGTACAGTGAAGCTCTCCTGGTACTCCCTGATCTTCTTGCATACGTTCCAGGCCTTGCGAGCCACGTCATCCCCTTCCACTATCATGAACACATTGCCGGCAGTGAAGAGCTTCCCGGCACCTGACACCATCACTGCGTGGCACTCCGAGTCCTGGGCGATCTTCCTCTAAAACACTGCATTCCTGGCATTCTGTTTGTCCGGCTGGTTCAGCTCCACGTGGAACACTTTGTCCTACATCCGGGACACCTTCAGAGTCTCATAGCTGTGAGATGCATAGGGCTGCTCTAGGGCCGACGACATGCTCAGAAGCTAAGCAGTGGCTGAATCTGAATGGACAGCTGTCTCCTCAGCAGCCCCCTCAGGACAGAGCCAACAACCGCTGCCATCGAAGCGTCCTGCGCTCCCTTCTTTTGAATCTTCTGTTTTGCACCCTGTTTCCACAACCATGAATACATTCCAACCAGCTTCCCCATTGTAGCCCCTGGAATCTGCTCTAAGGTTATAACAAACCACCTGCGAGTTGCGAAGCTGCTAGTTATTGCTCATCTCTGCTTGAACTCTTGAGACAGTCCTTATACAAATGTAGCTCTGTGGACACATATTGTCCTTTTAAGATTCTGGAAGGCTCCAAGAGCCACAGTTGCCCGTATTTGCAGTTGGAATTTCAGTCCTGCTTTTTTCTCCTCTCTGCCTATTCTTAATTTTTTTTCCTATTTCTATGCTGCGCTCTCTCACTCTCACATTGTTTCTTTTCTCCTCCTCTCCCATCGGTCTGGGGAAGATCTCAGTTTTCATCTACAGAAGGGAGGGGAGAAAGGCAGAAGCTCACTGTGAACGAGGGGTGGAGGGTAGGATAGGTGGGGAGGGCCTGGCAGATGGCTCCATGCTCAGATGGAAGCAGTTCCTATTGCTGTTCCTTGGCAGCTGGTGCCCTGTGCTCCCCTCTCGGCCTGTGTGCTGATGCTCCCTGCCCAGCTGCTTCTGCCCTGTCCCCTACTCTGGCAGCAGATGCCCCACCCCCAAGCTGGATGTCTCCTCAAGGATCCTCAGTGGCAGAAAGGTGGGGAGAGCAGAACTCTTCCTACAGGCTCCCCAGTGGCCAGGCTGATCTCCTATGCCATTGTGGCTACTCCAGCCCTCCCTGGTGATCCTCTTCTCACCTTTGTGAGAATCGTTTTCTGCAGAATAGGAGCTAGGGGTTACAGTGGACGAGAAGCTGGATATGAGTCAACAGTGTGCCCTTGTTGCCAAGAAGGCTAACGGCATTTTGGGTTGTATGATGAGGGGCATTGCCAGCAGATCGAGGGACGTGATCATTCCCCTCTGTTTGGCATGGGTGAGGCCTCATCTGGAGTACTGTGTCCAGTTTTGGGGCCCACGCTACAAGAAGGATGTGGAAAAATTGGAAAGTCTAGAGAAGAGCAACAAAAATGATTAGAGGGCAGAGCACATGACTTATGCGGAGAGGCTGAGGGAACTGGGATTGTTTAGTCTACAGAAGAGAAGACCGGGGGAGGGAGGGGGATTTGATAGCTGCTTTCAACTATCTGAAAGGGGGTTTCAAAGAGGATGGATCTAGACTGTTCTCAGTGGTAGCAGATGACAGAACAAGGAGTAATGGTCTCAAGTCGAAGTGAGGGAGGTTTAGGTTGGATATCAGGAAAATCTTTATCACTGGGAGGGTGGTGAAGCACTGGAATGGGTTCCCTAGGGAGGTGGTGGAATCTCCTTCCTCAGAGGTTTTTAAGGTCAGGCTTGACAAAGCCCTGGCTGGGATGATTTAGTTGGGGATTGGCCCTACTTTGAGCAGGGGGTTGGACTAGATGACTCCTGAGGTCCCTTCCGACCCTGACAGGCTATGATTCTATGTGGGAACACAAAACGTGGCGGGGGGCTGTAAGGAGGCATCATTCTCCAGTATTTCTGTTGCGGGGGCACTAGCGCCTTCCCCCCAGTTCTGGGGCCCTGAGCTCTGGCGAAAGAGGCACACACACTTGTTGAAGTCAGTTCACAGCTTAGGCATGGCGTTTGAGTCCTTGCTGACGCTCAGCTTTCACCCAGCCATCTCTTCAAGTCAAGTGTGGCAGCTGGCTGGGAGACTGGGTGTTCCCATTCCTGTGGCTGATGCCTTGGGTTGACAAATACACACTTGTGTTGCCTCTCAGCCAGACAACAGCAATGTACTCTAGCTGGGCATGAAGCTATCAACCCCGGGGATACCTGATATATGACAGAAATGTCCAGGGTAGGGGTTGGTGTCAATAGCTCCATACCTTTGGTATGATGGAATTACCTACAAGAAAGGGAAAATTCCTTTGCGCAGGAAATGTGGTTTTTTTCCCCCCTGACATGCCAGTCCAAGGCTGTGGAATGCAGCATCTGAGAACTCTGTTATCCAGGCCTCAGCTTCAACTAGACAATGAGAAAGCCACTTGACAGCATCTTCAAGGAGGGATGAAATGGAAAATGAAGTTGGATGCTTAAGGCATTTCACTCCACGCCGCCTTGTACATTGAAGAGGAGAGGTGGCAGAGTAGAACTCTGTGGTGGAAATCCAGGTGAGATCACCTTTGGGGGCAGGAAAACAATTGCTCAGTAAAGAAATCCAAAACCGAGCATCCTCACTCCCATCAGGGTCCATAGGCAAGATATGTGATCACAGGCAGCTGACAGATCTTAGAACCACTGTTTTTAGAATTACTCCACGGTGGAACAGTCATTGGGCCAGAGGGAGTCAGACACTGAGAATGATTTTGTAGTCTAGTGATTAGGGCAGCCACCTATGACATGGGAGACCTGGGCTCCAGTCACTCTTTCATTAGTTTTTATCCACAGTGCATTAGCAAGGGAGCACCACGTCAGAATATCCCCTGCTCAGTGGCTAGAGCACTCTCCTGAGCAGTAGGAGACCATGGTTCAAGCTCTTTCACTCCCTTGGCTCCCCAGATGAGTGCTCTGACCAATGGGATACAAGTTGTTAGTGGACGGCACCACCTCCTCTCCTGTTATTTACTGTGGAACAAGGCAGGCACCTACCTTGTTGCCTCAAGAAATTCCTTAAGCATCTAAGCCACGAACTGCTAAGCAGAGATGGGCACCTGCCTTCAGCCTGGACCTAGAGCCTATCTGCAAGAGAGGGGCAGGGTTTAGCACACCCCTGTCTCATCAGCATCACCCATTGGCCAGCTTAGGTGGCTCCCAGCTAAGCCTTTTGTGGAGCACATTCTAAGGCACCTATCTTTGCTCATTCACTGTATAGGGAGCCTGGGTGCCTAACAGCTTGGTGGATCGGTGTTGTTCCTGTGATTTTTCCATGCACGGTGAATTCATCTTGCAATGCACAAGTTCCTTCACAGATCCCACTGCAGTTCCACAGAATTTCTATTTTATAATCAACTTATTTGCAACCTCACTTATTCTAATGGAGTCTGCTACTGGTATTATAAAAATATCATCCTAAGGAAGATAACCTATTATCTTGCAACGCTATTTTTCAGTATCATGTTTCCAATGGCCTCATCCTGGCCAAGGCTCAGAAACAGTACACTATTATCATCCTCCTTTACCTGTCAGCTGCCTTTGACATTGGCGATCATGCTCTTCTTGAAATCTTGTCCTCCTTTGGCTTTTGTGACTGTGCATACTGGTTCTCCTCCTACCCTTCTAATCGCTCCTTCAGCATTTCTTTGGGAAGAGCCCCCTCCAACCTTCTGCGTGGGTTCCACAGGACTCCGTCCTTAGTTCCATCCTCTTCTCATAGTTCCCGATACTTACACAGGCCTATCTCCACACTACCCATCTCTTATTCACTATCAAGATGTTGATGCCTGATTCTGCTCTGTCAGTGACACCTATTTATTAATTTTTCAAGTGCTATCTTGCATGCTGCTCCTCAGGCTTGGAAGCAGCAAACTTAAACTTCTGCAAAAGTACCTCCTTCAAAACTCTCCCCCTTGCAGTGATCTGTCCAAGATATGAACAGTGGTTAGGCAGTTGGTGTGCTGTGACAATGACCTGTGCTGATGAACAGAACTGACTCACTGTTTCTTTGTGCTTCTCCCATCTGTTTGTTGCACCCAGTTGTTGTCTCATCATATTTAGATTGTAAGCTCTACTAGCTGGACCATCTCTTTGTTTGTAGAGGCCCAGAACAATGGATATTGCATGGGTGATCCGGGACTCAGGCCACCACATATGAGTAATTATAAAAATAATCTCAGTGATTCATGTTTGGTCAGAGAATAAACTTACTTGGTACAAAGCCTGTGTAGAAAGGTATCAGTCCAGCGCTGGTGTAAATTTTATTATTGGGCCAATATGTCTGTGGTAGTCTCTTACCAAAATTCCACACTGGGTTTCTTATCATAAACTGAAAGAACAAATAGGTGCTTTTATTTTCAGTACAAATTAAAACAATTTTAAATCCACATATGTACAACAATTTCCAAAAAATTGAAACTAATGCTGAAGCAGAGTCAGATTGGAGCTGGCCTAGGGCAATTGGGACACTAGACTTAGCATAGCACAGCTGGACTGCAGTGACTAGATGATCGGCTCACCATCTCACAGGGTGCATTGCTTCCCCCACCCCAACCCTGCAGGGGCAGAAGCCCCATCAACACAATAGACATTTGTGGAAGAGTATGCCACTGATTCTCTTTAGGTAGGTTGGAGCTCTCATCCTCACTGGAGAGGCAGTAAGGCTCCCTTCTTCCATTTCCCTTCCTCCCCACAGTGGTAGAGAGGGAGAGGGATTCCCAGCATATTTTCTGGCAGTTGGGGTTACTCTGAAGCGATGGGGAGGGCTAGACACACTGCAACCTTCCCTTTCTGCCACAAACAACTTTTCACTGGATGATGTTGAGGGATCCCCTCTTGAGCAGTGCTTGGCGGTAACATCACACTGAGATGCATGGGCAACTGCTCACCCTTAGTGCTATTGTCTCAGGCTGTCTGCAGACTCAGGCATTGGTTACACTTAGGTCACTTTTTAAAGCTTTTCTTTACAACTGTGAGGGTTAATAAAGAACAGTTACATAAGAACATAAGAATGGCCATACTGGGTCAGACCAAAGGTCCATCCAGCCCAGTATCCTGTCTACCAACAGTGGCCAATGCCAGGTGCCCCAAAGGGCGTGAACCTAACAAGTGATCTCTTTCCTGCCATCCATCCCCACCCTCTGACAAGGTACACCATTTCTTACCCGTCCTGGCTAACAGCAGTACCTGATTCTTCAAGGTATTTGACCATATGGGTCCCACATGGTACGTTTAAAGTGCAAGTTACACCAGTCACTAATAACAGGTTCTTTTACTGAGTCTGAGAGTGGTGACTCGCACATAAAGTTTCTATGAGCTTCAGCTAGTACAGAAAAGGATAACTAAAATAATAGGAAATGAGATGTAGTACAAAAAGTACAGCAAAGATGACTCCTTGGATCATGCATAATTATCGCCTGAGACTGGAACAAGATCAAGCCATCCCCCAATGCTGACATGCTCGCAACGTTATGGAGACCATTAGAAACAAAGATGGAAGAAACCGTCAGTGGAGTGCACCACAAGAGATGACGTTTTTGGGTAGCCACCTACACAATCACTCCCTGGCTCCCACGTGTGAACATTCAGGTATCAGGTTTTATATACATTGACACGCCCATGACCATATTTATGTAGGTCTTGGCTCCTTAGCCATATGTAGCTTTCCAGGTGCCCCTAATCGGGGTTCTGATTGCTGTATTTTATCACTTTCCTGTGTGAGTTCATTCAAGAGCACAGTCTCACAGAAAAATGATAAAATACAAAACCACCATGCCCTCTTCTGGGTATGTTTGAATTCCTACATGGGGAACAAATATTTGAGAGTGGGCGCTTCAGTCTAGCAGATAAAGGTATAACATGATCCCATGCTGGAAGCTGAAGCTAGACAAGTTCAGCTTGGAAATAAGGCATATATTTTAATAGTGACAGTAACTAGCCATTGGAACAGTTTACCAATTTCCCCATCACAGGTCATTTTAAAATCCAGATTGGAAGTTTGTCTAAAAGTTCTGCTCTAGGAAGTATTTTGGGGCACGAGGCGTCTGTGATACAGGTGGCCAGGCTAGATGATCACAGTGGTCCTTTCTGGCCTGGACTCCATGAAGGCCTAATACAGATCAGTCTCAGGATTGCAGAAGTGCAAAGGTGATCTTTGAACCAGCACTGCCCTCCCACTCCCCGCCCCA
Organism: Dermatemys mawii; assembly: GCA_007922305.1. Taxonomy (NCBI): domain Eukaryota; kingdom Metazoa; phylum Chordata; order Testudines; family Dermatemydidae; genus Dermatemys; species Dermatemys mawii. Next base: position 3,917,567 of record ML677396.1, on the reverse strand, counting down.
TGTTCTGTACTTCTCAGCCACAACTTCGGTGCTGGCCCCTAATTCTTGTCAAGTATAAGGTGTCAAGCTGTGTGGAGTAGCTCGCGAGTGTGGGAGCCAGCCTCAGGGCAGGCTGTTACAAAACAGGGCACAACCCCCCAGATTGGCTGTGAGGCCTACATTTAGATTTCACCAAACAAGTATGAAGTATAAACTCCTCAGGCACTGTGACAGCTTAAACATGGAGTCACAGACAGGGTACACTCTTTTATCTTACCACCCAAGCACCATATTTGAGGTTGGAAAAGAATTTTCCATTGGGTCAGATTGGCAGAGACCCTGAGTTGTGTGGTTTGTTGTATTTCGTTTTGTTTTGGTTTTTTTGCTTTCCTCAGCAGCACCGGACATGTCATTTGCAGGTTTAAACTAGTGCAAATGGTGGATTCTTTGTAACTTGGGGTCTTTAAATCATGATTTGAGGACTTCAGTGACTCTGTCAGAGGTTAGGGGTTTATTACAGGAGTGGGTGGGTGAGGTTCTGTGGTATGCAGGAGGTCAGACTAGATTACTGCAATGGTCTCTTCTGGTCTGTGAGGCAGCTCATGACTCTGTCCAGAATCAAAAGGTTGTTTGCAGATGCTTCAGACGTTCTAAATCCTTAGAACTCACAGAAATCTTGTGCAAAGGAGAAACATTTAAAAGACAGTATTTTTTTTGGCAATTTTTCTTCATAACTGAAAGCTTCTGAAGTATCTGCTACAGAGAATTCCATGAAACTTCCCTCTTTCAAAATGGCTACCATCTCCCATTTTTCTTAATAGAACTGAGATTGTAGGTTGCCCTTAAAGAAAAATGTCCACAGACTCAATTCATCAGCTCAAGTGTTCCGTTCTAACTTCTGACATCATCACCTTCCCTGGGAGCAGACTGGCCGTCACTCACTCTGGGAACAATGGGAGATTGTCCTGTGTGGACCGGATGAAGGGTCAGGTAGTCTCAGCCCGGAGAATTTCCAGATGGAACACTTCCTGCTTTATGATGGCATCGAGGTTAGCCCAGGCCATACCTCCAGAGGGACTGGTGGCTCATTTGACGAGGGCCTGGGCAGACTTAGAGCAGTCGGCCTTTCTATTTGGGCTAATTCAGGGTCTGTCTACCTTTTGTGCTTTTTCCTATATTTGTTCTTACAGGTTATTGTAACACCTTGTGAATGTTCACTCACTACTTACAGGTGAGCTCACAGTAAGGGTAAATTTGTAGGCCCAATTATCACAACACTGGTTGAAGCCGTGATCCATAAGATTAGATAACTGTCATGATAATACTACTAACTTGTGAAGGAATGTCTGAGGCTTGTGACTTCACCAGCGGTGAAACCCCAGAAGAGATGGAGCCTCTGGGAGGCTTGGTCAAATGTGGAGCAGATGAAAAGAATGGATCTTGAGAGAGAGGGATCTGGGAACGGTGACAGGGCAGTCACAGGGCACCAGGAACAGGGGGGGTCAGACAGGTGCTCTGGCTATCCTTGCCTGAAGAGGTGGGCTAACTGAGGAAGGATTAGTAGATCTCTGAAGAGGGAATCTGAAGAGACTGTGTGCATTCCTAACTGAAAAAGCTTCCTCCATGGTGAGCTTTGGTGGGGAGAAATTTCTGAGAGAAGATGGGGGACTCCAAAGCTATCCCAGTAACCCAGAAACAAGGTTTGGTGGTGAGAGATGAGATGAAACACAGACAGGTCACAGCACAATATCTTTGTAAATAAATGAGAACCAGGGTAAGAGGAACGGTTTCTGTATATAAAATTATTTCTGTACCACTTCTAGTTCCATTTATATTATATTTGTTCTTAGTGCAATAAATAAGATATTTTTGTTTTCACTAACTCTAAGACTAAGCTTGCTATGTACTACGAGGTTATCACGTCTCAAGGTGATGCTACATAATAATTACCACACGCTAGAGTGTATCTCTGAGTTTCCAGATCTTGTGGAGAAAAGACTTTAACTATATCAAAATGAGGCATGGAATGAATACTGGATGACAGCAGCAAAGGTACCAGAGAGAGTTGCCAAGTTTATAGGTGTCAGCTTTTCGTCATAGATTGTCAGGCAGTGAGGTACAAATGTTACCACCATGTTGGGTCAAAGCATGCAATCCTATTTTCCCCATGACCCACAAAGGAAGGGAAGAAACAGGGGGATTCATAAATTCCAAAGCCAGATGAGATGACTATGAGTAGGCTCGGCAGAATTAGATTTTTTTTTTTTTTTATTTTCAGTGGATAATATCTGTTGTGACGGAGTCAGTCCAGAAGGATATAAGAGAGTGCTGGAAGGCAGGTATATTAGTCTCAGGATGTGCAGGTCCCTGTTCCCTGGATAGCCAAACAAAGGCTATTCCAGGCCAATCAAGACACCTGGGGCCAATTAAGAACCTTCTAGAAAGGAGTAGAAACAGCTAGCCTGATTGGGACACCTGAAGCCAATCAGGGACTGGCTGAAACCAGATAAAAACCTCCCAGTTAGTCAGGTGGCTGTGGGTGTCAGGAGCTGTGGGAGGAAGTTGTGTTGTTGGTGAGACTGAGTGGTGGACAACATATCATCCAGAAGGAAGGAGGCCCTGAGGTAAGGGTGAAGTGGAGTTTGAAGAAGCGGTGACTGCTGTGGGGAAGTAGCCCAGGGAATTGTATTGTGTTTTGTGGATAAAAGGTCAGCCATCTTAGCTGATACTATTAGGGTCCCTGGGCTGGACCCCAGAGTAGAGGGCGGGCCTGGGCTCCCCCCTTTTTCCATCTTCCATACTGGCCTGTGATGAAGGTAACTCACTAGATGGTGACTCTTGCCAATTATACTGAGAAAGGGAGGTCACTCTGGGGCCTAGATGAGTTTCTGAGGCCCCTAAATCTGCCAGGAAGCACAGGACCCACAAATACAAACTTGGAGCTTTGTCACACCATGTTTATTTTTAATCAATTTCAATATTCAGTTACAGGAAATTGTGTGTGTGGAGGGTCAGACAATAATTATTTAATGACCGACTATGAGATTCAAAAAATTAAAGCTTTGTAATCTTTAAAACATAAATCGTTAATGTTGCATGTCAAAATACACAAGGAAAATATCCTTACATCAATCTCTTAAGTTTTCAGGTAGCATTTTTCTTATTTTGCCTGTCTGTAAATTTCAGCTATTATCAATGCAAATATTTTTTCATTAGTTTGTGTGTGTATGGTGAAATCAATGTTTGCTGATATTTACCAATAAAAATGTAATACTTCCAGGCCTACGCATGATCATCCAGCCTGACCTCCACCACATATAGGCCACCGAACTTCTCCCGGAAGTTGGGTTAAAGTATAGCTTTCACTTCTGGAAAGATATCCAATCTTATCTTCCACTTTCCATGTACTGCAAGTACCACCTCTCCAGTACACTGCCAATGATTATTCACCCGCACTGCTAGAAAAGTGGGTCTATTTCAAGGTTGAAGTCCCGCTACCGCTTTCTTGCTGTGCCTTTGCCAGCAAAATTGAAAAGCTGCCACTATCAGCTCTCGTTCCTGTGTAAATACATCACACCACGTACATAGTGACTGAATCGCTGCTCGACCTTCAATTTGAGAAGCTGAATAGGTTCAGCTCCTTAAGACTCATGTCATAAGGCTTATTTCCCTAGCTCTGATCATTTTTGTGGCCCTCCTTTGAACTCTCTCCAGGATGCCCTCATCCTTCTTGACGTGCAGACTCCAGAAATGGATATGCCATTCAGTGTATAGAGACCCTGGGAACCTAACTCAGACTTCATGAATCACTGGGATTTTTCTGGCCACCTAAAAGTTAGACACTGTGAGGCTGAGGATCACAACACCTAACTCCAAGCTTCAGCTCTTTGGGGCAGGGCACATTTTTTGGTTCTGTGGTTGTACAGGGCCTACTAAAATGGAGTCCTAGCCCACATCTAGGGATCCCGAGACACTAGGTAATACAGATTAGTAACCATAATACCACTAAATGTTTTTTAGAAGGTCTCTCTCTCAGTCAATATATTATATAACTAAACTATTGTTGTATATAAAGTAAACAAAGTTTAGAAAATGTTTAAGAAGTTTCATTTAAAATTAAATTAAAATGCTGATCTTACACCGCCGGCCTACTCAGCCCACTGCTGGCCTGGGGTTCCGTTCACCTAGGCTGGCAGTGGGCTAGGCGGAACTGGCGGCCAGGATCCCAGACCTGCAATGGGCTGAGCGGCTCAGCCCGCTGCCGCTCAGCCCACTGCCGGTCTGGACTTCCATCTGCCGGCTCCTGCAGGTCTGAGTCCAGAGAGAGACCTCTGCATAGCACCTTACACAGCCCTTGGCCAAAACATCCCAAGGCTTGACAAAAAGCTAAGGGCAGCCAGAAACCTGGCTTATCCCTATGCGCTTAACATTCCCTGTCTTCTTTTACTCCCAGCCCCTTGCGGCCCAGATTAAAATGCCCCTCTTCTCTCCTGCACTTTGCTGCCTGCCTTATTCCCCAAGGACGGAGAGTGTTTTCCAATCTGTTGACTCCATGTCTGTCCTTTGCTCTGTGTGTGTCCATCTCTGTGTCTGTCCATCGTTCGCTCCGTGTGTCTGTTCTTTGCTCTGTGTGTCCATCTGTCCTTCACCGTGTGTGTCTGTCCCTCACTATATGTATCTATCTGTCCTCCCATCACTCCATGTGTGTGTTCTTTGCTCTGTCTGTCCTTCACCATCTGTTCTTCGTTCCATGTGTGTGTTCTTTGCTCTCTGTGTGTTCTTTGCTCTGTGTGTGTGTCTGTCCTTCACTGTGTCTGTCTAACCGTCCTTCTCTCTGTGTGCGAGTCGGCTGCCCCGGCCCCACCACTGAGCATGTGATATGCTGCTGCCTACCTCAGGACATTGGCTCTAATCAACTCCCCCACCCCACCCAGGCCGTCGCTGCCACCTTACCTGGGCTTCGGGGGAGCCTTCGTTTCTTGGTCATGCCCACACAGGAGGACCCAGAGAGTGACCACTGCCAGGAGCAGGAAGCACAGCTGGGGCCAGTGCAGAGCTCCCATCCTGGGGTGCTGCACCTCGCCTCCAGCCCCCGGAGTATAAACTATGGCCGCCAGCGGGTGTGGAGCGAGCCGGGCACCCGAACGCGCCCTGCTCCGCTCCCGGGTGGCTCCTTCTCGGCCCCTCCTGCCCTGCCACTCTCTGGGTCCCTCCAGCGGGGGAGGCGGCACTGTGTGGGGGCAGGGGTCGCGCTGAATGCACCTTGAATTAGGAGCCTGGAGCCGGCCCTGCCAGCAGGAAAGAGCAGTGAGTGGAGGGGAATCGTGCAGGTGGGGGGCGAAGAATGGAGGAGGGCGGAGAAGAGCGGGCCGGGTAGGATTTTTAATGGCACGCTGCTGCCTGCTGGGTCCCGGCCACCAGTAGCAGAGTGCCATTAAAAATCGGCTCGCGTGCCGTCTTTGGCACGCGTGCCATAGGTTGCCGACCCCTGAGTTAGAATCTTTGCTGTTGGGAGTGAGGGAAAGGATCATGTCTTGAAAGTGGAGTGGAAGAAGAAACAGCAGGTTTGAACACAGATTAGATGGGAAGGGAAGAGTGAGATGAGTGGGAGAGTTGATAGTGACCTGAAGGCTGCAAGCTGGAATGAATACCAAGATGGTGGTATTACCAACAGTAACAGAGACAGGAGGAAGAGGAGGGAAAAATCAGTGGATCTCTTTTACCCATGTAAAGTTGTAATTGTCTGAGAGAGATCCAGGGCGAGATGTCAGAAATGCAAGGTGAAATGAACTGGCTAGAGGGGGAGAGGTTGTGGTGGGAGAGGTAGATTTGTGAGTCATTATCATCATAGAGAGGATAGTCAAAGCCATGGGATGGTTAAGCTCACCCAGGCAAAGGGTGTAGAGAGAAGTGCAGGGATCCAGCCCTGTGGGCCCCCTCCTCCACACAGAGGCTGTAAGTGGGGAGAAGGAGGAACCAGCAAAAGAGATGTGGAAGAAGGAATCCGAGAAATAGGAAGGGAACCAAGAGAGACTGGTATCCCTAAAGTCAAGGGAAGAGAGGAGGAGGGAGTGATCAGCTGTGTCAAAGGTCAGTGTTGAGGAAAAGTGAGAAGGTGCTGGAGAAGGAGGGACAGACCTTACCACTCTTTTCCTTTGGAAAGATTTTCCAACAGAAAATGACCTTTTATAAAATCAGAATTTTCTGTGGGAAAATTTCAACTTCATCTCAAAATTTCAATTTTCTGCTGGGGAAATTGAAATGATGGCTTCCAGGGAGAACCTGAAATTGAGAAAAACCTTCCTGGTGGGCAGCCAGGGAGCTGAGAAATTCCATTTCAGATCTCCCCAAATCAGAGTTTTCTGTCACATGAAAAATGTTGAGTTTTTTTTCTTTTAATTCCAAATTGAGATAGTTTTTTCCTGAAAGCTCAAAATTGTCTGGGTATGAGAATTCCACTTTCTGGTCATCTCTTGTCATCATCTCAAAGATATCAGAGAGATCCTGTGCAGAGAGGAAGGGAATATGGGGCATGGGGAAGATTTTATGAGGGAATCACCAGTGCTGAATAAGCAACAGAGTTTGAAGGTTTGGGTCTTAGTGAAGAACAGGACTGGCATCAGCTTTTTTGCTGCCCTAGGCAGCAAATGGGTGGGTGGGGGGGAAGATGCAGAGAAGCTGCTGCCAAAATGCCACTGACAGTGGAAGTGATGTTGAGCTGCCACCAAATTCCCACCGGTGGCCAATTCAGCAAGGAGCAGTCACCGCCGAATTGCCGCCGAGGGTGCCAATTCCCCGCCCCCCAACTCCTGCTGCCCTAGGTGACCGCCTAGGTCACCTAATGGCTAGTGCTGGCCCTGGTGAGGAAGATACAATCCTGTTTGTCAAGGAAGAAGGCAGAACTGAAGGAAGACAGGATACGATTATCTGTGAGGGGCCTGATTTTCTGCAGAGGTACCACGCTGGGAGCAAGAGGATGGATGGGAGCCAAGGTTCAGAGTTAGTTGGATGGACTATGGGAGTGGGGGCAGAGGAGTGGAGTCAAGGATGGAGAAAAGGCATGAACAACAGTCACTACAGATGTGGGAACCAAGGGAAGAGAAAAGGAGCTGCAGAGAACATGGACAGTTCTGACTGGAGGTTACAGATTAGGAAGCTAAGAATTATCTGACTGACTCCGACCAGAGCTGCTTCTCATCCAGTCTCCGATCACTGACATGAGCTGGTTCAGATGATACTGTAAAAAACTCTGGGTCAGCAAGATAAAAGAAAGGGAGCAGGGATAGAAATAGAATCATTACAAGAAGACTGCTAGGTATTTTAGCCAGGAGAAATGGTCAGAATTTCTACTGATGGGCCTGACATGTGGGGAGACTGGGCTGAAGCCATACAGCGGTTTGCCCTGAGATCATGTAAGATTAAAACAGAAAGAGGTGCTGTACCTGAGCCAAAACCACAAAACCTGTCAGAGGTGCCATTGACTCCCTGACCTAATGCCTTGCCAGGAGAAGAATATGCCCATGAATCTACCTGCTTACCAGCCTGTTGGCTTGCCTGTGACCAAACTTGCCCTACAAGAAATGGAACAGATTACTGAGAACTCCAGGCCAGGGCTGCAAACCCCCCAGCACAGAGTTATTGAGCTCGCTAGGTAACGACATGTGAGACACAACAATGCCACCGCAAGAGCAATTCGATCCCAAGGCCCTTCAGCTATCTGGCCTGTTCAACTTCCAGAACAACACAGAGGCCAGGGGCCGAACAATTTCAGAAATGCAAAGACACGGAAACCAGTCGATTTTCCTGTAGGGTTAGTGGGGTTGCGGTAAGTGTTCCAACAGAAAAGTTTAAATTCATGATTTTGTGAAAGGAGAAATGTATGTGGAGCAGCCTCTATTGTTATGTAAGTGTGTGGGTTGGCCTGATGATCACTCTTCCCACCCCAATGGGTTCATATTCCTAGAAGGGTTCGTATTCCTTCCAAAACACTTGGGATTTTTACAATCTTTGTTACTGTAATTCTGGTCAATCTCATTTATATAGCTAATGTCCAGTTCACATCTGAACCCTACTAAACCGTAGGCCAGGCCTGTACAACTCGGAAAGCAGCAAGGGCCATATTACTACAAAAAATTCGGCTGCAAGCCAAAAAGCGCCACCCTCCCCCAGCCCCCATCCGCTTTGCCCCACCCCTCTGCTTGCCTTGCACCGCCCCCCCAACTCTCCCCCCCGCAGGCCAAACAGTGAGCCTGTGCGGGCCGCATGTTGTGCAGGCCTGCCGTAGGCCTTGATATCTTGTGACTAAGTTCCACAAGCCATTTGTTTGCTCCTTTGACAGCTGCTGCCATGTTGTGCAGAGGTTTTCGCTGAATTGTCTACTCTACAGGGATGCGGTGGGACATCACTAGGGGTGCGAGGTGGGATTTAACACAGAAGGCAGAACATTACCCGGCGCTGCTAGGCACTACTGTAATAAGAAGAATTAATATGGGGTGATGTTCATTGGTGAGGATGGAACATCATGAGGTGTAACGAGAGGGCAAATTTCACATGGAGATGGCAGTGCACCATGAAGTGCAATATGGGAGTATAAATGGCTGCATTGCTAACTTTAAACATCAAACAATTATGAGTTGGGTCTCCCCAAGTGATGAGATTTTGAAAAAAAAAAGTTATTTTAATTTTCCTTCTAGTTGTGAACATTTAGAGGGCATTTGGGTCACATTCTCAAGTTTTTCTCTGAAGCCATGAAGGCTAGAGACTTACTTTTTGTTTTTAAATGAAAGCTGTAATAAAATTGCAAGAGTTGACAACATTGAAATGATGAAGAGTAAATTGTTAAACGGCAACCAGAAATCTCTCTTCAACCTCTGGGTAATGTGAGAATTATAAGAGTGCAAGTAGAGGGCGAAACCCCGAGCTTTAGGCTTTACAGAGTTCTTCTTCAAACAAAGCTCTGATGAATTCAGGGAAGGTCTGCACTCAAAACATTCAAAGATTGGAAGGCTTCTCCCAACAGAGTAGGGACTCCACCCCTGGAGAGGCAGTAGCTAGTTGGCAAGAGAAGCCATCCCAACGAAATAGTGCCGCCTATACCATGGGTTAGGTCAGTGTAACTGCATCACTCTGGGTGTGGATTTTTTATGCTCCTGAGCAACATAGCTATATCAGCCTAATTTTCTAGGATAGACCTGGCCTAAGCGAGTACTTCGGGCATTGCTACAGAGTCTGGATTTTATAAGAAGTTGCTCGGTGAAGAAAAGGAAATGATCTAGCAGTATCCTAGTGGCATGCTACCCATTATCAGGTATTTATGGTGTACATCTTAGCAGCCATATGGCATCGTTGTAATGTTGTGTTGTTGTGTCAGTCCCAGGAATTAAAGAGTTAAAGAATTCTAATCAGTTATGGCAAATGACATTTCTTCAGCCTATTACCTAGGAGAGCTTTATCCTGAATATAGAAGAGCTCACATCCAGCCCCTGTTACACTCAAAGGAAAGCTTCTCAGTGAGAAGATGGGTCAAGACCTAAATCAGTTTGCTGAAAAAATGCATGTTGCTATAATTTACCTGATTTCTGTCAAATTCATTCATGGCATCTTTAACTCCCTGGAGGTAGTTAACACCCATAATCCAGGTGAAGCGTGGTATGAATCCAGTGTATCCTTTGGATGAAGATAAGAGAGCACATTTATTGCTTGAGAACACATCAGTACACAGTTAATAGGGCTCAGCAATAGACAAGCAGGAGCATTTGGGAGAATTAGGTACATATATTAAAAATCCTATTTTAGGCAAATTCTGATTTTTTTTGAAACCTTCTCTAGATTAAATTTTAAAATCAGGTATTTCATACGCAGTGATCATTTTAAACATGGCTTTTTTCATTATCACAGGGAAAATCCTGGGAGCTGGATGGGCTTCTTTGCCGATATATGACCTTCATTTAATGGGAACAGAAATACCGTTTCTTCATAACCAATAGCCCTGCAAATGGTATGTCATAGTGGAATACATAGCCAAGTATAAGAAACACGCGGTCCATCTTTCATTCCTCATGTTCCTTTTCCCCTCCAGCATCTCCTCATTGAGGATCAGAGAAGAAAGAAGCTAGAAAGGTGAAAAAGAAGCAAAACAAGGAAAGATATTTTTTTTTAAAGAGAATTCAGAATCTCCTCTGCCCATGGACAGAGGCTTCCTTTGGAAGCAAGGTAATTCTGCTCCCTAAACCATCAGCTATTGGAGCCAGGGATGTACCTCATCCACTCAAGACCTATAAGACTGTACTTTCTTTTCTGCCCCACAACGAGAAGGGATTAAGAGGGGATAACTTTCTGATGCAGTAGCCCCCCTTGGCCTTGTAAAGTAGTCACCAACCCTCTGGCTCAGACTTTCTAAGTAAGTGCCATGCATCGTCATAGGTCTGTACCATCTCTGGGAGGGAGCAGAGAAGGAAATAACTTTCGGTTGTGCACTTTGCAACCCTTTTTATGAACAAAGACCTCATGCCCCTGCCTGACAGGAGGCAACTAGCATTCCCACATTTCATGGATTAGGTAACAGAGTCACTCCAGGCATAGCTGAAAATAGAACCTCAGTCAGGTCTAAGCCTCATCCATGTTGCCATACTGTCTTTCAGAAGGAATGTGCCAAACGGTGTGCTTGTCTATGCTGTGTCTAAATGCATGACCGGTCTCTTCCTAGACCCAAGAATAAAATCCAGGACTCATGATGCCCCACATTGTACTGCTGTCTTATAAATCACTGTAGATACCATTGGCAAAGCAGGTGTTAGGCCTCCCTTTGTGGCCTAACATATGCTTTGGTCCACACTGAGGATAGCAAGGTAGTGCTGATGCTAGTTACTCCTATGGCTGAAGTGAAGATGCTCCATGATGTGAATCTGAATGTGGTGTCTTAATCCCTGCTAATGTTGGTGGGATGTATATAGATATGAGATGGTCTTAAATTAGTGTGAGGTCCTTGTTATGATTGTAGTTCATGAAATGGTTTTATTTCCCAGAACACTATATTTAGACTTGAATTTGTGTGTGTTAATATTTATTGTTCCCTTTAATGTAGGTAATTTGAAGAACAGAAGCTCTCACTTTAAGAACATGAACGTTACAGAATATGCTTGAAAGAGACTTTGCCTGTAGGGTCACTGAGTGGCAGACCTCATAAAACTTGATTTAATGAACTAAAATTTCCAGAAAGCAAGCAGTGTTCTCAAGGGGTAACATTAGCACTTATCAGAGGCCTGGATTCCTCAGGGCACTGCTACTCATAGACTTTAAGGCTAGAATGGATCATCGTGATCTTCTAGTCTGACTTCCTGCACAGAACCTTGCCCACTAATTCCTAGAATAGACCCATAATCTCGGACTGATTTAGTGGATCCTCAAATCATGATTTCAAGACTTCAAATTACAGAGACTCCACCATTTACACTAACTGGAGTTCTCCCCCATCCTGGCATGCTCGGCCCCTGTCCTCGGCAGCCAAGCCTGGGCAGGAAGCAGGTCGCTGTTGCCTCCGAGCAAGACTCTCGGGCAGAAGTAGCTCCGTCCCACTCTCCGCCCGGCTGCCAGGACAGTGGCAAACATGCAGGGTGGAGACGCAGAAAGAGAATGCCAAGTAACGTGGGGAATGGATAGCGCTGCGGCCCCAGCCTGGTTGCAGGGTAGGGGATTACTGGGCAGAGGAGATCTCATCTCTGGGGTGGTCAGGTGGCCCCCCCATATAAGGAGGCACCATTTGTATATGCTGGAGATAGACAAGGATGAGCAAGCTGGGTGGCCACCAGAGAGAATAGAACCAGGAAGAATTCCACACAGCTCCGAGTTTCAGAACAATACTGGGTCTTCAACAGAGTGGAGCGGTCATTCAATCTTTTCTCAATTAAGACTCCTCGTGCTACTTTCCTTCATGGGACCACCATTTGGCAATCTATCCCAGGCGTGGGGCTATGTGGAGGCCATTTACTTGTAACCAGAGTTCTTTGAGATGGACTCTGCAAATTCACACTCCCTTGACCCCCTTCCCCACTTCCTCAGAGGCCTAGTCACAACATGGACCTGAGGAGGCGGTGATGGAAGGACTGAGAAGGACAGAGTGCCAGGGGCCCTTTTATAGCCTCACTCTCAAAACATTCAGGAACAGTGAGGGGAAGGAGCAAGAGGGAGAATGTGAGTGCTCCAGTGGGCACTGCTATTTAGGAGTCTGTCTTCAGAGCTGCACCAGCCGGCGCATCCCACGCGTGGGCGTATGGAGAGGCCACTCAGAGACCTCCGGTAACACGTCCGTAACCTTTGTTCATTGTGCAGGGAGTGCTGAGAGTCTTGTCTACCTAGGCTAGAGAAAAGGAAGGAGACCTAGTTGGAGGTGGATTCATAGATCCACCGATTTTAAGGCCAGAAGGGACCATTGTGATCACCTAGTTTGCTGGAATAGCAAAGGCAGAGAATTGCACTGAGTGATTAGCATATTTTGTGTGTTTGACTTTGAATGTATCAGCTCTGATGGTGATTTCTTTCTTAAGGATAAAAATTAAAATTGGGTTAACCTTTCCCCTCTGAATTAGAGACAGACTAAAACCAGAATCTTCTAGCTAACCTCACCCTTATGCCTGCAACTGGACTTTTGGGATCAGTTCCAAACTTGGGTGTTGCGACACCTAACCCCTAGGTGCCCAGCCACCCACTGGAATTCTCACCCTCAACCTTAGGTGCTTGGGCCCTTCATATGATGCATGGGGACAGTTAGGCACCTCTGGGAAGACAGCAAACTGGGAAGGTAGCTGCCAAAGCAAGCCCAGAGTGAAATGCAGAAGCAGAGGGATGGAGCTTAGAGTCAGATCTTCAAAGGTTATTAGATGCTTAACTCTTCCCATTGACCTAGACTTTAGGTGCCTGACTGACAGATTAGAGAGAGATTCCTCCAATTGATCTTCAGCTGTGAACTCTCTCTCTCCTGGAGTGAGGCACCGAAGTGAGGTCAACCACTTAACCAGCCCATGCCCTAACAGCAGCTGAAACCCTGAGTTTTCTCACCCAAACCCAAATGTGTGAGCTAGACGACCCCACAGCTTAGTGGACACGGCACTCATCCAGAGCATGGAAAGCTTATATTTAAAGCTTGGCTCTTTCTGATCTGGAACAGGGACCTAAGCCCATCTCCCAGGTGAGTGCTCCAACCACCACACTGGTGGGTGTTCCAGGGTAGGAATCTAACCCACTTGGTATAAGTAATTAGCTATTAATTGGAGCAGAGACTTCAGCCTGGATCTCCCACATCCCAGCTAGTACTCTAACCACCAGCTTATAGAGTCAGTCTGTCTTAGTCAGGGATTATATTGAATAACTATTTCAACAGGAGAAATTCAAAGAAGCCTACCCCAGGAGAACCAATAGTTATGGTATTCACTAGGGATGTGGGAGACAGAGCAGGGATTCGAAGTTGGGTCTCCCTTAAACTCCTTGAAGGGGGTTCCAAACAGGCTGGAGCTTGGCTGTTCTCAGTGGTGGCAGATGACAGAACAAGGAACAATGGTCTCAAGTTGCCATGGGGGTGGCTTAGGTTGGATATTAGGAAACACTATTTCACTACTATGAGAGTGGTGAAGCACGGGAATGGGTTACCTAGGGAAGTGGTGGAATCTCCATCCTTAGAGGTTTTTAAGGCCCAGCTTAACACAGCCCTGGCTGGGATAATTTAGTTGGTGTTGGTCCTGCTTTGAGCAGGAGGTTGGACTAGAACCTCCTGAGGTCCCTTCCAACCTTAATCTTCTATAATTCTACAATTATCCCAGGTGAATTCCTTAATTACCTGGATGGGTGCACACACCAAAAAAATGCATGCTCTGAGGGCTGTCCTTTGTGCTGATATCAGACCTTAGGTGTGCACACCTATCAGATAGGGGCCCACAGGTGAGATGTGGGGGGGCAGTTTGAGCACCCTGCTTCAGGGTCATCAGGGCAAGGGCTCTGGGTAGCTCTTTAGCTCTGGGGTGGTGTCTGGACTTAGGGGTTCTGCACATGCCCACCATGAAAACTTAGTTAACTACAGCTTAGACAGCAGATGAGCAGTTGGTTTGAGAATGTCGTTGGCACTTAAATGTTGAACGTAGGTGCCTGAGGGACAGATAGGCACCTAAGTAACTTTCTGAATTTAGGCCTTTGTGACTGGGGGAAAAGGGAATTTGGACTGTAATCAAAACTCAACCAATGAGGAGTTACTAAACCAAATCAGGCTGTTGTATATCTATTTAACCCATTGGCCACAGATACAACCTCTGTGTCTTGTTTCCCCATCTGTGAAATGTGGATAATGATACACATCTTTGCAATAGAGTGGAAGCCACTGGCAAACCTCTTTAAGATTTTCAGAGGGAAAAGAGGATGAGGAGAACTTTCATTTTGCAGTGAAATGGTTGAGTAACTGCCTGGGCTAATCCTGTATGTGGTCTTGTTCTCTCCTACCTGAAATGGCTTTCCGTTGGATCAGATTTGGGACATCCAGCTTTGGGAGCTGATTGTATCTGCTCACATCCACTGTCTCAGTCACTGCATCCAAAGGCACTCCCTCAATCCTAACAGGCTGAAAACCAAAGTAAAACAGGTGCCAATGAAATCCTCTTCCTCTCTTGGGTCTCTTACATTCCCAGCATTGCTAGAGCCCACACATCTCATCTTCTGCCTGGTTTTATAACTTTACCATCCTTTACCACCTGGGACTAATCTAAGACCCCCTTGTGCAGTCACTAATATGGCAGATCAACTGGCTAACCATGGCAGATTGTCAAGGGTTCAGCTGAGAATAATGGGAGCTGTTAAGTGCTGAAATCTTTTGAAAATCAGTCCTATAAACTAGTGTTTAGAGCCAGGGACAAGGAGGCAGGACTCCATGCTCTGCATCCAACACTGCTACTGACTTGCTTGGGAAAAAACATTGAGTCTCTGCCTTCCATGAATTTGCACAAGCATGACTGATGATAACCTGGTAAGGAAACCTTTTGACACATAGCAAGGAACAGACTGCAGAACACCTTCCCATAGCTGGGTTGGGGTCACAGGGTTAAAAGAAATAAAACCCAGTCAAATCTTGGTTCTGTCACTAAAATCAGCAGATACGATTAGACACACAGAGGGTACGTCAACACAGCAACCACACACACCCCTCCCCCGGGGCAACTAGTCTCAGAGCCCTGATCAGGTAACGTGGGCACAAACTACGTGTAGATGTCCAGGCTCTGAGACCTTGCGAGAGGAGAGAATCTTAGAGCTCCGGCTTCAGCCCATTCAACATCTACATGGCTACCCAGATCCCTCCCTGTGTAGAGCCAATGTAGCAGAGCCGCCCACCTACCTGTTTGGTTCCACGGATGCAGGGAGAGCTCCGCCATCCCTGCCCACATGCCAGTGCCATGTCAGGATGGCAGGGCCCATGTTTCTTCTGCTGCCCACATGCTAGTGCAATATCAGGACAGCAGGGAGCCTTCTTCTCCTCCTGCTCAGATGCCAGTTGCGTGCCCGTAGGGGCGGATGAACTCCTCCATCCATGCCCACATGCCAATCTAATGCCAGGATGGCAGGGGATATATTTTCTCTGCTCATGTAGCTGCGTAGAGTCACCAGTGCCTGTGTCCGCCCATGACTGTTGACCCTGTCCGGGCAGTACCATTAGCAGTGGGGCTCTTGATGCAGTGGCTGGTGTCGGAGAGCATGGTCCAAACTGAGCATTTTGATAGGGCACGAACCCTGTAAAACAGAACAAGCCAAGTTACATGAATGTGCATAGGGGAAGGAGGGAGTGCCCATTTCAAGGAGGGTGGGGAAAGGTCTGTCCCATAGACTATGTGCACTGGGGAGGCCCCACTGTGCCCAGATGACAGACATATTGAAAGCGGTCTCATGCACTGAGCAGCACCTAGGGGTGCTAGGTGCTGAAGGAGTGCTGTGCACACACATGAACAGATTTCCTAGCAGCAGATACATGAACATTTCAGAGGCATTCTATAGACACCCCCCCCGGAGCTAGCTGAATGAGCTCAGAGCCCCTCCGGTGTCCCCCAATCTGTTATCATAATGCCTTAGCACACCCTAGTACTTAGAGCATTTTCCCCAGAGAAACTGAAGAGCCTGGGCACTTACATTCATAACTTTGCTAGAACTAAAAAATCATGGACTGAATAGAGATACTGGATTTATGGCTCATTACAACATCCATAACCCACTTACAACCCTCCCTTCCTGTCCCTGCTTGTGACTGGAGAGGTGTTAACAGGCTGGTGCCTTGAAATATATGTTAACTACTTGTGTTAAACAATCTGTTCCTCTTGTATTTCGCAGTGACTCTCTGAGGATAAGTCTACACCACAAAATTAAGGCCATGTCTACACTCCCGAATTGGTTGGTGGGTCGAGATCGATCTATTGGGGATCGATTTATCTCGTCACATCAAGACGCGGTAAATCGATCCCAAAGTCGACACCAGAACTCCAGCTCGCCAAAAGGCACTATTCATGTAGCTGAAGTTGCATATCTTAGGTCGGCCCCTCTCCCCGCCGCCCACTAGTGTGGACCAGGCCTAAGTTACGTTGATGTACGGCCACGTGGTAATTCAATCACTTTTGCATGCCCACGCTACGCTCCTTGTGTCAGTGGTGGGTGTCTTCACCCAGCAGCGTAGATGGGGGGAGCAGCTGCTCCCCCTGAGCCCAGAATTCCCAAAGTGGCGTCTTTTCAACTCACCGGCGCTGGGGGGTGGCTGGAGCAGGGGGGACACTCGGAGCAGGGGGGACTCGTGGAGCTGCCGCTGAAACGCCGCCAGCAGACAAAGCGGCAAAGCGGGTCCATCCGCTGAAATGCTGCTGAAAGAAGCAGAGCGCCACCCCAATTCCGCTCCGCTTCTTTTGGTGGCTCCACGAGTTGAGGGGTTGGGGGGTTTTTTTGCACCGCTTGGGAGGCGGCCCTAGAAGTGGCACCTATATTTTTTTTTGCTGCTCTCTCCCACTGATGTTCAAACCTGGCTACGCCGCTGTCCTCACCGGGAGCGCTTGCACTGACTTAATTGTTAGCGTGGGGCATTGTGGGATGGCGTCAGAAAGACAGCAACAGTTGATGTAAGCAACGCAATGTCTACATGGACACTACATCAACCTAACTGCACTAACTGCATCAACCTAAGTGCTACACCTGGAGATGGAGTTAAGTTGGTGTAGTGGGTGACTTACATCTGCAGGAGCTACATTTTAGTTAACTCTGTAGTGTAGACCAGGACTGAGTTAGTTTCCCAGACCTGAGGAAGAGCTCTGTGTAATCTTGGAAGTGTGACAGAAGTTGGTCCAATAAAAGATTTGACCTCATCCACCTTATCTTTCTAGGCTTCTGTAAAACATTTGACTTGGTACAGAAGGCATTTTGATTAAAAAACCAGAAAGATATAAAATTAACATGGCACCCGTTAAATGGAGGGTGGCATATTTCCAAAGGGGTCCTGCAGGGATCGGTTCTTGGCCCTATGCTATTTAATATTTTGTCTGTGACCTGGAAGAAAACATAAAATCATCACTAATAATGTTTACAAATGACACACAGACTGTGGGAGTGATAAATAAGCTACATTTTAGTCACAAGTATTTTTAGTAAAAGTCATGGACAGGTCACGGGCAGTAAACAAAAATTCATGGCCTGTGACCTGTACTATATACCCTTAACTAGAACTTTGGGGCAGGGGGCAGCTCAGGGCACCACGGGTGCTCTTGGGGGAGAGGGACAGCCCGGGATCCCCACTGCTATTTGGGGGTGGGGGGGTTGGCTGGGATGGCAGGCTCCCTACCTGGTTCTGTGCAGCTCCCCGGAAGTGGTAACATGTCTCTTGTCTCCTAGGCAGAGGAGCGGCCAGAGGGCTCCGCGTGCTGTCTCTGTCCACAGGCACTGTCCCTGCAGCTCCCATTGGCTGTGGTTCATGACCAATGGGAGCTGCAGCATGAAGCCACCCCGGCTGCGCCTTTGCCTAGGAGGCAAGAGACATGTCACCACTTCTGGAGAGAGACCCCCCCCACAAGGTAATCATCTCCCAGAGCTCTCACCCCTCCCACACCCCAACCCCCTTCCACAGCTTGGAGCCCTCTTCCACATGCAAAATCCTGCTGCTGCTGGCGGGGAGGTGCGGTGGCCTGAGACTGCCCCTACAGCAGTTGGTGTGATTTGCCATGGGGCTTCCCAGACTGCTCAAGCAGGCCCCAGGTCAGCAGCACTGGATGTTGCAGAAGTCACAAAGGTCCCAGAAAGTCACAGAATCCGTGACAGACTCACAGTCTCTTCATTATTTACCACTAAGGACAGGTCATTGAGTCAGAGCAATCTGGATCGCTAGGTAAGCTGGGCAGAGGCAAACGATATGCATTGTAATATGGCTAAATGTAAAAGTATACATCTAGGAGCAAAACACACAGGCCATTCTTACAGGATGGGGGACTCTATCCTGGGAAGCAATGACTCTGAAAGAGATTTGGGATGGGGGGTGGGATGGATAATCAGTTGAACATGAGCTCCCAGAGTGATGCTGTGACCGAAAGAGCTAATGAGATCCTGTGATGGATCAGTGGGGGGCGGGGAGGGGGATCTTGAATAGGAGCAGAAAGGTTATTTCACCTCTGTATTTGGCACTTGTGTGACTGCTGCTGGAATTCTGTGTCCAGTTCTGGTGTGCACAATTTAAGAAAGATGTTGATAAATGGGAGCAGAGCGTCCAAAGAAGAGCCACAAGAATGATTAAAGAATTGGACAACATGCTTAAGAAAGGGCAGGTTAAGGGGTAACTTGACTACAGTCTATAAGTATCTATCGGGGGAACAAATATTTAATACTGGGTTCTTCAATCTAGCAGAGAAAGATATAATGCCATCCAATGGCTGGAAGTTGGAGCTAGACACATTCAGACTGGAAATAAGACATACATTTTTAATGGTAACTATAGGAACAACATAGCAAGAATTGAGATGGATTCTTCCTCCTGACAATTTTAAAAATCAAGAGAGTGTCTGTTTTCTAAAAAGTATGGTGTATGAATTATTTTGGTGCAGGTCTCTGGCCTGTGCTACACGGAAGGTCAGTTTAGATGATCACAATGGTCCCTTCTGATCTTGGAATATATGAAAAACATGTACTTTGAAGAATAATTAAAAATAACCCAGGGACTCGCTAAGCATTGTTGATTCTATATGGGGAGAGATGTTTGTTTAGGTAAGTTTTAATTTAATCATTTTATATAAAGTGAAGGATATGTGCAACAGCTGTGGTTTTTAAAGGTTGTGGCACATGGCTTCATCTTGAGCACATCTGATGTACCCAGAGTCTTGGCATGGACTAACTGCTTAGGTTCCTTAGATGATACCCAGGCACACTTCAGATCTGAGACCTTTTGGATCTAAGCCACTGCCTTGACGCTCCCGAACATTTCTGAAACAAGGATGTTAGAGGAGACACCACCAGGGAGCTTGGTTGGTCTGACGATCAGACCAGATGCTCAGACTATAAAGTCTGCTAGATGATGAAGGCTTTCAGACTGTAGGGATCTTCTTCTCTTTTCATATGCCAACTTCAAAAGTAACATTAAAGGTCCATCAACATTAAAGTAACATCCAAGTTTGTCATCCACTCTCTGGTTTCCAGTAATATGGAATGCATCAAGGCTGTCCCCCCAGCAAAATATCTTTGAGGGCAGCAATTCACTAGATGTTCCATGGTTTGGATGTCTTCTCCACATTCACATATAAGACTTCTTCATTTTACATGTGTGCAGTAGGCAATTGCAGCACCTGTGTGACGTTCCAATGTGGTTCGCTAGGATCCATGTCTTATGCATCACGGTGAAGGTAGGTAATTGTTCTGTAGGATCCATGATAAGGTCTCGATTCTTGACTCTACAGTTTTCGCATAGCCTCCACCACTTGTCTTTTGGTGGCACTCCTGAGGTTTCAAAAGTTTAGCTGCTAACGAGAAAGGGTTCCTGGATTTAAGGTGACATCTCAGGAGGGGGTTGGAGACCTTCATAGATGAGCAAGTCTGAGTTTGTTATCGCAGAGTCGCATTCTTGTATCATTGCTGCTCCCCTTTGGGGGATGTTGGTGAGATATGTGTGAGGACGGGTAATCAGAATGTCAATGTTAAGTTCAGCACTTCTGTGACAATTTGCAAGTTTCGTATGTGCACTACCTACTCCTACTGGCACACAGTATTCAGCTGCTGAGACAATGAGGGCCAAGGTGGTTCTCTGCAAGGTGTGAGCACTGGTTTTGGCTAGTTTTTGGATTGTACTGTTCCTAGCTTTTATTCTGGCAGTGATTTCTGTCAGATGTTAGGCTAGAATCCAGAACGACACAGATATCTTTGGAAGCCCTCTTGCCTGAGTTTGATGTTGCTGGTGACTTTCATGCACGTCTTTACATGTCAGTTGCTCAGATGAAATGAGGAGGCAGCAGTTTGAGGGTTTGGTCAGAGTCACCATGACCAGCAGCACTTCTTCAGGTTCTGCAGATCATGTGTTGTGAGGATGAAAGGCTCACTTGACAGCAAGTGTGAGATCATCCTCGTATCCAAATTTTCACGACTGGCTCCATGGCATGTCACTAAGATCAATATTAATGAGAGACGGTGCCAATACGAATTCCTGTGGGAGCCCATTGTTCAGGAAACGAAGTCAGCTGGTCTGTTCTATTAGAAGAATGCAATACTTGTGATTGTTGAGCATAACTGTCAGGAGGTGCAACGTTGCTCTGCCACATGCTATTTTCGACACCTTCAAAATCAGGCTGTCCTGCCAAATCATGTCATATGCTGAGGACAAATCCACAAAGGCTGCTTTTGGTTTGAGCCCATATTGATAGCCGGCTTCATCCCAGTCTGAACACAGATCGCTTTTTTGAGAGGCAGTACAAATACAGGTGTAGTATCCTTCCCAAGAGCTTGTATATTATGCATAGTAATGTTACCAGCTGTTAGTTTTTCAGATTATCTGCTTTCTACAGTTTCAGGATGGTAGTGTGAGGACATCGATCTTCTGTTTGTGTATTCAATTGGTCAGGTCATTGCATTTTGCAGGAGAGAGCCCTTCCACATGGAGGTGGCATACACATTGATATGAGCCGATTTTTCTCTTTCAGTGTTCACCCTGCAAAGGGCTGTTTCACTTGAGATCACCACGAGTCACAAGTCCGTCAATTGGTACTCAGTTGTCATACTGATGGCTTAGTCGTGCCAAAGCACTGAACAGGAAAGGCCAAGTGAAGGTTGTCATCACCTTCTTTAGGTGGTGACAAGCATATGGAGCATGCCTTGGAAGGGCCAATCACGGAGCCAAGTCAGACAGCGATGGACATTTTGGCATCACCAAGGTGCAATTCCCGAACCCATCACTGTAATGAAGCCATCCCTGCTCAGATCAGGAGTAAAACTGTCCAATACCGCCGAGATACATGTTTGTATCATAAAGCAGATCTGCCAGTCTATTCCACCAACCTAGAGTAGGCCAAACAGTGATGCAACGCAACACTGACCAGCTTCTATAAAATCTTACAGTCCCAACAGCTACTTCTCCAACACTACAGGAAAATCACATGAGAAAAGAACTCGACCCCGCTGGAGTGAACAAGGAGCTACGCATTGAAGAGGAGCTTACGCGGGGCCCAGCATGCAGCTGCTGATGCAGTCTTGGTTTCAGCTACAGTAACTCCTCACTTAAAGTTGTCCCGGTTGACGTTGTTTCGTTGTTACATTGCTGATCAATTAGGGAACATGCTCGTTTAAAGTTGTGCAATGCTCCCTTCTAATGTCCCCATTTGGCAGCTGCCTGCGTTGTCCACTACTTGCAGGAAGAGCAGCCTGTTGTAGCTAGCTGGTGGGAGCTTGGAAGCCCCCTCATCAACTCCCCTAAGTTCCTTGTGCAGCAGCTGCCCAGCAGGCTATCAATTGCCAGCAGTTCAGCTGTCCCTCCCCCGCCACACACACACACTGCCCTGTGCTGCTCCTGCCCTCTGCCTTGGAGCTGTCTCAGGAGCTTCCTGCTTCTTGTGCAGGAGAGGGGGAGAAGAGAGGGACTAATGTTAGGGTGTCCCCCTCCCCCTACTCCTGCCCCCCGCTTACCCTTTCTCTATATAGAGAAGGGTGGGGACACAACAGGGCTCAGGATGGAGAGAGCTTGTTGGCCGCAGCTGCTGTCTTAACTTCCTGATCTTTTTAAAGGCAATGGATCTTTTTAAAGGCAGTGGCATCAGCATACTTAAAGGGGCAATGCACATCTCTCTCTCTCCCCCCCATACACAGGATGTGTGTCTCTGTCTGCCATGCTGTCTCCCCTCCCTCCATTCGTGCTGCCTTGTAGAGTGTGAAGCTACATTAACAGCACTGTGTTAACCTTTGAGGGCTCAGCCGAGTGCTAGTTCATCATTTAGCAGTAAGGCATTCCCTGGGAAATATCCCACCCTCTGACTCCACCACCTCAACCAAGCTTCACACTCACCATTGCTGTGTACAGTATTAAATTGTTTGTTTAAAACATGTACTGTGTGCATATACGTTTTTTGTCTGGTGAAAAAAATTTCCCTGGGACCTTGCCCCCCTATTTATATTAATTCTTATGGGGAAATTGGAGACTAATCATGGAGCCATGGTTGTTCCATGAAAGCATGTCCTACTAGTCCAAATATCATAAATACAACCCTAGGCCACCTAGATGAAACCTCTGATTTCAGCTGGTAGAACTTCCCTTTGGGTTTATGCCTTGGGCAAGGTCCTGAGTTTCACTCACCAGTGTATCTGGGAAAGTAACTGTAGTTTTGATCCAGCATCTGGTTTGAAGGACGCTTTGTAACACTAAAGTCCTCTACGAATCTTGGCTTTACCAGAGGTGCCAGCACAGAGCAAGGGCTCTTTGGAACACTGGGGTCTGTCAGCAGCCGAGAGGTGGTTTTGCCATAGGTTTCTCCCACCTGGTAGCGGATCTGAGGGTAGAATCCACTGTATCTGAGGAGGAAATCACACACAGGTGCTTACTGGTTTGGCAGCAAGGAACATTTTAAAGTTCCAGCTCCTCCACACATAGACAGAACCATTAGTTTCATTGTTAGGTTAATTGTATCTGAAAGTGTGTGTAATGAGGGAATAGGTGGGTGTGCGCATGTTGCTATGTGCAAGTGTGCAAGTTGATAGTGTGTATGTGGGTGTGTGAGACACTTTGTTGGGGAGTCCAGAACTCTAAGTCACCTGGTTACCCTGCCCTGGGGTAGCGGCAGCAGGGCTCCAGTGGCTAGTTAAAGAGCTGGGGGCAATAGTGACAACCGGAGTCCCAGGCTCTTTAAATCGCCACCCGAGCCCCACCACCGCTTCCCTGGGGCTCTGGCTGCAATTTAAAGGGTCCAGGGCTCCAGCCCCAGCCCCTTTAAATTGCCGCCTGGGGAAGCCAGTCCTCAGTACAGTGCACCAGCTTGTGCCGGTACACCATACTGGGGTGTACTATCTTACCTGCACCTCTGGACTGTAGTGTCCTACAACACGCTGATGCCATGATGTTTCCTCATCCAGCTGATGACCTCAGATGCAAATGAACTGCCCACTGTCTTTGGCATCCCTATTTATGTTACAGACACTGGCAAATCAATATTTCACAGTTTGCCAGAAGCTGGGAATGGGCAACAGGGTCACTGGTTGATGACCTGTTCTGTTCATTCCCTCCGGGGCACCTGGCATTGGCCACTGTTGGAAGACAGGATACTGGGCTAGATGGAACTTTGGCCTGACCCAGTATAGCCATTCTTATGTTCTTTGTCTAGGACAAACTTGTTTAACAACTTTGCCCCCACAACATATTTTAGAACCATATTTCCAGCACACATGCATCACTCTGTAAACACCGTCCATACATACATCACACAATGATATGATTGACCAGTGTGTCACCAGCTTTCATTTGGTACTGCACATAACTGTTTTGGCAGATAAATACTAGGACAATAATGAGTTAGGTGTAATAAGTGTGTCAGACCTGAAGGGAATTTACAGACCAGTGAGCAGACGACCCATGCCTGATAATAGTGGGAGGAGGCACCTACCCAGAACAGCTGAGTCCTGCCCCACCAGGCAGCCCCCTGTCCTGGTAAAGCAGCGGCCATTCCCTGTAACACCCAGCTCTTCCTTCTGCCTCTCCCAGCAGAGTTAGAGAAGCTGCCTCTCCCTGCCCGTTGCAGCTTGTTGGCTCAGCTGCCCTTCAGAGAGGTGGCCCGGCCACACCTTGTGATTGAGCGATCTGGGGGAGGGACAGGACGTGAGCCTGCATGCCCCCTCCATGCATCACCTCTGCCAATCAGCCCTCTGCCAGATGGCACTGAGGGGCTCTTAGTGCAAGCATGGCTTGTAGGGATGTGAAAATGTGCACCTGGGTCAGCATGCAAGTATACTAATGAGACTGCAGGTGCATGTAAGGCAATACTTGTCAGTGCGTGTGAGCGAACGTGGCTGAATGAATCTGTGCATGTGGTGGGTGGAGAGAGGGGATGAGCCGGGGCAATTTGATTTTGGCAAAACCTCAGTCACCAGCTGTTATTTTTACAATTAACAGTAAAATCTCTCTCAGTTCCAGGTGACCCACTGGCAGAGCAGATGCTAGCTCATGCCACGGCCCCAGGCTTTACTGAACTCTTGCAAATGCAGAGCTGGAACCAAGTCTTGTTTTCCTGTGGTGTTAGCATCACCAAAACAGATAGTAGCTGTTAAGTTGATAAGAATGGCTTTAGACTTTATAAAATGCTTCTAGAATGCTGCATGTATTGCTCTCACTTATAATTTCTATTATAAAGTATAAAGTTATACTGAGTATTTGCACTGTAAACCTTTGTAATTGTGTAGCGCAACAAAATAGGGAAAGCAGTATTAAGGTAAAGTGCTTACCCTGCATACAAGAATGACCTACTGAAGGCGGCTGACATATTGCGTAGCATCAAAAGACAGATTTTGTTGATTGCATTCCTAACTTTGGCCAGGAATGAGAGACCTACCCATGAATTCATCCCATCAGTTTTGGACTCTGGAGAGGAGGGGATAAAACTCCCTGACAAGAGGAAATTTAATTTCTTTCATGCTGTCTGGACTCCAAGGTTTACGGATTCCTAAACACAAGCATAGAGATCCCCATGCTGGTTGGCACAGGTTAACCCTGAAAAGATGTTCAGAGCTGACAGCTTACTCTCTCTCATCTTTTGAAACCGTAGACTGACTTCACTTGTGTGTATACGTTGCTGGCTTTAACCTGTAAATAACTCTAATTTCTTTTTTCCTAGTTAATAAGCCTTGAGATAGTTTAATAAAGGATTGGCTACAGATGCTGTCTTTGGTGTAAGATCTGGGGTACCAACTGATCCTGGGTAAGTGACTAGTCTCTTGGGACTGGAAGCAACCTGAATATTTTGTGATTTTGGTGTCAGTGACTATGTATCACTAAGTCCAGCTTGCCTGGGTGGCAAGATAGACTGGAGAGCCCCAAGTAAGTGTCTGCGACTCCATGGCAAGACTGGTAGAGTGATCCTGGAGTTCACATTTGTTACTGGGGTGGCAAAGTCTAATTATAGAACATACCACCAGTTGGGCAGGTCTGCCTTGTTTCTGCATCTGCCCTAGGTAGGCATTCCAGACAGTATGACACCAAGGTTTGAGTTTGCAGTCATAGCCTGTAAGAACACTGAATATTTTACAATGTTCTGTATTTAATTGTGGGTCTAAAAATGAACAAAATGAGCTTTTTACCTTTAAATGATTCCTGCCCTGCTGCTATAAGAAGGGGATGGAAGAAAAGAAAAGCAAATGCCAGTAAAACACTGAAAAAATGCATATTCAGTAATTGATTTGTATTTCAAAGGAAAAGTTATAGGATGATACACAATTCAGTGAGGAGTTAAGGACACTGAATATACAGATAGATGGTGTAAACGGGGTATAGCACGTTGATATTAACAAGGCACAGTTACACTGATAGTAACAACTAAAGCCAAAGCCTGGTGCAATAAATGAGTTTGTAACCAAGTACAGTACAGACCCGTTTATGCGCAAAACCGCTTAACGCATGGTAGCACCATGCCTCCCAGTGCTACCTGTTTAACATGTGAGACTCATTAACGCGGTACAGGAACTTGCTATGTAGTGCTTCAGATGACTTGCTCACTAACTCACTGACATAGAAATCAACAGGAAGTGTGGAGTGGAAACGTGTTGTAGGCCTACTGGCATTTCCTCTTCCTTTTGATTGCCGATATTAGTAAAGACATATCATGCACGCTTAGTCATTGTCACACTGTCAGGAAAGGCTGAAAGAAATGCTGCTAAGTGGGCCAATTCTTCAAGCCCAAGCGACAAAATTTGGAAATTTGACAGAATAAATCATTCCAAGCTAGCAAGGGGTTTATAAGTCATTTTCAAAAGTGTCATGGCATAGCACAGGTATCGATTTCTGGAGAAAGCCAATCAGTCGATGAATCGGCCATGAATGCGTTTTCCTCCGAGTTAAAATCCTGCAGTATCTGGGATGTTGTGAATATGTATGTGATCCTAGATAATTATACATGTACTGTATAAATAGATAGCTTAAGATATTTCAGCATGGCCCTCTTAACCCGCAGTCCATTAACACATAGTCATGACAGCTTGACTCCTGACATCTGCGTATAAACGGGTCTGTACTGTAGCAAGCAAATTATTCACAGGGCTTAGTCGGGCACTGTTACTGAGCAGGGATTTAAGATACTTGTGTTACTATGTGGTAGCTCACTGGACCATGACCAAAATCATTTTGTGTTGGTGCTTTTGTTCAGAGCTGACGTGTGACTACATGGTTTGTTTGCTCTTTTGCCTCAAGTAATACTATGTCTCTAAGGCCCATTACAGGATTAGAAAACATGTCTTATAATGAATGACTCAAGGCACTCAATCCATTTAACTTAACAAAGAGGAGGTTAAAGGAGACTTAATCACAGTTTCTATGTACCTGTGGCCTTGGAATCTATGAAATATTAAACAGAACTTAGCTACAACAAACAAACACAAATCTTGTAGGTTAAACCATGGTATATCATTTAAAGACATCTTTAATAACAAACAAAACCAGAAAATTTCTATCATATACACATACAGACACCCAAAACTGTGTTTAAAAGAACATTATTTAGGTTACAAAGTCAAATCCTCTACAGCTGGAAATACCAATATTTAGGTTGCTGGTGCTACCTTAATTCGATTCTCTGATGTATATTCCTTATGATATAGTCTTTAATTACACATTAATTTTCCCCCTGGACTCTGGCCTCCACCAAATGCACAGGATTGATGGTGGTCAGTGAATGAGCAGCAATTCATTCATGTTTTCTTTCCTACCTCAAGCCAGAAGGGTTTTCCTTTGTATAAAGTGCACATTGATAACTGTGCTGGCGGAAAAGAGTTTCTTGGATTTTAAGGACCAGGACAGACAGTACGGAGCCTCAGAGGGTCTATCTACGGTGCATCTGGGAGTGAGCCTCTCAGCCTGGCTAAACAGATTTGTCCTACTGGGGCTCAAGCTGGCATGCAAAAAATATCAGTGTGGACACAGAGGCTTGGGCTGAAGCCTCTGCCATGCACTGTGCATAAGGCATAAAGTGCCGCTAGACATGCATGTTGAGGAAGCATCACCACCCCGATTCAAAGAAGACAGCAGCTGGCCACCAAGGAACCAGAGAGTTTGGACATCAGAGCAGAGGCATGGCAGTCCATAGCCATCAGAGGCAAGAGTACAAGGCAGCATTTTATACAGCTGTAGGCAGATGAGGATGGGCAGGCTGTGAGAACCACAAGGAATTCCACGCAGCTAGAAGTTTCCAATTGATACCACACCCTCAGCATGGAAAGGGGAAACTCTCTCTGATCTAGCTCAGGGATTTCAAACTCAAATGACCAAGAGGGCCACATGATGACTAATGCATTGGCTCAAGGGCCGCATCTTAACCCCACCCCGCTGCCCCACCCCCATGCCGCCCCTTCCATGAGACCCCGCCCCTGCCCCGCCTCTTCTCCGCCTCTTCCCCTGAGTGTGCAGCTCTCTGCTCCTCCCTCCTGGAAAGTGCTAAGTTGTTTGGCAAACAGTTGTTTGGCAATGGGAAGCGCCTGGAGGTAGGTAGAGGAGTGGGGATGCAGTGCGCTGTGGGGGAAGGGAACTTGGCAGCTACTGGAAATAACTGGGGGAGGGCACAGGGAGCTTGGTGGGCCAGAGCAAATAACTCCATGGGCTGCATGCAGCCCATGGGCCGCGTGTTTGAAACCTTTGATCTAGCTGGTTGAATGGAAGGGAGCATTGTAGGAGATACCTGTCTGAGCCCAACCTGTAAGAAAGTCAAGCTTGTCATCCCCCACAAATACCTGCATCCATTCATGGAAGAGGACAATCCTTGTTGGGGATTCTATACTGAGAAAGATGGTTCCACAAGGACCAGGCAGATGACAGGATAGAGCCCTCCCAGAACCAAGATAGGTTTCTGAAGTCAGTGGGGAAGGATCCACTGGTGAGGCTGCATATTGGCACTAATGACATTCTTGTGGAGCACCTCACAGATTATTGATGACTTCAGGGACTCAGAAGGGTGCTGAAAGAGAGGACTGCCTGAATGATCATTCTTGACATCCTTCTTGACATCCTTCCTGAAAGAGAGGAATGCCTGAGTGATCGTTCTTGACATCCTTCCTGTCCTGTAAGCGAAGTGAACTAGGAGTGAACTGCTGGCTAGGGAAGTGGTGTAGAGGTCTGGCTTTGTGGATCATTGGGCCACCTTCTCTGGGAAGAGGGGTCGCTGTAAAGTTTGGATGGCCTCCATCTCAGTACAAGGGGAACCAGTCTTCTGGCTATGTTTGCTTCTGTTGGCTAGAGTAGTAAGGGGGAGTGGGATTCATTAGGGGACTTATGTGCTTGGATTGCTCACCTCCTAGGACAATGCCTTAATCACGGTTTTAACAGGTATTCTAGGGCAGGGCTCTTTCAATCTCTCCTGTTGAAGCTAGTCCACTTTGTATAAATACTTGAATAGACTAGCTGAAAGCCCACGCTGTTACAAGTGTGTGGCATTTGGGCCACGTATTTCACCAATGCAATGACTACATGCAAATTAGCTGCAGAGTAAGGGTGCTGATTGGTTGAGTTACCTTTGATATCACAGTTGTCTAGGACGCTTGGCATGGTATAACTGTATGCTGAACAGTCAAATGGTATA
This sequence comes from Dermatemys mawii, assembly GCA_007922305.1. Classification (NCBI taxonomy): domain Eukaryota; kingdom Metazoa; phylum Chordata; order Testudines; family Dermatemydidae; genus Dermatemys; species Dermatemys mawii. The sequence goes on along the minus strand of ML677396.1, from coordinate 3,888,309 downwards.
ACAAGAACCAGTGGCTAGAAGTTGAAGCAGGATCAATTCAGACTAGAAATGAGATATACATTTTTAATAGTGAGGGTAATCAACCTTTGATGGATTCTCCATTACTAGCAATGGTTAAATCAAGATCGAATTTCTAAATCACGATAGAAAAGAACATCCCAATATATATTCTCTAGCTAGGAATTGTAGAACATTGATAAGGGACTTTGACTAAGTTGTGGATTTTTGTCGTGGTTTACATGAATAGTGTGTGTACTCCTCAGTTTCCCTGTATGCTGCATGTTTAACAAGGTGGTGGGAGAGGGTTTGTGGTTGCAGAGGACCAAGTGTGACCTCGCCTGGCAGCCGGGACCCCCGGACAACGGCCTGGAGATGCGGAACCCGAACAACTGGTGACCTGGTGACTAAGAGGCCCACCTCAGCTTAGCAATCAGTTGGTTCTGGCCAGTGGAAGGACAAAGGTCAGAGGAAAGAGGACCCTGGTGACCTGACAGCTGGTTCCAGCCAGAGGGGAACAAAGAACGGAAGAGAGACAGCTCTAGCAACCTGTTTACCTGGGACAGAAGACAAAGGACAGGGGAGGAGCTGTTGGGGCCGGTGATATAGGATGCCTTGGCTGGAAGGAGGGGGTTGCTGGACTGGATAGAGAGTGCAGCCAGAGCCCACCTGGATGCAGGAGAGACCTAGATGGCTGTGCTGAGGGAGGCCAGGCCTGAGGGGATGGAGAGTGTCCTGTGAATAAACCCTCCTGTTTTATACTGGCAGAGAGTCACTCCAGTCTAGAGAGCAGGATTGCATTATTCCCTCTGGCTGTGGAGGCCCCGGGGATCCAGAGCGAGTGGATGCCCTGAGGGGGCCCACGGCGAGAGGCAGGCGTGCTGAAGGCTCAGAGGGGTGCGATTCCAGGAGGAGGAGGGACTTAACCTCTGAGAGACCATGGACCTTCGAGAAGGGCTGTCACACTGAAGGGGATTCCTCCCGGGGACTGTACAGAGCTGAGAAAGAGCACGAGTCCTGTGGGTCTGTGAAGGGACACAGAAATATACGGCCAGCAAAGTTAAGGACAATAAGGCGTTTTAAAATACATTAGGAACAAAAATAATCCTGACAAAAGTACTGATCCCTGACTAGATGGAAATGGTGGAATGATCAATAATAATGAAGAAAAGGCAGAGGTGTTCCATAAATATTTCTGGTCTGTATTTGGACGAAAAAAAAGCAGATGACTGTCTCATCATATGGGGATGGGAACACTCTTTCCATTCCACTAGTATGTCGGGCTGTTGTTAGACAGAAGCTACTAAAGTTATACACTTTAAAACGAGCAGATTCAGATAAAACTCTTGGATGCAAGTTAAAAGAGCTGGCCGAGGAGCTCACTGGACCATTATCGATGATTTTGAGTAAGTCTTGGAGCATTGAGGATGACCTGGGTAATTATAGTGCTGTCAGCCTGACATCAATCCTGGGCAAGATAATGGAGCAGCTGATAAAGGACTCGATTAATAAAGCATTAAAGGGAGGGTAATGTAATTAAATCAGAACAACATGAGTTTGTGGACGATAGATCTTGTCAGACTTTTTTTTATGAGATTTGTATGATTGATTGATTGATAAAGTGATTGACATGAAAGTGTCATAAAGTGATGAAATGATTGATAAAGTGTTGACATAATACACTTAAATCTCTGTAAGGTGTTTGACTAAATTCCACACAATGTTTGGATTAAAAAATTAGAATGATATAAAATTAACTGATAGGCCTCAAAATGTAACTGTAAACAGGGAATGGTCATCACTGAGTGGGTGTGCTTCCTGTGGGGTTCTGCAGGGATCCAGTTTTGGTCCTACATTGTTTAATGTTTTTATCAATGACTTGGAATAAAGCAAAATCATCACGGATATGGAGTAAATAATAAAGAAGACAGGTCACTGATTCAGAGAGATCTGGATCTCATGTTAAACTGGCTGCTAGCAAACACTATGGCTAGAGGTAAGTGTATACATCTAGGACCAACAAATGTCAGCCATACTTACAGGATGAGGGACTCTACCCTGGGAAGCAGTGACTCTGAAAAAGACTTTGGGGTCATGGTAGAATATAAGCTGAACATGAGCTTGTAGTGTGATGCTGTGGCTCAAAGGACTAATGCGATCCTGGGATGTACAAACAGGGGACTCTCAAGTAGGAGCGGAGAGGTTAGTTTAGATCTATATTTGGCACTGGTGCCACTGTTACTGAAATCCTGTGTCCAGCTCAGGTTGCACACAATTCAAGAAGAATGTTGATAAATTGGAGGAGTTCCGATGAAAGATACGAAACTGATGAAAGGATCAGAAAACCTGCCTTAGTGGTAGACTCAAGTTCCTCAGTCCATTTAGCTTAGCAAAGAGAAGGTGAAGGGGTGACTTGATCACAGTCTATAAGTACCTGCATGGGGAACAAATATTTAATCCTGGGCTTTTCAATCTAGCAGAGAAAGGTCTAAAAACGATCCAATGGCTACAAGCTGAAGCTAGACACAGTCAGACAGGCAATACAGCCTACATTTAAAAGATGAGAGTAATTAATTATTGGACCAATTTACCAAAGGTTGTGGTGGATTCTCCATCACTGACAATTTTAAAATCATAATTGGGTGTTTTTCTAAAAGTTCTGTTCTAATAATTATTTTGGGTAAGTTCTATGCCTGTGGTATTCAGATGTGTGCGGGTGTCATATCAGATGATCATAATGGTCCCTTCTGGCCCAGGAAGCTATGAATCTAATGGGCACAGACTTTTGTGCCTGTTCCCTCCAAGCTTGAATCCTTCTGACCCATCCCCTCCAATTTGCCCCTGTTCCACTGTGGTCTCTTCCCCACCCTGTCTCCTCATCCTAGGTCCATTCTCCTCAACTAGCCAGCACCAGTTGCCAATCCTCCAGCTTCTCATCCTAGTCCCCGTCTCTCCCTCCAGACTCCTATCCTCTCTCCCCCATTCCTATTCTCAGTATCCAAGACCAGCCAGTCCCACTCCCCTCCTTCCAAATCCTCATCCAATCTGTCTCCTTCGCCTCCACCTCCTTCTCCCTACCTTACTGGTTTCCAGTCCCAGTTTTCTTGCCCAGACAATCCCAGTCTACTCCCAATACCTAGTCTCCTTCCCTCTCCCACGCTCCTTGTCCTAATCCACTCCTCCACACTGAGCACAGAGAGCCAGGCTCCATGCTTTCATTTGTGGTGTTTGGCAGCAATTAAAGGGAACGACCTGCCCCGCAACAGCCTCATGCTGGAGCATACTCAATGCAAGTGAAGTTTTTTGGAAATTTAGCTGCAAAGCTCTAGCAGATGTCCTCTGAGCATGTGTAATCTGCAGTTTTTCAAAGTCTGATGACTTGATCAAGTCTGGGCATATTTTAAAAGGGCTGCCAAAAGACAGGTCCCCGATATAAAGATCACGCCCCTGCCAAATTTCAAAACCCTCCTCCAAAGAACAGGGGCAGTAGAAGTTCTAAAAGCAAAGGACAGCAGAATTTAATATGGGCAAAACATATTTTTCCCTTACCCCTGTTCCTACATCTGAACCATTTTGGCTGAAGCTCTCTAAAATAATTCAGCTGGAAACAGCTACCCTGTGCGAAAAATTTCAGCTCAGACAGTCAAAGTTTGGCAAAAATTAAGAGAGACTGAAAATAGCATCTTATAAAAGGAAGCCTTTGTAATAGTTGATGCTATCAGCCCCACCTATAACATGCATGTATATACATTAACAACCTTCTTCCCCACATTCCCAGACACACACCTACACACCCACAATAAAGTTAGGTTAAAAAAGAATGTTCAAGTTGCAAAGTCATGCACTTTGCAGTGAGGCAATGCCAGACCTTAATTGAGTACCCGAGTGCATTATACCATCTTTAATTCTATTCTATACAAATGCACCTCTGCCTCATTCTGGGCACTTTTAAATGAAGAGTTTAACTGTAGCAGGAAAAAGATCACAAATCACTTACACAATACATCTCCCTCCTTCTCCCCCCCCCCCACCTGCCAAGTTACCCCAAGTTCCTTCAGCAACTGTACATGATCCGTCCCTTATGTGCAAGTCAGAACTCACCCTGGGATGTAGTAAGGATCTGGGGTGAAGAGCTGGTGTTTTAGTGGGGCTGTCATTGTAGCTCAGCATCTGTGCTTGGGTCTTCAACTTACAGGAGGCAGCTGCAGGGAGAGGGTGAGGGCCAACACCACGGTTGCCAGGGCAACCATTGTGAGGATGCCACAAAGCCACAGCAGCATCAAAGCCAGAAAATTTAATAAGCTCATAATTACACGTCATCCCAAACGAAGCCCTGTATGTATCAGTTTTCTGGATCAACATGTACACTAGACAACCAGCCGAGTTCCGAGGTGAGGCTAGGATCTGTCCTGGATGGTGACTAAAAGTGCTTGCCTCAGACTTGAACTCCCTTACTTGAGTTAGCGTAATACATTTGGAAAGCCCCCTGAACACTTCTGCAAGACACAGATTAACATCTTTAACGTTGTGTTAGTAGGTTGTGTACTAGCCTATATCATGTAGCTTTCGCCTATATTGAAAAATACCCAGCTAACATGATTGTGAAGTTGTTAAACTGTGTCTATACAAGATGCTAAAAAGTGCTTCAAATCATGTTAGCTAACTCAATTTTAAAAGGTGCTCCCTATAGCATAACAGAACACACAAACCAGATTAATATTCCACAGGCTGTTCCAGTGATTTGTGCACTGTAAAAATGGCCTCTCTGGCATCTTTCACTGCTCCGGGATCAACCTGGCTGAAAGCTACCAGTTTAAATTTCCCAAAGTAGCCATATAGGATTGTGATGGGGCAGCTGTCCCGCACAGCTATGTAAAGGGTTAAAGGTTTCAGAGTAGCAGCCATGTTAGTCTGGAGCCACAAAAAGAACAGGAGTACTTGTGGCTCCTTAGAGACTAACAAATTTATTTCAGCATAAGCTTTCGTAGGCCACAGCCCACTTCATCAGATGCATAGAATGGAACCTGCTTTTAACGGGTTAAAGCAACCCTGGGGAGCCTGCGTGGGAGGCAGTCAGTAAGGAAAAGGCTTTTAGTGCCAGCCAGTTAGGGGAAGGTTTATTGGAGGAGCCAATCAGGGCCAGGCTGGCCCATATAAGAAGAGGCTGATGAGCAGAGCAGAGGACAGTCACTCCCTGGAGTTCAAGGGAGGAGGACCATGGACAGAGCAGTGCTGGGAAAGGTCAGCGGAGTCTGAGAAAGCTCCAGGCTGAAGGCTACAGAGGAGGTGTTGGGACTGTGGGGAAGTGGCCAAGGGAAGGAGATGGTGGGGTTGGAGGGGGGGCAGTATGTAGCTGCCAGTTATAGGGTCCCTGGGTTGGGGCCCGGAGTAGTGGGCAGGTCTGGGCTCTTCCCCCTTTCCTGCCCCTGAGAGAAGTGGCCAGTGCATGGACTGCAGTCTGCCACTAAGAGGAGTGGCTAGAACCCAGACTGCAGATTGCCACTGAGGCTAGTGGCAGGACTGAGGACTGTCGGTCCCGCAGAAGGGTGGGGAGGACTGAGTGAGGCACAGCCGGAGGGCCTGTCCAGAAGAGGATGACACGGTCCGGGTTATGATGCGGGTCCTGGACACAGAGACAGGCATGACAACGGGTGAGACACCACCTGAGGCCATACCCCCTGGGGCTTCCTCTCCAGAGGCAGTGGTTTCACCCTCTTGGTCTACTCTGGCCCCAGCTCTCCAGCTGGGCCACTAAGTAGATCAGTTCCCCACTGGGCTATGGGGGGATGACGACCCAGGCCCACCCACGACTCTGGGTCCCAGCACAGGGATCCTAAGAATAGCAGCCTCCTGCCACCATGTCCCTTTAACTACACTGCTTTCAGTTCCTTGGGCCCCTTCGCCACGGCCCCAGCCTTTACCAAAGCTTCCTCCTCACCCCAGGGCTCATCTAAGTTCAGACCCAGGAGCTCTTCCTTACTGCCCCAGTCCCTGCCAGCACTGAGCTGTCCATGGTGCTGCAGCTCCCTTTTTTAGCCAGCCAGGAGCTCCATTTGTGCACTCCTCTAGATGCAGTAAGGAACTGACCCTAGTGCAGCAAAGAACTGTCTGTAGTGCTGCAACTCCTTTTATATGGCCCTCCTGCACCCTGACTGGCTGCTCCCTGCAGCCTTTCTGATTGGCTGCGTCCACTGCAGCCACTCTAGGCTGCTTGGAGGACTCCTCTACTGCTACTTCCCTGAGGCCTCCAGTAATGGCCCTCCGGGCTTATCCCAACCCGTCACAGACGGCTGCATGGTTAGCCAAATGCTCATCCCTGCACAGTGGAACCATACCAGTTCCACTCAAATTAGGGCCATCTGTGCTGACAGAGCCAGGGAAGCATCGAACTCAGGCTGTTTACATGTCTGTGATTAAAAACAAAGACTTGATTGCAAAAGTACCTGTTATATTTCCTCAAACCTGAATGTTTTGACCTAATACAACAAGGACAAAAATACTAATGGAAAGAAGTGAGACATTTAAGGGGAGGTGTCCCAGGGCACCTGGAGAACCATTGCAGCGATGCTTCAGCCTTTCTCAATTCTGCATGGATGATGCAGGCCTTTCTTCTCAAATTACATGTAAAAATTCCTTCCTGTGTCCATTTCAGGACATGACCAATGGATATTCATTCTAAGGTCACAAATTGCCATTTATATAACAAGGCTACCGCACATTGATTTAGACATATGTCCTCTGTGCAGACACTCAGACAATAAGGAGAAATTCACTTCTGTTGAGTTTACCATCAAGATTTATTGATATGAGAGACAAATGTTGTATGAATCAATATTTAAATTGAGGGAAACTAAATCCTGACATTAACAAACACAAGCCATCAGTTTATGTATGCTTACACATTCCAAATGTTTTAAATCAGAAATATCTGCAGCTCTCTCCTGTGGCTGTGAAGATGATGGCAGAGAGCCAAAATCAAACTATTATTTGCTTCCTATTAACCAGTCAGGAAGCATATGATTGCATAACTAAACTGATTGGCTGAAGCAAGAAAACGGTTAGCTTCTGAAGAGCCAATCAGGATGCAGTCATTTGCATATGAGATCTAACTGGTTAACATTATTGCAGACGTCAGTATAGTTGATCTCTGAGGAAGCAAATGGCAGAAATTTACTGATGCATCACAGGACAGTTTTGAGCCAATTCTGCACCAGGATTTTCTTCTTGCCCACACACAGTCCTAATTATTCTCTTGTTGTAGCTATATGCACTTTCCTTCTCCCTAATGGTCTGCCCCTCAATATACACAAAGCTCTTCACATCATCCTCTGCTCTGGCAGTGGATAGAATATGCTTGTGACTCAGAAGAAGTTAAGACTCATTCCTTCTGTCACTTAGGTACTTTATAAGAGTTTAAAAAGCCTGGAGAAGGAAATGCTAAATTTTCCCCTTCTCCATTTTAGGAGATTTTTCATTTGGTCCTAAAGCACTTTGTTACGTGATTCATAAGGGTACCGGGGGACACCCACGCAGACATCTGATAAATCACCAATGAGAAAAGTAGGCTGTGCATAGGGTCTGAATTCTCTGCCGCCTATAAAACTTTGGGAAAAGATTCTGTGACGTGATCAAAATAAGAAATTTCTCGCAGTTCAATGAGTCGATATTTTTTGAGTAGGAGGCACAGGGTGTGAAAAGCAAACCCAGCACAATTAGCAAGAACGTTCTCATCTGGTGCGTCAGCCTCTCCTTGGCAGAAAGAAACCTCCCGACAGGGCCAGGCAGGCAGCACGTTTGCCTGTATGGTAGGGCTGGTCCTGCCACATAGCAGGAACGTCCGACAAGTTGACCAAAAGTCCCCCGGGACAGATGGGCAGATGCTGGAGTGGTAGGTGCTCTCTCCCTGGTGCTCATGCACTGAGCTCTGACAAATGACACAGCAATTCTGCTTTCACTCGTTCAGTCTCACCAAATGTGAGCTCCCTCCCATATAACAGCACTGACCTAGACATCTCATATTAATGGGTATTTATACAGGATTCATTGCACATCAGTCCATTCTGGCTACAAGTTCATAAGGATAATAAATCTACACAGAGACAGTAGTACGGTATCAGCTATTTTCCAATACAAACCTCTACCCCAACCTTTATTTGTAGGCCAAAGAAAGATCCTCTACTACAGTGACCTTCCTATGACCTTTGACATTCATTTTTTTAAGATAAAAATCCAGTGTGGGAAAAAGGCACATCTATAACAAAAGCAGTGCTTAGTAACCACAGGAATAAAAGGACATGGACTTGGACTCTTCTATCCACATCATCTGCAGTCCCTGATCATATTACCTCCAAGGATTGCTAAATCTAACTCACTCTGGTTCTCAAGTCCCCTTCACCACTGCCTATTTCTATTCATTTATAGTTAGTTACATTATATATATTTTCTTTAGCAAGGACACACTGAATTGCTTGCTAACGTGTACAGAGCTTCTATATTTTTAGAAGACTGGAGCCTTTATGTCTCCACATCCTTCCTTCCAATCCTAGCTCCTGAGCGGTGAGCTTTCTCTTCTTGTCTCTTCAGGGAGAGCTGGGAGTCCCTTACAAAGTCTTCTCCAGTTTTTTTGTCCACAGGTGTCTGTAGCTGTGGGGTGCCAAAGAAACCCCCCTCACAGTATTTCCAGGAAATTACGCAGAACAGGAGATGATTCTTCTACCAATAAGATAGGTTTCCTCTGGTCATGTATGTCAGACCATGGCCAATAAAACAAGCAGCTGCCATGGACATCTGAATTTAAAAGATTACCGGCTAAGGGAGTGTAGTTAGGGCTGCCTGTTCATCTGTCTGGGAGAGACAGGCAAAAAGAGACACAACCACAGTCATCCTGTTCGCAGCAATTTGTCTCTTTTCCACCCAGGTCAAATGTTACAGTCCATTTGTTCTACCAGAAAGTGGTGAATCATTTCAAAAGTGGGACGATCCTTTATATCTCGGCTCCAACACTTTAACATCAGGTCAAACACAGAGTTTGGACACAGAGGTGTTTGGGACAGATAGATCTGCAAGGAGGAGAAATACAACTACTTCAGTGTTATTAATTACCCAGTTAATAACAAGGGACAGCTGCCTTTCTCTAGGTTTTACAAGATAGCGAACAAGACAGTGTATTATCTTAACACTTGCGGGGGTGACTTCGTCTGGGCAGGTAAAGTTTCAATGTAATTTTCTTTGTCAGCCCTCCCAGGAAGAACCTGATACATGCATACACATTAGCTATGTGGGTGTTTTGTTAGCTCAGTAGATAACAAAGCTGTGATCAGAAAATGAGATCTTCATCTAGTGAGAAATTCCAACATTTCAAAATTTGTTCCAAATCAAAACAAAAAGTCAAAATTTCCATATTGCCCATGAAATGAAAATTCTGGTACACCCCAGACAGGGACAATGGGAACGAGTACTTACACTTCACAAAAGTTATGGTAAAAAAGCAGCTGAATCCTTAAAAAAAGCAGTTTAGCAGACTACTCTGAAGGGAGGGGGGAAGGTAGGAGCCATCCAACTTTACCATGAGTAGAAGGAAAGAAAAATCCATGAGGGGGAGAGAGAGGAGGAGGATGACAGACGCATGGTACATGAGAGAGGAAGATCAAGCTGGGTAAGGGATTCTTCTCTTACACAGATGGATCCCCAAGGCCTCACCAGAGAAGGGGGACCCAGTGAGGAGACTGTGGGTTCAGAGGTTTATTGCTTTGTTTCATATGTGCTCCCCTGTGCTACACATGAATAAGTAAAGAGCATAAATTGTTAGACTCTTTGCGAAGTGTGTGACTTGTGCTCAGCGCTTCACAACTGCTATAGGCCCCTGAGAGAAACTGTAACCAGAAGCCTCACGCCGTTTGGGTGGAGTTCAGAGAGCGGGTTAGGTTACTGGCACAGCCGGAGGGCCAGCACTGGTCCTGGGAGCCCATGGCAGGGGGGCTGAGCAGTTCCATTTCTGAAAAGGGGCAGCAGACTGAGAGTCAGTGCCCAGGAAATGTGCCAGACAGGCCAAAGCTGGAAACAATGCTACTGCCTGCTGAGACCCAGGGAAGCTTGAAACACCCCCGGGATTCAGAGCATTGGAGGCATGGCTTCTCCTCACAGCAGTCCTAGTGGGAGCTAAGGAGTGGTGCTGGCTAGGATCTGTGGCACCTAGAATCACAGCAAAAATTTGTGCCCCCTGCCAGCAGCTGGCCCTTTGCTGGCAGTCTCAGCAGAGAAGCCCAGGGCTGTGTGAGTCATGATAACAGAACTCTGTGTCATCGCTAGATAAAACAATGTCCAGGTCGAGGCACGTTGATACGGCGTGTGTGTGTGTGTGTGTGAGGCTCACCCGGCTGCTCCAACGGTTCTAGAAAGAAATCGGGGACGTCAAGCTTAACGGCTATTGAACTGGCCCCTTTCACCTTCTCTCTCACTGAATCTCTCAACGAAACGAACAAGGATTAGATTTTACCCTTCAAAACCCAACTTACAGCAGATATCTCGGTGTGAAAGCATAACTATTGGGAAATGCAGTTGCCCTTGGGTTTTGTTCAAAAGGCTTTACCCTGCGTGGCAGCAGATTTCGGAAGTGCTTTTCAAAGGAATCCACGCAACGGAAGAGTAACTCCATGGGACCCTGTTCAAAGGGCTTTCCCCCCTGCCCTTTAAAAGCAGTAGCTCTAAAAGTATTTTACACAGCTCCAAAAGTGAGATCTGGGTCACATCTCTGTCAGTTCAGGTTTTCCGACACTAGCCTGATGGGTGTGTTGTGAGAGAGTTTGACATGACAATGAGGCCAGTGCACATTCTAGGGTCTCCTGACAGCTAGGGGATAGGCCACAATTATTTTATCTTCCTCTTCACTATCTTTTCTTCATGTTGAATTGTTCCTGAGTGTCTAATTGGCTCCAGTTACAAAACATTTTGTCCCTTTGGAAGAATGAAGAAAGCCGAGGGCTTTTCTGCCTGATTGGCACTTTAAGAGTTTCCAGTTATTAATCATGAATGAGCACTATCACAACACATCAAACTATTCATAACAAATATTGTATGCAACAAACGTAGCCTCCCTGTCAGCTCCAGGTACATCTGTGGGCAGAGAGGGATTTCCTGAAATGGATTTAATGTTCCAAATTATTCTACATCTTTACTGGAAAATTATTTTAAGCTCCGTGAACTGAGCCCAATTCATTCTCCCGGCATATTTTGATATACTATTTCTCATTGCAGTGGATAGTCACATAAGGCAGGTGATAGTTGAATGGCTGGCTGAACAAGCCCTTTCAGGGATCATACTCATATGGGGACATTCCAAATTTGATTTCCACGAATCCCAGTACATGTGACTTTGGAAATGGTATTCCACAGCCCTGTTCCTGCAATTGAGACCTATCCCTGGAATGAGTGTGGAAAGCAAACCAAAAAGTGGAGTGGCTGAGCTCAGTTGCCATGAATTCATTCCAGAATTGGAGTGCATATTTCCCGAAGTTCGTTGCAGGGTTCGCCCATCCCTTGTTGCTATGCCTGTCTGTCGAGTGCCTTCAGCGTCCCCTGTGCCCTATACACTAGAGAAGACACAGAGCCTCCCCCCAAGGACTTTATGTGCCATACTAGGTCCGACCTAGGAACTCTCATTGGCAGAAACTTCCATTTGCCTCTTTAGTCCAGAGCCACCCACATCCTCGGGCTCACCTACTCACAGATCAGCTCTCCCACTCACCAAGCGTGCCTCTCCCTCAACCTTATCCCCTCCGATCTCTATCAGAATTCCCTCTCCAACCCTCACTCAGTCCCATCAGCATCGCGCACAGCCTCCTGGCCCTCCATAGCCTCTGGGCTGCTGACATCTATGTCTCCTGTGCCAATCTCAGCCTTCTCCTCAGCACACTCCCTCCACTCTGCTTTCTGCTGCACCGACGACTCCCACACCCCGCTCTGCCACCACCACCGAGTCGGACCCGCAGACTAGTTCACTCCCAGCTCTGGCTCTTATGCTCCTGGATGGCCCTGCAGGGAGACCCATGACCATGCTGAGTTCCTCTTCTACAGACTTCTTGCCTCCTAGTTTTCCTCTTTCACTGAATCCCATGGACACCCCATTACTTCTTCACCACCTTCAACTTCCTCCTGAAACCCTCTTCCACCCCTCTCTGTACAGGATCTGGCCTTTTCAGATGGAAAATGGACAAAGCCCCCTTCTCCCCAAACACTTTTTTCCCCTTCTTCCCTGTTGCTGATCTCCAGGTGTTTCACCTCCTCCCCACCTCTTCAGCAGTCCTGTCCCTGCCTGTGGCCTACTTCCATTGCCCCCAGGCTCCTTCTGGTCTCCTTCTCATTCTCAGTCGGTCCTTTCTCCTCCTAAGGTAAGCTAGTGTGGGTCCCCCCGATCCACAGTAAACCGTCCCTCAACTCCTGCTGTCTCTCCCTTCAGGTTAATACTTGCTGAGCGTGCAATCTGCAACTCCTCTCCTCCAGCTCTGACCTGGATCCCTTCCAGCCTGGCTCCTGCCCTCTTACTCCACTGACTCTGCTCTCAAGCTGGTCTCTAATGTCCCCTTCCTGGACAAATCGAAGGGTCTCTTCTCAGCTGCCTCCGTCTCATCCTCTGTGTAACACCAGTTCACAGACTGGATTCTACAGCCAGGAGTGTGATGATGAACAGCGCTTTCCCACGAGTCCCTCCTTTGGGGTGCACCAGGCAGAGGCCTGGCACCTATGAATGACAAGACAGCAGTCATGTGATTCCCAAGAAAAGGGACAGAGTTCCATGGAATAAAGACAACGAGGAGTCTGGTAGCACCTTAAAGACTAACAAATTTACTTGGGCATAAGCTTTCATGGGTAAAAAACCCACTTCTTCTGCATGTGAAGAAATGGGGTTTTTTACACATGAAAGCTTATGCCCAAGTAAATTTGTTAGTCTTTAAGGTGCTACCAGACTCCCTGCTCCTTTTGTGGATACAGACTAGCCCGGCTACCCCTCTGATACAAGGAATAAAGAGCAGAGTCAGAGAAGGATCTCAAAGGATTTTGCTTCAGCTGCCGTCTAGGGGGAACACAGGTGGCAGGAGAGAGCATAGGAGGCAACGCGGGCAGGAACAGCCTCCCACTGGGTGAGCACGAGGAAGGCTAGTGGAGACCGTGAGGGCCAAGGTCACAGAAAAAGCCCAGCCAGAGAGGAGGAGCTGTTCCCACGAGAGAGATGCGAAGGAGAGACCAAGTCAAGGCTGACAGAGAGTGAACGGCTGCGCAGAGACAGCAGGACTGTGGAGGGTGGACTGGGCTGGGAGGAGGTGATGAAGGGACTGAGGGAGAGCAGCACGTGGAGTAAAGGGAGGCAGGACATAGGGGGTGCCAGAGGAGGGGAAGAGCCTACTCTCTGAGGTTCTTTGAGGTGAAGGGGGAAGGGAGGCAGGGCATCGGCTGCAGAGGCCAGGGATGGAAAGCAGAGGATGCCAGGGCTGTGTGAAGGCCAGGAAAAGGGAGGCGTTGAACAAAGATTCGGGAGAGCGAAGGAGGAAGAGGGTTCCCGAGCTGTCTCACCTGCCTGCCCTGACTCCGGAAGAACTCCCCTGTGTTCTCAATGACCTGCTCGTCCGAGAGGAGGCTGTAGGGCTGCTCCTTGCACAGCGTGAACATCTCCCAGAGTGTGACCCCGAACGCCCAGACATCGCTGGCTGTGGTGAACTTGCCCTGTGGAGAGAAGAGCGGGTCGACTGCTGCCACACGCACGGGGCTGCTTGGTGCCCAGCCTATCGAACTGGGACACAAGTGGTGGGAAAAGTCGACCGTTTCAATCCACCGTCTGCACATGAGAGAGGCAGGGAAGCACAAACCCCGCCAGAGGGGGAAACTGGAGTCTCATTGGCTCCTTCTCTGAGCAGTCACACACGGTATGGCAGGCCCTCGCTAGAACACCCTTCACAGTTACCAACCTGGGAGTCCCTGGATCCCACCTCGAGCCCTGCTGGTGCAGTGCGGGGCTGAGAGCCCCTCTGGGGCAGAGCTGTCAGCCATGACCATGGGCTGGAGGAGCTCTCAGCTCCTGCTGTGGGGCTCAAGGGGTCATCCCACCCCCATTCCCTCCAAGCAGGGCTCTTTTGCGGTAACAAACCCCGGCTATAACGAACAAATGGCTTGGCTCCCCAGGGGTTCGTCTCTGGGGAGCCAGGGTGTACTGTACTTTTAAACCAAGGGGCGGTAGGTATCCTGGATACTGCCTGTAAGGCGGCGAAGAGAGTTGTGCGGTAAGAAACACCTGGTGCCTGCACCCTCAGCTGTAGGGTTTTGAGGAAGCTGCTGTCTTTGCCCGGGAGACATGCTCCATGCAGACCTTCCAGAGAACTAGTCTCGTCCACACTCCGACCCACTCTTGTCTCACCCATGTGCAAGGGGAGGCAGGGACTGCAGTAACAGAGCCAGGCTGCAGGGTGGACGGGTGTCTTCACTGGCAAACGCCGGGTGGCCCTAAGAGGCTGCAGCTTGGGGAAGGGTCTCTGGTTCGGGAAGCGAGTCGGAGAGAAATTCAGGGTGTTTCTGCCTCTCTTTGAGAGCTGGTGTTTGCGTCACCTGCGGCAGCAATCCCAGGGGTGAGCTGCTGCATTCTCCCCACAGCACTGGGACGTGGCCCTTTGCTCTGAGCAGCACGCGGTCAGTCCTCAGTGGTTGGGGCTCTGCATTATCCAGCTAATAAAACGACTGCAAGGCGGCGTGACACACGCATTAAAGGCGTGGGGGGGGGGGACAATGAGTTGCTGGGGGCTTGGCAAGGCCTCAGGTTATCCCGGCTGGAGATTAGGTGTCACAAAGAAAGAAAATGGGCCAGTTCCAGGTGACACCTACATTCATAGTCTGCAAGAGGGGATTAAACAGCATGGGTCACAGACACATTTTTTCAAATTGGAAACACCACTGAGGACAGAGAAATAATACAAAGGAACCTAGACAGTGTAACAACAGGCAGAACTCAGCCAAATAAGATACAAGCGGAGGAAAGATAGACAGACCACTCAGGCACACAGACACGTGAGGGAAGGCAGAGCTCTCGGCATGACACTAGACAGGAAATTAGCCTTGAGGTTCCAACGAGATATAAAGTCGAATGTGATTTTGGCTTCTGAATGCACAAAGATGTGGGGTCAAAGGGCAGGGGCAGGTGTTGCTTCTGCAACTGTGCCTGGAATATTGTGCTCAGTTCTGGACAACACACTGCCAGAACAATAATAAGCAGCACAAACGATCTGGGGGCTGGCGGGCCTGGCTCGTGAGAAAAGATCAAAGCACTAACTCTCCCCAGCTTGACAAGGCGGTGACAAGGTGGTGACTACAGTCAGCAAATATCCTCCAGGTGTTCCCACAAGAAGCGAGAGGAATAACGGGGCGCATTATAAGAGAGTCTGACTTGGAGCAATGGTGCAAAATTATGAAAACGTTTATCTACAAAACGCGTGGGCCTGCATCTTGCGCACGAAGGGAAGTGTGCGGTAACTGCATGATTGGACAGATTAGCTGGAAAATGAAAATCCGGCTGAATACGAGGGGGAATGTCCTCAGAGTGAAACGCACAAGGCTGCAGAGCGGTGTCCTGAGGGGAAGTGGTGGGAGCCATATTGCTTGGGACCTTGAAAACTAGACTCGGCAAATCAGTACAGGCTGTCCTGTGGGTACCAGTCTTGCCAGGCTGGCTGGGTGCCTGGCGCCCTGCAATATCTTTTTGCCTCTAACTCCCATCCCTGTGAGTCTGGCCTCCTTTCTGGTTCCTTGTTCCAATACCGCTGGCAGCGCTGCCTATCTAGTAATTAACTCCAGGGCCAGATTTTCAAAGGTATTCAGGTGCCTAAGGAGGCCGATCCGCACCTCCAGGGATTTTTAAAAGTGCCTCAGCAGGGTTCAGCTCCACAAAGGGAGTTGGGAACAACACGGTGATTCACGAGCCTGGGCTTGGGTACGATGAATGGGGAGATACAGGCCCCTTGGAGTTCGATTCACAAAAACTAGCGTGCTAGGCGGGGAGCTGCCTAGCCAATGGGAGATGCCGAGGAAAGGGGTGTATTTTAAGCCTCCCCCCTCTCAGGGATATAGGTACCTCACTCCAGATGGCAGGGAAGTGCCTATCTCTGAGATCTGGAACCCACCCCCATGCCGGCTTTCTGAGCCCAGGTCCAGCCTGGCTGGGAACGTCTACACTGCTATTCTCAGTTCCACTGCCCGAGCTACGTGAGCGCAAGTCAGCTGACTCAGGCTTTGAGAGACTCGCTGCTGCGGGGTTTTGTTGCAGCATGCCTCGCGCCACACAATGTGACTGGAGGAGGCTGTGCTGGTGGTTCCCTGCCCTAGAGCTTTTAGCTCAGTCATTAGTGCACTCCCTGGGATGTCGGAGACTGAGGGCCAGCTTCCCCCCACCTGCCTGAAGGGGAAAAAAGATTGAACAAGTGCCTCCTACCACTCAGCTTAGTGCTCTAACCCCGCAGCTATAGGATCGTCTGACGTAGGGCACCTTCAATCTCTCCTACTAAACCTGTTGCACTGTGGATTAAACAATGAGTTGGAACTTGGGTTTACTCTGGTCTTTGGTTACTCCGGAATAGGCAGAGTGTTTGGTTTAGCTAAACATACTTTCCAGCCGGGGAAACTGAGGCACCAGCCACTTTGGCACAGAGAAGGTAAGAAATGTGTCACAGTTTAAATATTTCAAATCCAGTTTAAGCTAGTGAGTTGAGGAAGAGGGAAAAGATCTCTCTCCTTCCCGCCACATTTTGGCAATAGATAAATGGAAGCACAGAGAGGTGACTTGCTCAGATCCAAGCAGGGAATGTGTAGCATTCAGGAATAAAAACCCAGCGTTCAGACATTCAGTTGTGTTCTGTAACCCCGCGACTGCCTCCCTTCTCTGGAGGAAGAGATGCAGTCTGATGGAACGGTGCCCTTGCAGTCTGCATGGTGGAGAGTCAGAAGCTGCACACAGCATATGGGATGCGTGGCATAGAGGCTGCATCCGGTTACCAAAGAGAATATAAGATCAGCGGTACAGCCAGCTGCCAAGATTCTGTTGATCAGTGGAGACAATACGATAGCAAAGGAGACTTGTGCTGTTACTCAGTTTCCTGTACAAAGTGTGTACAAACACACACACACACACACACACAGCCATATACAAAAGGAAAAGAGAAAGAGCAACCCCTACCAGGAGGATACTTTCCCAGGCCATCCAGCGTATCGGCAGCACCGCTCTGCCCTGGATCCGATAGTAATCCCCGCTGTATAGATTCCTGCTCATTCCAAAATCCGCAATCTTGATGGTGTAGCTGTTCCCAACCAGGCAGTTGCGGGTGGCCAGGTCTCTGTGCACAAAGTTCAGGGAGGCTAAATACTTCATTCCAGAGGCGATCTGGGTGGCCATGAACAGCAGATTGGAATAGCTGCATTTAAAATAAACCACAGAAAATCAAAGGAGAGTTTCCTTGCCATTGCTTTTCTCTTGACTCTTCCTGCTGTGGGACTCTTGCATGCTGTGTGTTGCAATAAGCACAATGGTGTCACTTCACTCCCTCATTATCCCTGTCAGTCTAGACAACATTTACAACAAATGAACTGCCTTGTTTCTGAGGTGGCTGGCCAGGAGCAGCCAATTCGCACAGGCAAATTAGACCCCTTTGGGTACGTCTACATTGCAGCTCTCTGCCCGGCTAGACACATCAGCGCTAGCGGCCCTTAAACAAGTGCGCTGAAAAGAGCAGTGTGGACAGGGCTGCGCAGGTGGAAGCGCGGGCTTGATCCGGGGGGTCGGGTGGGCTTGAGGGCCCAAACCACAATGTCCACACTGCTATTTTAGCACACTAGCTGGAGTCCCACTGGTATGACTCCAGCTCCCTGGACTCCGAGCTGCAGTGTAGACATACTCTGATATTGAGAGCCCACAAATCAGGGATTTCCCATCTGTGGGCCAGATTTTCCAAAGCGCTCAGCTCCCTTTTAGTCACCAAATGAAGTAGCCAGGGTGCTCAGCGCTGGGTCCTCAGCCATTTTGACAGTCTGGCCCCAATGGTGTGTGCTGATCCCTTGGAAATGTGGCTTCAAGCTATTGAGAAATCTGGCCCCACAGTACACACGTCCCTGACTTATGGCTGCTTGGTGGGGCTTAGGTATCTACGTGACCTGACTGGCAGTCACAGAGAGAGACTAGTGCCTGTAAATCTGGCCCTAAACGGCACATTGTTATTTCTCGGGAGAGAGCTTTTGTTCTTGCAGGGCTGAATGTCCTGACTGCCACCATGACCAAGTCTCTGGAAATATGGTTTGTTATTTTTCATGCCCTTAATCTTGCCCCCTTATGGACATGTATTATGACACTGTCTTTAATGACATGCTCCCATCTGGGTTTTGCCAGCGGATCCTGTCTCAAACAGGTCAGAACTGGGAAGATGAGTGAATGAGGCAGGTGCCTTCAGAATGCAAAGATACAGTCTGGTGGTTAAGGCAGGGGGGTAGGACCCAGGAAAGAAGGGTCCTATCACTGGTTCTGCCACAAGCTTCCCTGGGATGGGAGGCGAGTCTCTTGGTTCAGGATTTTCAGAGGCAGCCACGACTTGTTATTATATGTGTTCCCGCAGCACCAAGGAGTTCTGCCGCCACCCAGTGCACTGCACTGCCTGGCCAACTGGGGTGGGCTCATGACACAAACCCACACCAGGTTGTTACGTGTGTATTTATTCCGTCCCTGCCAAGTAGAACAGTGTACGGCAGGGTTACAGCAAGAGGAGGTTTCCTTCACTCATCAGGCTGATAGCGCCCTCTGAACTTTCCTTCTCAATTTTCCTGGCTTCCTGCTCCGTCCACATACGTCCTCCCAATTACATCGTTAACCAGCGACTGACACCCAGATGTTCATAATCCTCCAACAGAAAATATTTAATTGCTAACAGAAGAGCTTGCAGCCCTCTTCATACTGCAGCCATATCAGTGCTACTAACAGTGCCCCGGGATAGGGACCTAGCCATGGACAAGGACTCTGTTGTGCAAGGTGCTGTACAAACACCGAACAAAGAGACGCTTCCTGCCCCAAAGAGTTTGCAATCTGAGAATCAGACAAAAGACAATAGACAGACAGACAGGGACCTACAAGGAAACAAAGAGACAGCGCTGATCAGCAGGATGGGCCTGCTGGATGTTCTCTGCACACCAGCAGCCTAACCATTGTCAAGTTTGTTGTCAGCATCACCTCAAAGGAGAATTTTGAGGCGGGGTTTGAATATGTATAATTCAGTAGGATGTGGAGGTTGACAGGGAGTTCCTCCCACGACTGAGGAGCAGCATGGGAGAAAGCACACAGGGGCCTGTTTGGAGATTTAACAAGTGGGCAGTGAAAGCTGGCATGAGCAGGAGGAAAGTGGGGAGTTGACCTCTCAGTAGCAAATGAGAGACGATTGGTGGGTGGGGATAGGTCATGAAGAGCCCAGAAAGTGAAGCCAAACAGCTTATATTTGAGGCAATGGAGGGAGGGGCAGTGGAGAGATGCAAAAGAGAGAAGGGGCGACTAGGGCAAAGCAATGGGCTAGGGAAATGATTTTTGCAGCCACATTCTGAACGGCTCTGAGTGGGGCAAGGCCAGAGAGAAGGATGCGGCAGTCATCCCCATGTGAGATGTGATGAGAGCCTGGACAAACATTTGAGCTGTGTGGATGGATAGGAAGGGCCGTATCTTAGATGACTGGGATGAGGAAGGGCAAGATTTAGACCTAGCTGGACCCGAGGACCTAAAGAGAGGGCCAAGTCAAAGATGGGCCTGAGTGACAACATGGTGGTTATGTCTACAGTGCCCAAGAAGGAGGTAGCAGGAAGGGTTTGCAGGCTGGGGAAGATTAGGAGCTCTGTTTTAGCCAGATTTACCATACAATGGCCACTAGACTTCCATGAGATGTCCAAGAGACAGGCTGAGGTTTCAGTTTGGACAGAAGAAGGCAGGTCTGGAGCAGAGAGGTAGATCAGTGTGTCATCAGCGTAGAGATGACCCAGAGATAAGGTGGAGAGGGACAAGGGAGGGAACCAAGGACAGAGCCCTGTGGAACTCCTACAGAAAGTTGCAGAGGGCACAAGGAGGATCCTCCCAAGGACATGCTGGAGAAATGATTAGAGAGGAAGGAGAATTAAAAGAGGACAGAATCACTGAAGCCAAGGGAAGGAGAAGATGTGAAGAACAAGAGCAGGCTTGCACAACATGCGGCCCGGGGGCCACATGCAGCCCGCATGGGCTCACTGTGCGGCCCGCGGGTGGTGAGTAGGGGTGGGGAGGCGAAGCAGTGGGGTGGGGGGAAGCAGATGGGGGTGGGCGAGGGCGGGGCTTTTCGGCCCGCAGCTGGGTTTTTTGCAGTAATATGGAACTCGCTGCTTTCCGAGTTGTGCAGGCCTGAACAAGAGCATGGCTGATGGTGCCAAAGGCAGCTGATAGGTCAAAGAGGATGAAGATGGAGTACTGGTAGTGGAGGGAGTGCAAGACGCGGAAGATGGATTTGGAGGGGGTCTAGGCTGGAACTGGCAGAGAAGAATTCCAGATAGCGATTGCAAACCGAGTGTTCAATGAGCTAAGAGATGAAAGGGAGAAGGGAGATGGGGTGGAGAGGCAAGAGGGGTCAAGGGTGGGCGTTTTTAAGACGGAAGAGATGAAAACGTTTCTACTGTGTGGGGAACGAGCCAGAGGTGAGTGAGGGCTAACAAGAAGACTAAGGGAGAGGATGAGAGCACAGCTGCCAACTCCATGGATGCTCCGGGGCTGGAGCACCCACTGGAAAAAATTGGTGGGTGCTCTGCACCCACTGGCAGCTCCCCACCCCGACCCCCGCGCCCAAGCTCACCTCCGCTCCGCCTCCTCCCCTGAACGCGCCGCCGTGTCCTGCTTCTCTGTCTCCCTCCCAGCGCTTGTGCCACAAAACAGCTGTTTCGAGTGGCTGGGAGGGAGGGGGAGGAGGGAGAATGCAGCACGCTTAGGGGAGGAGGTGGGCCGGGGCGGGGATTTGGGGAAGGGGCAGGGAGGGGCTAGAGTTAGGGCGGGGACTTTGGGGAAGGGGTTGGAATGGGAGTGGGGAAAGGGTGGAGTTGAGGTGGGGCCGGAGGCGGGGTAGGGTGTGAGCTCCCACCGGCACTGGGGAAAGCTGGCGCCTATGCATGAGAGTGGGTGTGAGGGAGATCAGGAGATGGGATGGGGACACTGGGGCAGGTGGTGGGGTTAGAGGCGGAGAGCAAGTGAGAAACTTCTGTGTCTATGACAAGAGAGAAGGCGGCAAAGCTGTAGAAGGGGAAGGGAAGGCTGTGTCTTATTTTGTCAATGTTCTCTTTCAGGAAATTAGGTAAGTCCTTAGGGAGGGAGGGTTGAGGACTGACCCAAAGGAGGTGAAAAGTTAGCTGGGATGGCCCATGTGGAATTTGATCAGGGTGAAAACGTAGAGATGCTTGGCATAGGTCGATGGCAGAACTAAAGGAATGAGCTGTTGGCACGGTCAGAGGATACTAGAGACACTCTGCTGCAAGAGAGCAGGAAAGGAGGATGTTGGGGATGAGCTAGGGCTGGGGCTGGCAAAGGATTCAAGAGAATCAACAACCACCAGTGAAGAAAGGGAAGAGGACACAGGGACCAGCAGAGGAATTATCAGCATTGATGGAGTGAAAGTCAAAGAGGGTATGTCTACACGGCAATGTACGCCCAGGGTTAGCAGAACTTGAGTTAGCAGATCCTGGGTTTGTTACCTTAGGGCTTGAACATCTTGACCCATTTGTAACCCCAGGTTAGGAACTGGTGAACCCTGGGTCCCAGCTTAGGGCTCCAGCAGCTACACTGCGTTATATGGGCCCCAGTCCAAACACTCATATCCCAGAATTCTTAGCACCCTTCCAAAATGTGGCGGCTCTAGCCCTTTGTTAGTGGTGCAGTGTGGAAGAACATGACTGTCCAGAGGATCAGCCCACGGGACTGTGGGATACTTTTGGCAGACTCCCAGAGCACAAGTCCAGTGGGACTTCATTTACACTGCAAAGCAATAGGGCTTGAACCCTGGGTCTCAGCTTGACTCAGGCTTGGACCCTCCAACCCCCATGGGACTCTGGATCCGAACCCTGGGTTAGCACAATTTGTGTGAAGGCAGAAGGGGAGGGGTTAGGCTTTAGCCTGGATTTGAACCCTAGACACACCCAGAAGGACTGAGTGACAGAGTGAGAGGAGCTGTTGAAAGAGACCAGGTGATGGGGGACCTCATAACTCATGGTGAGATTGCAGAAAGTAGGGTGTGGGGAAGACCAGGTCAAGTGAATGGCTCTTCTGGTGAGTGGGAGAGCCCATCCAGCGCCGCTTGTTAAGTGATGAGGTGAGGGTGAGGAACCACGCAGGAAAGGGGTCAGATGGGACATCAGTATGGAAGCTGAAATAACACTCTGTTAACTTTGATGGTGTAAATTGGCCTAAAGACTCAAAGGGGTTAATGTGACCCTGTCACTGTCCAATATTATACAGTTTTAAACAAGGCTCGGTATACAGAGACCTCAGGCGGCTTAGTCCCAAGGCAAAGGACACCACTAAGCATCTTTAACCTTTTATTAAAGAGACAGAAAAGAAGGAAAAACAGTTAAAGCAGCTGAAATGTACAGTATTATATAAGGCTTTCTTTCAACAATAGCCCTTGTTCCCTTTACCTTAAGTTGAAGAGAGTTTTAGAAGGAAAACACCTCCAAGTGACAGGTTTTTAGGCGGTACTACACATGGTAAAAGCTGTTCTTTTGGGGGAGAAAGGGAAGAAGTTAGGTGAACTGGACTGGAGCTGTTATTGTTGGCGGCTGTTGAAGTCTGATCCTGTTTTCTAAAAGACAAACCAAGACAAACACACACAAAATTGTGGGGAGAAAAGAACAGCCAAGATGGAAAATGCAGCTTCTGTCTCCGGTGATAATTCTTACTTGCAACTTCCCTGCTGGAGAAACAAAGGCCCAGCACCTGGTCTGATCAGCCAATTTGAGACCTGGCAAACTAGTACCAGCATCGGGCAGTTCAGGGCATTGCTTTTATCTGGGTTTTTTGGTCACAGGCTTACAGCAGTGTTGCAAAATATGCAGTCTTGGCCGGCTAAGCCAGACTCTTATTAGACAGAAGGCACAAGGAGATGGACAGGAAAGAGGAGAAATATGGTGGAGAAGGAAAAGAACACACAGAAGAGTGTGCGGGTGGCAGCAGGGTTTGACAACGTCTCACATCCCAGACAGTTTGGGATTTCACTAAAGGTGGTGGAGGTGATATGTCATCTGACACCCTCTCTCTGGCCCATGATGGTCGGGACATTGCTCAGGATCTGGACTTTGAAGGCCAGAGGTACAGTGGATCATGAGGGACTCAGGAGATGGTGGGAGCAAGCAGCCAAGACAGTGAAGCTCACGCCTTCAGATTCTCCTGTCACTCAGTCAGCCATGATCCATGTCCAGTTTTTAATCCATCTGAAGGGTGCCGTGTTCATTGTATATTGTTCTAGTTTTTTAATCAAAGTATCACGCAGCTGCTAGTCAAACGCCTCACAGAAGTCCACGATTCGCACTATCAACCAAACTTGTAATCTTATAAAACAAAAAGATATCAAGTTAGCTTGACAGGATCAATTTTCCATAAACCCATGTTGATTGACACTAATTATATTATCCTCCATTAATTTGTTATCAATTGAGTCCCATATCAGCTGTTCCATTATCTTGCCCAGGATCAATGTCAGGCGGACTGGCCTATCATTACCCAAGTCACCCCGTTGACTTTTTTAAAATATTGGCAGAACATTCGCTTTCTTCCAGCTGCCTTCTGGAACTTTCCCAGTGCTCCAAGATTGATTGAATATCAACATTAACGGTCCAGCGAACTTTCTGGACAGCTTGTTCAGGAAAAAGATTCTAGACAAAACTTAATGGACAAATCTGCAGCGGATCTGGTGCAACTGGCCATTGAAAAGTATTTAGAGTCTTTTCCAACCATTATGTGTCCAAACTGAAAGGTTATATGCTAACGGGTAACCAAAATACAAACTCTGTGTTGGATACAATTTTCTTCATTGTACAGACAAAATTCCTCCACCATATACATAAAACTTCTCCATAGGATAAAATCCTCTCTCTGCGATAAAAACTTCTCCAGCAGTGGCTATACTTTTCAGTCCAATTTTATTCTTTAGTGGAGAAAGTTTTATCAGTTGCTCCAGAGAGAGAAGGTTTTATGTGCTGGAGAAGAGCAGCTGCTGCTGAATTAACTGTTCTCTCTCCAGCAGGCAGATGAAATCTTTTGTCTCAGTCCCAGCACTAGTGCTGTAAGCAAACTCTGGAAGACATCCTCCCTAGTTTGCCACCAAGCCCCCAGACTTTCCTCGACTCCCCTCACTTAAACATTTAAAAAAACTGGGAAATGAATACACAAAATGGTATGTGAAGCAGTTTGGGTTGTCACACCCAGAACATATTTGGCAAAAACACACAAATGCAAGGGAATAAAGCCACCTACCAGTACATACCTCTAGTTGCCCACCCATAGGCATCCACTTTATCACTGCTACCAGTACTGTCCAAAGCTGTGGATATTAGATGTTGTAGTTGTGCCCCAGAAACCAACTGGTGCCAACTGGCAGAGGGCACAGAGGCATATAGGTTTAAAGGGGTCATCTGGGTTCACTGAAAGAGGTCGTGTAGTCTCTACCGAACATCTGCATCACACATGTCATCGTAACCATTGTGAAAAGTGTGCAGATAACATGTAAGGAGTTTATATACGTTTACTGAAAACTGCGTTTTTAAAGCATGTAAGTTAAGACAGGTCACTAGAAGGTGATTCTAGGCAGGGAGGGGGTAGCAAAAGCTTTTTTCTCAAGCAGACCATTTTGTACTGTATGCCATTGTGCCAACTCAGTTAGTATAAAAAACAGTGGCCATACCTGTAGACTGGCTATGTTTGCTGCCTGGGCCAAGTGCAGGCCTGAGGATTTACAAAGACAAAGAAATGTCAAGATAAATCTCTTTAAAGGGGATTTCCTCTGGTAAGGGACCATATTCTGTAACTGCAAAAAATAAGTGGAGAGGGGATGATTTCATCCCTCTGACTGGGAAGACAAGCTGCCAGCAGGCTTGATCTTAGGAAAGGAAGATCTCTTGGCTGAAAATGCTGGGGCAATGACTCCAGGTAAGCTACCCTGTAGGAGACAGGGGAATGTCTTGTGAGTTAAGTTTAGGCTCTAGAAAGCAGGTTATGAGTTTTTTACCATTTGTTTCCAGTGTTCGTTCTTACTGTCATTTGAATATCTGTTATTTAATAACAGATGCCTCCTTGTTTTCACTATCACTACAGCGAAGTGTTCTGTGTTAAACAGAGTAGTGATCCTGAGGTGACACTAATACATTGGTGTGGGCTCCTCCTTTAGGAGTAGAGAATCTGAGATCTGGTCTACACGACAGTCCTATCTCAGTATAACTGAAACATCCACATCCCTGAATGACGCTGTTATACTGACCTAACCCCCAGTGTAGACAGCACTAGGTTGGTGACTTTAAGTGTAGACTTGCCCTGAGAGTTCTGTGAGTGTTCAGTGGAACAGCGTCTGGGCACTCCAGAGGAACACCCGGAGGACATGGGGGTTGGTGTGCGCCTTTCGCTAACCTGCACAGAGACAGCGAGGCCGGCAGAGGCCTGGCAGGCAGCACGTGTGTTGCCAGAGGCTGGTGGAGTCAGGAGGCTGACACACAGTGGCCCAGACAGGTGGAAGCAGGAGCATCACAACCTTAGGTACCTCGGGGAAGCATCGGAGTAGTTTGCTGTGAGGAGACAGTAGCTTGGTAAAGGGGCTGACAGAAGCTGGAATCCTGTGGCAGGCAAAAGTAACGTTGTCATGTGTAGTCTGTGGCGTACAGTACTCGTGGCATGTTACACGTATAGCATCCTTAACTGGTTCACAATTCAGATTGTTTTTAATATTAATATACTGTAAGTTCAGGGCACTGAAACTGTTGCATTAGAACCTGCGACGTCTCCTCTTACCTGACGCATGGAATGTTGTTTGAAATGGCGAATTTACTGCAGATCTCCCGCTGTGACAGGAACTGGTTGAGGTCTCCGTTCTCCATATATTCTGTTATCATGCACAGAGGGTCATCACGCACACACACCCCCAACAGCCGGATGATATTTGGGTCCTTTAGCCGGGACATGATCTTGATCTCCTTTAGGAAATCATTTCTTAAAAAGAGGAAGACATAAGTCTGATTCCTTGAACCATGTCCCCTTTTCCTTTGCTTGAGGACTCGGGGAGGAGCGAAGGGGAGATAGACAAGCTCCAAATACTAGGAAGTTTGAAGTCTCCCGAAATAATTGCCTGTCTTTTTCACCCTGAATTATTCTCCCACTGATTTCCCACTATTCCGCTTTGTAACCAGAGTGCACCCTCTTGAAATCCCCTTTACCCCTACAGCTGCAGCACAGAAACAAGCCCCAGAGTGCAGGGCTTAGTCACACAGACTCTGCAGGGAAAAAGACTGTGACTGGACCAGGCCCCAAGAGGGTTTTCTGAACATAGGTGGGAGTGGTGGGGGAGAAGGTGCAGAGTCCGTTCCAGATGTGCTGATGTCAAAATCTCAGGGTAAAGGATGATGTAATGGCATATTTTTCTATCAACATGTCTGTATTTCTATGGTTTCTCCTAGGAACTGGATCAGCCCTTGGGGCCAGCATAAGAATATAAGAAAGGCCATACTGGGTCAGACCAAAGGACCATCCAGCCCAGTATCCGATCTACAGTGGCCAAAGCCAGGTACCCTGGAGTGGAGTGAACCTAACAGGTAATGATCAAGTGACTCTCTACCGCCATCCATCACTCCGCTCTGACAAACAGAGGCTAGGGACACCATTCCTTACCCGGCCTGGCTAACAGCCATTAATGGAGTTATCCTGCACGAATGTATCCAGTTCTCTTTATGCAACAGTCTAGTACTCTGTCACTGACAATGGCTAGTACCACAGGAAAGGGTAAAAACCCAAGTCCTGGCCATGATGGGAAACCTGCTCTCTGGAAGCGTTTCCTTCTAACTTCCAAGAGCTGGAAGTTGGCTCACGCCCGTATAAAATCTGGAGGGTTTTTATCCAGCGCAATGTCACTGTGGATGTTCCCATTCTCTACAGAAATGTCCAGCCTTCTGTGACACTAGCCAACCTTCTTGTTTTCATGTCATTCCTTGTAACTCACATGATCACATCCTTTTCAAAGTCCTCCTCCCTCTTGGTGCCTTCGTGACCATTTCCTGGATGACCTGGACTTGGTCACCTATCTCTGTGCACACAGCATTAGTGGATAGGGGGAGTGACATTGTAAAAAATATATCATTATGAATCACACCTGTCCATCAAGTATGGACTATAGCTTTCTGCTCATGAGCTCCACTCAGCAGCCAGGATAAAAATGACACTCCATTGACTTCCATTATGTCTGTTTAAATACCCACTCGTGCACTAACTGCTCATTATGCACACACCAAGGGCTGACTCGCTTCTCACTTAGGGCAGGTCTACATTACCCGCTGGATTGGCGGGTAGCGATCGATCTATTGGGGATCAATTTATCACATCTAGACTAGATAAACTGATCCCCGAGTGCTCTCCCGTCGACTCTGGTACTCCACCCCTGTGAGAGGCGTAGGTGGAGTTGACAGGGGAGTGGTAGCAGTCAACTCAGCGCTGTGAAGACACTGCGGTAAGTCGACCTAAATACGCCGACTTCAGCTACACTATTCCCGTAGCTGAAGTTGAATATCCAGGCTGATTTCCCCCGCCCCACCCCAGTGTAGAGCAGGGCTTAGACAAGTGTAAATCTGGAGTAGCTCCACTGAAGTCAGTGAAGCTAACCTGTGTAAAACTAATCTCAGAGCAGAATCAGGCTTCATATTCAATTTACAGCTGTTGCACAGTGTCATGTGGTTACCTGGCTGTTTTGTTGACATTGGATCTTAGCATTTTCACTGCCACTAGAACCGGTTGGTTGGTGAGTTCTGTAGATGAGAGTCCCAAAAATTCCAACAGACCATCTGCTTCACACAGGTGCACCTGGAAAAGGGAGTGCAGGGTCAGCCATGAACATGTGGTAAAGTCAAAGAAGAAGAGGAAAAAACACATCACGTTACGGATAATCATGGTTAGAATTGATTGAATCTTCTCTTGAAAGTAAATTATTCCGTGAGTTCAGTCTTTTTTTGTTTCTGATCAGAAAAAGTTGAAAAACTGCCCCTGGATTCTGTGAACAGATTTATTATTTGTAAGTATTTGTTGAAGAGTTTATGTGAATGATTCTTATCCTGTGAGTTATAGTCACTTCAACTATTGCGTATTCATAATATTTGATGGCTCATCTACTTATGTCACATGGTATCGTTTCTACTCCTGAACCGAGTGTCTGAACGTTAAACAAAGAAATTACAAATAGCAAATCTCTTGTCTGCAGGTGAATACAGGGTTTTGAGTGAAGCAAAGCTATGCCCCAGACATTCCTGCAAATCCAAGGACAAGTGTGTGAATGCTCGTTAGTAGCAACAAAGGGCACAAAGGGGGTCATTTCATATTCTAATATTTATGAGTGCTTTTCTCGCAGAACTCATCCAGCTCTCCGAATCATTGTAGCAAATGGCCAAGAGAGTCACAAAAGCACTTCCCTGCTGCTGCAATAAAAGGGATTCACCGGCCAAAGAGACTCCAAGTTGCAGTGAGAAAGGTTTAGGTTGGATGTTAGAAAAAACTTTTTCACTAGGAGGGTGGTGAAGCACTGGAATGGGTTCCCTAGGGAGGCGGTGGAATCTCCTTCCTTAGAGGTTTTTAAGGTCAGGCTTGACAAAGCCCTGGCTGGGATGATTTAGTTGGGGTTAGTCTTGCTTTGAGCAGGGGGTTGGACTAGAACCTCCTGAGGTCCCTTCCAACCCTGATATTCTATGATTCTATGATTCATTTCACATCCAATCCAGAAAACAATTTGGAGTGATCCAGAAAATCTGTTGCTTGACCTTCACCTTCTGCAAACACTTTGAAATAAGCAAAGATTTGAATCACTGTGGTAATTGGCAAGGTGATTAACATAAGATAATGGCTTTTTGAACAAGGTTCTTCCTGTGTTGCACTACCTAGATGCATCCAAAAAGAAAAATGCTGACTCATTACCCCCATACAGAGACTACACCTGCCCAGCAGCAGACTTACAGCCCAGGGCAAAGGTGTCCTACAAACAGATATAGCCATGTCTGAATCAGAGCTGGAGGCGCCACATGGGTTTATACAGGGCCAAGGGCTTCACTGGGTGATCCACCTCTCCAGCGGGGATACCATTCCTTGTTCTCCCTGTGAGCATGCTAGCTGCTCATGTAAGGTCTGTGCTTTGGCAGTGAGCTGTGAAACCTGAGCCTGCGACTGGACTAATTGCTCATGCAGGGTCTGTCATTTGAGTGCATGGTGTGTAGAGTGGGTCTGTAGTAAGAGGTTCTCCTCCTGCAGATGGGGGACTCGGTCCTGCAGGTCCCAGCCCTTGGAGAGCTGCAGGTTGGAGGGCGGCCAGCCCCTTCCATCATTTGTGGAGGGGATGGATGGATTTGGGGGAGGGCCAAAGGTGGTCTGAGCAAACGGTTGTGAGAGGGACATGGGCAGTCTGACTTAGTGGTCCGAGTAGGAGTCAGGCTGGATCAGATACCAGGAGGTTAGAGTCTGCGATCACACAGAGGCAGCTTGAGAGTCAGGCATCAAGAGACAAGCAGGATCAAGTTATCAGGAGGTCAGAGTCTGAGACGGGCCAGATGGCAAACAGAGTCAGGCATCAGGAGGTACGCAGGGTCCAGTTACCATGAGATCAGGGTCAGGAGCCAGGTTACAGACAGTAATTGTAGAGCGCAGTTGAGGACAAACCAAAGTCAGAAGTCCAAGCCTAGGGTCTACTGCAGAGGTGGGCAAACTATGGCCCGCGGGCTGGATCCGGCCCATGGGCTCCTCCTAACTGGCCCCTGAGCTCCCCCTGGGGATGCTGCTCCAGCCCCTCCCCTGCTGTCCCCCTTCCCTTCAGGTAGGGAGCTCAGCAGGCCGGCTGTGCCAGGGCTACTGTACTGGGGCACGCGCCTCCATCCTGCTGCCGAGGGGGGTGGAAAGACGGCTGTACCTCTCCGAACTGCCCTTCTCCCAGCTTCTCCTTGAGTCGCAGCTGCTGGCGTGGGAACTCGCCCACGGAGATGTCCTTCTTGGTGAGCGAATCGACAGTGAGGGCGGGCACGGCATACATGTTATTGCCCGTCACGCCCTGCAGGCTGACAATGTCGGTCTCCGCGTAGTGCGGCACGTTGTTCTGGAAGCCCTGGTGCGGGGTGGACTTGGTGAGGTCGGGCTCAGCGTAGTCCCCACTGCACGCTGAGGGGAAAACCAAAAGACGCGGTTAGTCAAGCACCCCTGCCTTCTCCAAATCACGGCAGCCGGGTTGCTGCCAGGCCTGATCGTGCCTTGGAACCACGGGCGGCTCATCTCCGCCCCAGTGCTGCTGCTCGGGCCTGCATGGAGAGTTAGTCCCTGTTGTAACTAGGATCCGCCCTGGTAAACCGCAAACGTTTCTCCCTGAACAAATGTTTGTGGAGTGTCCAGATTGTGTTAAACGGCCACTGACCCTCTCATGCCACAACCAGAGACCAAACCTTCCCCTAGACAGCCCTGCACGTGACGCAGGGCATCTCAGTGTTACTAGGTAATGACCTTCAGGAAGGTGGGCCTGGGGAAGCGGCCTGAAGTGCCTCCACCTGTCCCCATCTCAAGGTTGGATCCCTGTGATGCCTCCACGGGGGAGTGTACATCGGCTCAGAACAGGAACTCGCTCTGGTGCAGAATGCCTAGGAAATGTTGTTTCTCAGGAAGAGCACAAGTCCCCAGCCAGCGCTCCATGGTCTGCACTGGCTCCCTATTGGCTTCTGGGCTGAATTTAAGCCACTGCTTTTGATCTATAAATCCCTAACTGGGCTGGGTCCTGGCTTGAGGGACCACCTCCCCCCGTGTCAGCCCGTCACAGCTGTTCCCCCTCCATTTAAAAGAGATGGGGGCTGGTGGCACAGCATCTGCAGGGAGGGGCTCTCAGCTCTAGAACAGGCTTCCCCCTAGACTGAAATAGCCCAGCTCTATTGACCTTCTGGGCACACTGTGGGACATTTCTGTTTACATGGGCTGCTGCAGAGCGGGGGCGGGTCTCTGGGAAATCAGCCGAGTGTTCTGCCGGCACTCTCATTTGGTTCAGTAATTTATGGCAGGGGGCACAGAGCCCGCGTCCGTCCCTTTTCTCTTCTTTTGGTATAAATCTAATTTACTACGACCACTCTGATGTTTCACACAAACCCTGCTATGTTAACAGAACACGGCCCAGGTTGCAAAGTCAAACACTTAGTCATTAAGTGTCCAGCCAGGACAACCTTCCCCTCTTCTCCGAGCTCCAGCACGTGACTGAGAACATCCTCACATGAACGCCAGGGAACATCACTGCGGAGAAGCTACCGATGCCGAATGCCCATTTCTTCACATCACAGTCCATTGGGCCCACCTTTAATAAAGTTCACAACTTTCACAGCCTCATCACATGCCTGTCAGTTCCCCTGGCATCCTCTCTGCTGCTTCTCAGTGAACTGAACATGTCCAACTGGCCTGGAGTGAACAGGCTGGATGCTAGCCACAAGGCTACTGTGTCTTCCTGGCACCCTCATTGCTCATACGAACCCAGCAATGTCAATCCAACCCAACTGCCAGAACTGTCTGCTGGAAAGAGTCAAAGATTCTCCCTCCCCTCTCTTCCCATGCACCATGAAGGTGATGTGGCTCCAGCCCTGCTCCCTCTTACTACCCGCTCCCCTCTTCTTCCACGAACAGGGACTGCTTTGCTCTTCTTCCCTTCTCCCCCGCGAGAAACATGTAATCAAATACAAATACTGTCATAAATATAAAGGGAACGGTAACAACCTTTCTGTATGCAGTAATATAAAATCCCTCTTGGCCAGAGGTACAGAATTACTTACCCTGTATGGAGTTAAGAAACTCAGATAATCTATTTGGCACCTGACCAGAAGGACCAATGGGGAAAAAAGATACTTTCAGATCAGGGGCGGGGGGAAGGTTTTGGTTGTGTTCTCTCAGACAGAGAAGGACCAGGGCAGGAAAAACCACCTCCTGAAACCCTACCTGACATGAACATCTAGGATTACAAAAATTGCAAATAAAGCAAGGAAAGGCATTAGATTATCTTTCGTTTTAGCTTGTGAATTTTCCCTATGCTAAGAGGGAGTTTTTTTCCTGTTTTTGTAACTTTGAAGTTGAGCCTAGAGGGAAATCCTCTGTGTTTTAAATCTTCTTATTGCCCTAAGTTATCTTCCATCCTGAGTTTGCAGGTGTGATTCTTTTACTTTTTAAATAAAATTCTTCTTTTAAGAACCTGATTGATTTTCAGTGCCCTAAGAACCAGGGATTTGGTCTGTGTTCACTGTATTAACCTTGTGGTTGGGATATTATTCTCCAGCCTCCCCAGAAAAGGGGGTGAGGAGGCTTGGGGGAATATTTTTGGGAAATAGGAACTCCAAGTTGTCCTTTTCCTGAATCTTTGTCTAAATCACTTGGTGGTGGCAGCAATACCATCCAAGAAGAAATTTGTGCCTTGGGGAAGTTTTTAACCTAAGCTTGTGGAATATAAGCTTAGGGGGTCTTTCTTGCAGATCTCCACATCTATACCCCAGAGTTCAGAGTGGGTAGGGAATCCTGACAAATACAAACTGTGATGTTGCATTCTATATGATTTTATGAAAATATGCTAATGAGTGTGAATATATGTAACTGGAATATACTTCAGCAAAAGGCCTCTTATAAGGTATCATTACAAAGCTTATAATCTACTGAGTGTGGTCATCCTATTTGTATAAATGTATCATTCTTGTATCTGAAACTAGAAATATTAAATATAACTCTGAGTCCCTATTGTAATTATGCAAAGTGTGGGCCATTAATGGTGGTTTGGAATTTTGATGGCTCCCATTAACCTGGACAATTGACTGTAGATGGCTCTGTTTTACTTATAAGTCTTCCTGTATATCTGTGTCTGGCAAGTGGGTAATGGAGTCTTACAGGGACATGTGATCATGTCACCTGAACTGGAATCCATCTTTAACCTGGTGCTTTTCCATTTAGAAGGAGGGGTGGGAACCCAGAGAGGGACAAAGGATTCCCACCTTGAGCAAAAGATATATAAGGGTTGGAATAAAATGAAGGGGGCTGCAATCATGAAAAATCCCTTAGCTGCTACCTGAGCTGGAACAATGGTTGTACCCAGACTAGGGAGGCATCCAGTCTGTGATAGAAGCTTATTGAAACATCTCTGAGGGTGAGATTTTATCTGTATTCGGTTTTCTTACTGTACTAGGCTTAGACTTGTGTGTTTTGTTTTATTTTGCTTGGTAATTCACTTTGTTCTGTCTGTTATTACTTGGAGCCACTTAAATCCTACTTTTTGTATTTAATAAAATCACTTTTTACTTATTAATTAACCCAGAGTATGTATTAGTACCTGGGTGGGGGAGCTGTGCATATCTCTCTATCAGTATTATAGAGAGCAAACAATTTATGAGTTTATCCGGTGTAACCTTTATACAGGGTAAAACAGATTTATTTGGGGTTTGGACCCCATTGGGAGTTGTGTATCTGAGTGCTGGAGACAGGAACACTTCTTAAGCTGCTTTCAGTTAAGCCTGCAGCTTTTGGGGGACATGGTCCAGACCTGGGTCTGTGTTTGTAGCAGGCTAGTGTGTCTGGCACAGCCACATAGGGAAAACAGGCTCAGAAGTAGTCTAGGAACATCCAGGGGCAGTCCCAAAAGGGGTTTCTGTGATCCACTCCATCACACAAACGTTCATTTTAACACGGTTACCCTCGAGGCCACAGCCAAGAGCCCTGAGGGCCACAAGATCCCCTGGGCTGTAAGTTGGACACATTTGTCATACAGCCTTGAGTTACAGTAACACATACTGTTCTTACAATGTGGCTTCTGCTTCATTAAGTGCACAGGATGGATGGTGTTCAGGGGATGAGGTAGCCTCCTTTTGTCCTGAATATTCAATCCACTGCCTCTTGCCTTATTTACTGCTCACCCTACACTGAATAGGGGAGAATTCATGTCCTCCTGGGAGTTGCTGTGATGCTTATCACTGTAGCATACGAACCTCACAAACATTAATGACTTCACAACACACCTGAGACATAGGAAAGTGATTGTAATCCCATTTTACAGATGGGAACTGAGGCCCTGAGAGATTTCGGCCAAATTTTACAGTCCAGTCCTTTTGAGTGCTTCAATGACTGGAGACCCAACTTGAGACACTTACAGATTGAAGCCCCTGACTTTCTTCATGACATTCCTTCCAGCTTCTGCTGTGAATGAGGCAGGAATAATATGGACAACGGCCTCATATGCTATACAGCCCCTTCTCATTCACCATCCTTCCAGTGCACTGATTGAGGCAGGGGTCCTGTGGAAAATGTAGTATGTGAACATGAAAGAACATAAGAATGGCCAAACAGTGTCAGACCAAAGGTCCATCCAGCCCAATATCCTGTCTTCTGACAGTGGCAAATGCCAGGTGCCCAAGAGGGAATGAACAAAACAAAGCAATTATCAAGTGACCCATCCCCTGCCATCCAATTGGGGGATTGGGGCATCTGGCAGTCAGAGGCTTAGGGTCACCCTGGGCATAAGGCTGTATCCCTGATCATCTTGGCTAAAAGCCATTGATGGACCTATTGTCCATGAACTTTTCTAACTCTTTTTTGAACTCACTTATAATTTTGGCCTTCACAACATCGCTGGCAATGAGTTCCACAGGATGATGGTGCATTGTGTGAAGTAGTACTTTCTTTTGTTTGAGCTAATACCCACTTCGTTGGATGCATCAGTGGGTATTAGCCCATGAAAGCTTATGCTTCAATACTTTTGTTAGTCTTTAAGGTGCCACAGGACTGTCGCTTCTGCAGATCCAGACTAACACGGCTACCTCTCTGATTCTTCCTTTTGTTTGTTATTAAGCCTGCTGCCTATTAATTTAATTGGGTGACCACTCATTCTTGTGTTAATGTGAAGGGGTAAATAACATTTTCTTATTAACCTTCTCCACATCAGTCATGATTTTATAGACCTTATCATATCCCCTTAGTCATCTCTTTTCTAAGCGGAAAAGTCTCCGCCTTTTTAATCTCTCCTCATATGGAATCTATTCCATATCCCTAATCATTTTTGTTGTCCTTCTCTGTACCTTTTCCAATTCTATCTTTTTTGGGGTGGGTCTACCAGAATTGCACACAGTATTCAAGGTGTCGGCATATCATGGGTTTATATAATTGCATTATGATTTTTTCTGCCTTATTATCTATCTCTTTCCTAATGGTTCCCAACATTTTGTTAGCTTTCTTGACTGCCATTGTATATTTAGCAGATGTTTTCAGAAAACTATCCACAATTACTTCAATATCTCTTCCTTGAGTGGTGACAGCTAAATTAGACCCCATCATCCTGTATATATAGTTGGGATTATGTTTTCCAATGTACATTACTTTGCATTTATCAACATTGAATTTCATCTACCATTTTGTTGCCAAGTCACACAGTTTTGTGAGATTCCTTTGTAACTCTTCACAGTCTGCTTGAGTTATTTTGTATCATCTGTAAACCTTGCCACCTCACTGTTCACCCCATTTTCCAGATCATTTATGAATATATTGACTAACACTCGTATCAGTACATACCTGGGGGACACCACTATTCACCTCTTTCCATTCTGAAAACTTACCATTTATTCCTACCCTGTGCTTTCTGTCTTTTAGCCAGTTATTGATCCATGAGAGGACCCTCCCTCTTATCCCATGACAGCTTACTTTGCTTAAGAGCCTTTGGTGAGGGATCCTATCAAAGGCTGTCTGAAAGTCTAAGTACCCCATGAGCAGGTCTACACTACCCGCTGGATTGGCAGGTAGTGATCGAGCTATCGGGGTTGATTTATCACGTCTAGTCTAGATGTGATAAATCAGTCCCCGAGAACTCTCCTGTTGACTCTGGTACTCTACCGCTGAGAGAGGCACAGGTGGAGTCAACAGGGGAGCGGAAGCAGTCAACTCAGCACCAGGAAGATGCCACAGTAAGTCAATCTAAATACGTCGACTTCAGCTATAATATTCTTGGAGCTGAAGTTTTATATTTTAGGTCGATCCCTCCCAGTGTAGAGTAGGGTTATGTCTACTGGATCACTCTTGTTCACATATTTGTTGATCCCTCAAAGAATTCTAATAGATTGATGATACATGATTTCCTCATACAAAAGTCGTGTTAACTTTTCGCCAACAAATCATGTTAATCTATCTGTCTGATAATTACATTTCTTTACTATTGTTTCAGCTAATTTGCCTGGTAGTGAAGTTAGGCTTACTGGCCTCTAGTTGCCAAGATCCCCTCTGGAGCCTTTAAAAAAATTGGCATCACATTAACTATCCTTCAGTCATATGTAATTAAAGACTATCATAATGCATATGCAGGAGGGAAGCAAATTAAGTTTACACAGGCAAACTTAATTCCGGCATTTCCTAACTTTTGAGTGCTTCACTTTGCAATCTTAACATTCTTTTAATGCATTTTTAATATTAAGTAATTTCTTACAAAACCCCCCTGGAAAAACAGAAATTCTTTCATGTGAAGTTGTACCAACCTCTCAAATGAGTTAATTATATCCACAGCACAGACCTTTGTCTTAGGTGTGAGCTAAAGCTAACAGATGTTCACCTTTCTTGCAGCAGGGGGGCGTGGACTGTCTGCAGGGATCATTTGGACGAGCCCAACCTATTCAATTCCGTGCCATTGCAGAGCCTCAGGCATTGGTGGCCGTCATTGTGTCTTGATCTCTGCCAGTGACGCACAACAATGTAGCACAACAATGAGGACTGTAATGTTTAATTTAACTGAAATCACTGGGGTACTTGTGTGAAATGTAATGGCCTGTGATATACAGAAGGCCAGATTAGATGGTCCCTTTCGGCTTTAAATGCTATGAAATAGTAGTGTCTAAGGTGCTGTAATGGGGTGGCTACCCGCTCCCAGCCACAAAGGGTTAAAATCAGCCCAGAGAGAAGGCTGGGGCAGTAGGGTAAAGCCCAGGTTGATTGAGAGAGTAGGGTCAGCTGGGTGGCCACGCCCCAAACACTCCTCAGGCCCTTATAAAGGGCTGAGAGGCCAAGGCAGCAGAGGAGTGTCTCCTCTGTCTCCAGAGGTACAGGCCTGGCTGCTGGGAAACACAAGGTACCTAGGGTGGAGCGGGGCTGGGCTAGGCAAGAGGAGCTGGGGAAACTCTGGCCTGGAAACCCCCAGTCTGCAGGGCCTAGGGGGAAGGCCCAACAGAGGGTACTGGGGTGTTGCAGGGGGCAGCCCAGGGCTAAAGAGACAGAGGCAGCAGGCCAACCCCCCTTGCCGGCGATGAGTGGCAAGTAGACTGCAGTCCACCCCAGTGAGCAGGGGCAAGTGGTGACTGGCAGTTGCCTAGACTGAGGCAAGGTGGGGATAGGGGGTGGGGGTTCCCTGAGGAGGGGAGACCCTGAGATGGTGGAGGTATTGTGGGGCGCAGCACCTGAGGTAGGAGGGCACCGGGGCCCAGGGAGGGGTACCGGGGGCCAGTAGCACGCGGGACTACAGCCTGCAGAGGGCGCTTCAGGAGCTGGCAAGCTAATTCCCTGGACGGACCAGCAGGAGTCGCCGGTGGTGAGTCGCCGCTTCGCTACAGGTGCCACAAGTATTCCTCGTTCTTTTTTTTTTTTTTGATGAAATATTAAGTAATGGGAAGTTATCCTCTATGTAGAACAGCCACCAGAGGGGGATGTAACATTCACTTTGCCAGTGACTAATTGCTACAGAGCAGTGGATTGCTGAATATCAAGACTTCTGGGTTTTGTCCCTGGCTCTGGGAGGAAGGCAGTGCAGTGGTCAGAACAGACTGCCAGGACACTGGATGAAACCGAGACACATTTCTAGAAGCTGAAGGAAATAAAACAAATGAATAAAATCTCCAGGCACTCCTGACTCCCATACACCGGCCACTTTTACCTGAATCCTCGGCGCTTTGGGAGAGTTCTGGTAGGTTCTGCAGCAGTGTAGCAGGCTGGTGATATTCCAGGTCCAGTGGGAAGACCCGTTCGTAGGTGGGATTAGACTGGTGGATCTGGTTCTGGTTGCTGACGATGGTGTAGCTGTAGAAGGAGAGACGAACCATGGCGTCCTCCTCCAGGATTCGCCGTGGGGCCTTCGGAAGAGAGAACAAGCCGCTGAGTTATTCGGAGCAGTCAGGCAGTGAGTTGGCTGCAAGGGTGGCAGTCACTCTCTAGCACAGCAACATCCTGATGGGGGCCTGCTCCATGCTGAGGAGCCCAGGATGTGATGGTGGGGAGCAGGGAGAGGGAGCTCCATGACAGCATGGCATCCTGTCCATTGGGGACATCATAGCGACTCCCCAATACTTCCCAATACACCGTAGAGCTCGGCAAGGCCAGCACAGCTCCAGACTCCCATGTACAGCAGCACCGGCACGTTACCTTCTCCAGTCTCTTCTGGACATACTGCTTCCACAGAATGATGATTATAATGATCAGGAGCAGAAGGATAATCGCCACAAGGCAGCCGACCAGGATGGAGGTACTGGAGTCGTCTGCTTTCTCCCCTATCCAGGTGCTGGTTATAAAAGAAGTGGTTTCTGTAGAGGAAGAAAATGAAAAGAAATGGGAGTCACAAGATGGAGGGGTTGCACTCACAGGCGAACAGGCTGGTGCCGAAGAGAACTGGGGCAACTTCCTGGACAAAGCGAATTGGTTTTCACACTGGTTTAATCAGAAATTCTCTTTTCCTGGGACTTCACAAATAACGTAGCGCTTGCGGCTTCGGGAGCCACAGAGTGTTCTTGCCTTTGGAAATGGTGGCTCTGCGCTGCTGTAACTCATACTAGGGCGGAAAATGAACCTGGACTCAATTTCAGAGGGTAGGTTTTGAGGTTTCATAGGCTGCACGTGTGCACTTGGGTCTTCTGCCCCCGGTGGCCTGCCATCTCCTGTCTGGCACTGGGGTGGGGGCAGTGATTAGTGAGCGTAGCATAAAGCACTTTGTGCTAGGTGTGGAGGGGTGATGCTGGGGCGTATACAGTGCTGCAGGAAGCACTTTGCAGAGAGGGAGGGACCCTTCTTGCGACAGAGCGGAGCCCTCCATCCATCAGTATAGTCTGCCATGTCTGGGTAGTAGAGGAGGGACTGTGGTCAAGTCCTTACCCCAGGAGGCCTCAGTAGCGTTGTACTCGGCATCCAGCAACTCTGCTGTGCTTGTGGGTAGAGTCACCACAATAGGATTGACATTCTCCATATCTGTGGAAGGCAACAGCAGGGGTCAGTCTGTCGCCTGCTCCCTGACAAGGCCTCTGCCAGCCGTCTCAGTGATCCCCACCATGGCCCCTCCATTCACACCCAGGGCTATGCCAGGAGCCACGGGGTTGGTCTTTTCCCTGATGTATCAGAAGGAGCGTACTGTGTAAGGGCCCCACCCGCACGCCCTAGTTCAGGAGAGCGATCTTCCCTCCCTGACTCAGGGACTGCTGGCATGGGACTGGCTTTGCAGGACTGGTCCCAGAGCCAGGCGAAGGTCAGACTAGAGCAGAGGAGCTGGGTGCAGCAGGCTGCCTCGTTGCAGCATGAGGCTTTGGGGGTCATAACTACTCCTTGTTTATCATTCAAAAGCCCCGATACAGAACCCAGAACAGCTGGAGACTGGCTGGAAAATCAGGACAGTTTGTAAAAGAAACAAAACCTCAGACCAAAAAAACTAGTGTTCTTTGCTTTGGCTTCAGAGCTTCTGTCCCCTTGCCCCCCAAAATGAGTGGTAGTCACAAGCTGAAAATTCACCCTTCAGTGCTCCTGCTCCCCAACTTCCTTCCCTGCACTCGCTCCCCGATTACTCCCCCCACTCCTCTCCCTGACTGCTCCACACTTGCTCCCCAACTATCCCCACATCTCTCCCTTCCTCCCACTGACAGTCCTGCTCCCCAGCTCTTGATCCCTGCGGATCTTCTATCAACCCTGCCACCACCAGCCTCAACCCCTGTTCAGGCTCCCCCTGTCTGCCTCTTGCTCCCTACAATTCCCTACAGCCCCTGGAAGGAGACTTACCGGACTGGAAGGAAATCTCACTGATCATCATCCAGATGTCAGCAAAGTAGAAACGGCAAAGGACGGCTTTGCCCACCCGCTGATTCAGGGGGATGGTCACAAACCTCGCACTGGGGTTTTTGTCATCCAAGATGGTGGAAACTCCAACAGGTTCAGACTCCCACTCTGCAATCAGTCGTGGTTTGAACAGACATTCCACCTTCTGGAAGATTTTCACCCCCTTAGAAAACATGTTGTTGCAATGCACCTGGCAAGAGGAAAAAGGACCAACTAGACTGAGTTCTCCCCTCTGATTCCCCATGTTGACACAAGAACCAGGTCTTAGACATGCAACCAATGCATTGTATAAACCAAAAACCCTTGCAAGAAAAACCTGTCTAAATAATGCATATAATCACGGTAGAGAGGAAAGGCACCATGTACTCTGCAGCACCTGGGACCAAGAACTAGAGGAGAAGACCTCTGGCTTCTGGCAGCTGCCTCCTGAATTCTGCAGAAAACTGGAAATTCGGTTGTACCCCAGACACATTCACCATGAAGGTGAGACGAAGGGGATGGTTTGTATCACAGCAACTTCTGTGCTCCCCAAGTGGGGCCTGACCACGCTCAGCACTGAGCTGTTTCTTTGGAAGCAGTGATGATGTGAATGCTGCAAGTGTTCACTGGACAAGGGGCTGGATGCTCCACAGAGACATTTGGAGGTCTCAAGAGTTTGGGTCTGCCAATTGCTGCAGAGTAACAGCGGGACCTGTGAGGGGAGTGCATGTCCAGGCCAGGGGAGTTGGGGAGCTGACCCCAGCAGGCACAGATAAAGCTTCCTCACGCTAAGGGCAGGTGGTAGCAAGGTGCCTCACAATGCTGGCTAACTCCACGAAGCATCACCCCAGCACCCTGGAAGGAAGCAGGGAAGAGGCTGACAGAAGCAGCCATGTTTCCTCCAGCCTGACTACAACTGGACCACAGGCAGACCAAGAGAGGATACAGTTGGAGAGGGACTGGCTGCATCTAGAAGTGCAGCAGCAAGCAGACCGAGGGCAAGAATGAGCAAACTGGGAGGAAGAGCAAACAAACTGGGGAAAACAGCGTCAGCATGAGGTGAGAGAGGAGGATGACCGATGCCAGCACGAGGAGAAGCAGTGCAAGCACGAAGAGAGCGAGGAGGACAAGGAGTGGTGTTATCAGCTCGAGATGGAGACGGCATCGGCGGAATCCTAGTCCAGCTGGTGAAGCCAGGCCCCATGTTCCTGTCCTGGTGGGTGGCATAGATTCCAATTTACTTCCTCGCTTTAAGGAAGATGGTGACATCGGTGTGTTTCTAAATGCTTTTGAAATGAGGTGTGAATTGAACAAGGTTGGGCAGGAGGACCTGGTATGGTATCTGGCTCCATGACAGACAGTCAGGGACAAAGGCTTTGGTCATTTTCACTCTACGGACAGGGAGGACTATGAAGATTATAAGTGATGTAAACAAGCTTTGTTGCAAAACTTTAAACTGATCCCTGAAGTGTACAGGAGAAGGCTTCAGGGAGTTCAGAAAAACAGGGGACACGACCTCCGTTGAGGTTTCAACCCAAATAAAGGATTATGTATGAAAATGGAGAAGTGGTTGGGGGTGGGTGGGTTACCACGGTCGATGAGCCCTGTGAATTAATGGGTTTAGAACAATTCTGTAACTCTGCCACCCTGACCTAAAATCCTGGCTGAGAGACAAATATCCCAGAGATGTAGCCACAGCTGGGAAATGGGCAGATCGGTACGCAGATAGGTTTTCTGTCAAACCCACATCAACTAACAGAGATGGAATGGGATCAGAGGACAGGGATCAGGCCCAAGCCAAGACCCACACCCAGGAGCAGAGAAACCACCTCTGAGAAGCCCTGAGACGGGTGGGGAAATGCAGTGTGCCGTATGTGGCCAGCGGGGTCACTCAGCACCAGAATTGCCCAACCCACCCCGAGGTCCAGTGCAGTGCTGGAAGGGGCAGCGGAGCCAGTCTCCAGGCAACCTAACGAGTGCAGCTGGCCTGTAGTACGCTGCCTCATTGGCGACAGTCTCTGACTGGTGAGAGGAGTCAGGAGATCAGCTCTTCAGCCCAGCAGCCACAGCAGTGTGGTGACGGCTCAAAGCACGTGTCCATACCCGCATTGGTTCCTGCGCCTGTTTGTTCCAGTCTTGTTTCAACCCCACTCCTGCCTTGGCCCCAGCTTTGCCCCCACCTTGCCTCACTCCAGGTAACCTGGCTTTGACCCTCGGCTCCGACTCCGGACTTCTGACTCCGGCTCTGACGGTGAGCTCTGGCATCTAACCCTGACCCTCGGCTCCGACTCCGGACTTCTGACTCCGGCTCTGACGTTGGGCTCCAATTCCTGGCTACTGACTCCCGCTCCGACCAGTAGGCAGGATTTACCCCACCCTGATCTCTGACAGTTTGAGCAGCCATAAAAGCGCAAAAAAATAAGGGAACTACAGCTGATACGGTGAGCATGGATCCAAGAAAGGCCAATATCTTTGTGGGAGCTCAAGACACTCTGCCTTCAGCTCCAGCCCCTGCCTGACAAGTTCAGTGGCAACCATGACAAATTCTGTGGTTCCTAAATCAGTGTTTACTCCTATTTCCGCCATGCCTGAAGTCATGGGTCCCTGCGTTACAGGTCCTGAGAAGAGAAGAAACCCATCAGTAGTCTCAACCAGATGTGGATGGGCCAGATATGTATGGTGGGAACAGCACGGCTTAAGTCCATAAAGTTACCGGAGACCCCCGAGTCGACCGGGGCCTCTAGAGGGATCTCCGAACTTACCGACAGTCAAATTACTAGAGGTATTCAGAGTTACGCTGGAAATTTTCTTGGGAATCCTACTGCATTGGCTGTGATCCATGGATGCTGGGTACCACCGGAGGGGGAAGACGACCAGCTTGGCTCGGACCACCTCCTAAGGGCTGGGGATCTGGCATTTCCTGCCCCAGCTCCAGCCAAGGCTT
Organism: Dermatemys mawii; assembly: GCA_007922305.1. NCBI lineage: Eukaryota > Metazoa > Chordata > Testudines > Dermatemydidae > Dermatemys > Dermatemys mawii. The sequence continues at coordinate 3,845,056 of ML677396.1, read as the reverse complement.
TGCTGGACACATCAAGGCAAGATGGCCGGGGTCCTCACCGTATAAGCACAAGCTTAAAGCCTGAAGTTGGTTCTTCTCCAAGTCAGAGAGGTGCGGGCGAGCCTGGTGAGCTAGCATGAGCTCTGATGCCAGTCAAGACCTGCGTGTCTGGGATGTCAGGAGCACAGAGAATGGTGGCTTCTGGAGAAAAAAAAAGAATCGATTGTATGCTCACGACACCACCACTCCATGAGGCGATGATCCGGTCCGATACACAATCCAATCAGATCGTCCAAACTGGATGGAGGCTCCACCCACAGAAGCTCACCCTCTATCTCCTCGTTTCACCCCAAGCAGAAATGGCAGCACCTCACTGCCTCATTCCACCTGGTGTCAGAAGCCAAACGACGAAATTCAGCAGCGTACTTGGCTATGGGCTGCCTTCCTGCTGTAAGGCCTGTAGGGTTGCCTTGGAGGTCCGCATACGGTTGGCATCACCAAAGATAATGGATGTAGCTCGAATGAATTCCTCTACTCATTGCAAGAGGGGGGCTGGGCTGTTCCAGGAGTGGGGAAGCCCAGGCCAAGGCCTCTCCAGTGAACAAGTCTGAGATGAGCCCCACACAGACCTGGACTGTGGGGAATGAACGGGGGAGGTGTAGGAGGAACAGGAGCTCACATTGGTTCAGGAAACTCTCCTCGCAAAACTTGTCCCGCTCTCTAACCAATCTGCTGGGCAGCAGCCTCTTCGGCTCTGGGAGGGGCAGCGTGGGAGGAGCCAGCAGAGCAACCGGCACTTCCAGAACCACATTCTGTGACTGCAGGGCAATTATTTGCACCTCCAGGTTCTGGGTGGAGTCCACCAGGTCTATTGGTGTTTTAGTAGCATCCATGTTAGCACCGAGAGCCCCTGGCCCCAATATTAAGGGCTCGCAATCTGTCAGCTGACCAGGATGGGGTGGTTTAACTTAGTGTTGGGAGCAGGGGTCAGGCCTAATGGCTAGAGTCACGGTCATAGTCAGGAGCCAAAGCCATGGGTCAAACTGGAAGGAAGGAACCAAATGCCAGAGCCGAGGGTAGAGCTGGAGTCTATCCTCAGAAGCCAGAGCCAAGAGTCCAGAGGGCAAGAACAGGGTATGGAACAAGGAGTCCAGAGGGATGAGCAGGGTATCTAGCAGAGAGGGGTTCAGGACAGAAGCAAGGCTCACTGCAAGGCAGGAGCAGCAGAAATAAGGTGACTCGGGAGCAGGCACAGTGGTGGGGGGTATGAATGTTGAGCAGCTGACGAGTTGCTGCTGCTGGCCTCTGCAGCCAGCCAGGTAGCCTGCTGCACGCCAGCTGTGCTGATGAAGCTGCCTGGAGACTAGCTCTGCTGCAGGCCCTGCTCCCTGACATAGCAAGTGGAAAGAGGCCACCCAATGTTGTTGTTTCTGGCTCAACCTACATGTCAATATTAAAGATGAACTGGCCTGGGTGGAGTCCCCATTTGGCCTGGATGCGTTAGTTAATCTGTGCTTCAAGATCGATGACAGCCTGACTGAAAGGTCCTCCCAGCTCCTGCTAGCCTCAGCCCCTAAAGGGGTGATTGGGGGCACCCTTCTACTCTCCCCAGCCGTCTACACCAGCACTGCCCTGGTGATGGCCAATCAGCATCCAACACATCTCCAACTCTCTCTCTGGCTGCGGCACCTTGAGATACCTGACGTCATCATAGAGGCACTGGTAGACTTGAACACCTCTGGCAATTTCAAAATCTGGAGTTCGCCCGAGCACACAAGCTCCCCATCCAGGCAAGGTCTCCCCCAACTCAGAGGAGTCCACAGATGGATCATTGGAACTGGTCACCCACCAGATGGCTCCCTTGTAGGAAACTAGCCTTGGAGGTCACCAAGAAATCCTCCATTTTGGGCCAATTCATGCACTGCATTCATTAGCTGTCCTTGACATCCCTGGCTTGTCACCCATGATTCATGCATTTGCTAGTGGTCAGGCACAGTCCACTCTGATTCCCGGTTTTGCTGACAATCCTGTTTCCCTACAGCCAACTGGGAACCAGCAACCCTTTGAGGTGTACTCAGTCTTCCAACAAATTCAGAGGCACAAAGAAAGGATCCAAAAGCAACCTCGGCAACCCATCAAACTCCTCCAACAGCTTCAGAGACTCCTGTTAAATACCAACACTATGCTGATGTGTTCAACAAAAAGAAAGCCAACACATCACAGCTACAACTTCTCCATCAACCTCCAGACAGGGGCAGGGGTTCCCTTCAGGTGCATTTACTCTCTCTGAACCCAGAGTTGAGACAATCAACAACAGTCTGACATCTTCCATCCACTCCCTGCTCCCCAATGATTCTGAAAGATATGTGTATCCAACCTGACTCTGATTTCCAAACCACTTCAACCCCTCACTGCCACCCATAAGTCTGTGGACAAGAGTATTGGTCCACAGAATCCTCAACTCTAGATGAGTTGGGGGAGGGCCCTAGTACTTGGTGGACTAGGAAGGCTACAGTCAGACAGGCAATCTTGGGAAGTGCTAGACAACATCCAACCTCAAAGCACTTACCCAGAGCTGTGTTGGTTCTTGTACCTGCTTGTTCCCAGCCCTGCTCCCGCTTGGACTCAGCCTTGCCTCACTCCAAGTAACCTGGCTCTGACCCTATTCCTGGCAACTGACTCCTGCACTAACCACTAGGAACAACCACCCATGTCCTTGTCTCTGACACAGCTCAAATACTTCCAACTCTAGGGAATGCCAAGTAGCTGTACTTCACAGCCAATTAACACCCTTAGCCCTCCCTGGAATCCTGCCAGTGCAAACTGAGGTCATCCTATGTAGTCTAAAAAACAGGAGAACTTAGCACAACCTCAGTTCACCAGGGCAGTGTACACATGGTCAAATACTTACTTAATGCTTGTTTTGGCAAGTGATCCAGGAGAGCTTGGTCTGTGGGCAGAGTCTGAGAGAACATCATTCTTTTCCCTTTCAATTTAACCCATCTCCCCTCATGACTCCAGAGGCTTTTAACCATTCTCATCACCTGTCACTGGACCTTTCTATTTTGCTGTATCTTTCCAAGACAGGGTGATCGGAACTGAACAGTTTTCCAGGGAAGGGCATCATATCAACTAACATAATGACATTATATACATTCTCTATTATTTCCTGTCCCATTCCTTAGGTATCCTCAGTTTTCTCTCTAGTGTCACTGTACACTAAGCAGGGTTTTTTACTGCAATGACTACAGCTATGCCCAGATCTTTCTCTTAAAATGTTATAGTAAATATAGATCCCAACACAAATCATTCCTACCAGTGAGCATTACTTGGAGTTTGTCAGTACTGTCACTCAACATTGTGATGACCATTCATCTAATGTGGTCAGGTCCCTCTGAAGTTCCAGTCAGTCTCCCCTAGTCTTGACTTACTTAAATTTTCCCATCTGATTGCTCACCCCTTTTCTACAGGATTAATTAATATACTAAACAACACTGACTCTAGTACCAGATTCTGTTAATTGATCTCATCTTTATTAATCTTAGGCCTGGGCTACACTGGGGGGTGGGGAGGTGTTTCGAACTAAGATACGCAACTTCAGCTATGCTATTTACATAGCTGAAGTCAAAGTATCTTAGTTTGACTTACTGTCCTCAGGCCGGCGAGTTGACCATGGCGACTCCCCCGTTAACTCCGCTTACTCCTCTTGTGGAGCAGGAGTTCCGGAGTTGAGGGGGAGCCTGTTCAGGGAATCGATTTATGGAGTCTAGACGATCAATCCCCAATACATCGAACGCTATCCGCCAATCTGGCGGCTAGTATAGACGTACCCTTACTCTTTGTTTTCTACCTCTTCACCAGTTTTTAACTCATGACAGAAATTGACCTCTCACCTTTCACAAATGACAACTTCTATGGGACTTTGACAAAGGCTGTTTGAAAACACAAATAAACTGCTGCTTCTTTATAAAGTATTTAACTGACACTCTCAAAGTATCATAGGAGACAAGAGAGACATGTCTCTCCTTAACAGGAGCTATATTTTCCCTGTCATCTCATGGTCATCTAGACACTCAATATCTCTGTCTCTAATTATTGTTTCAATCTATTTTCCTGATACTGAAGTAAGACTCATGGGTGTATAAATCCTGTCATGATCCCAGCACCTTTTCTAAATGTAGGTACATTTGCTATCTTACAATTCTGTGCTATAGTATCTTATTTTAATGGGAGAGTGCATATATTTTTTAGCAGCTAGGCGGCTTTGTTCTTAAGTTCTCTGTTATTTCAGAATTCCTGGTGGTACAACTTCTGTCCTGCAAACTTGTTTCTTTTTAATTTAACAGTTTGTCTTGGGGCTTCCTTTTCCTCCTGTCTGTATCTGGGGATGTCTGGTATATTTCTTGGATTGTTTCTGTACCTTCACTGAGTGACAGTGGCTTTTAGAATCACATTTCCAGGGAGAAAATGTGCATTTACAAGCTCAAAATATTCTCTAAAATTCACTTCAAATGAGCTGTTTCTGCCTGTAAAGTAATTCATTACAATACACTAAAGGCCACAAACAGAGCTAGAGCCAATGCAACTTCTTATTGAAATAAACATTGAACAGAACCTGTGAGTAGTGGCGTAGCCAGGATTGAACAGCAGCGGGAGTGACCACCCAAAGAAAAGTCGCCACTTCCAGGGGAAAAAAAACAAACACAAAATGTACCTGGTGGAGCCGCCGCCGAAACGCCGCCGGCAGCGGATAAAGCAGTGAAGCGGGTCTGGCCGCAGAAATGCTGCTGAAGAAGTGGAGCCCTTTCGGCGGCATTTCGGCAGACAAATGCCCTTCTCTGCTTTCTCCGGCGGCATTTCGGCGTCAGCTCCACGAGTGCCACCTGCTCCAGCCACCCGGTGAGTTGAAAAGGCGCCACTTTTCGAAATCTGGGCTCTGCCTGGGGGGGAGGTCTCAGTCCACAGAGTGCTGAGGAGAATCGGGCACCCTGTGTCCCACCCAGACAAAGCCAACGTCTGGGCAGAGGGGAAAGACTGCAGTTACCTTCATAGAGGTGAAGTTCCTCTGCCGGTCAAACTGAAACTCCATTTCGACAGAACCTGCGCTGAAGCTCTCATTCTTCCAGCCAACATAGTCATACCCTGGCCACACGCGGTACTGGTGACTCTGTGTGAAATCGTCAAGTCCCAGGACACCGTCAGTTAGCTGGCCCAGACCTCCATACAAATGCCTAGCAAGAAATGGCTCATGGTTAGACAGAGCTCCAGAGAAGAGAGAACAGAATCATAGACTCTTTCGGGTTTGACCGGACCTCTGCTCCTCTCTTGATACTGAGAAAGGATTGATTTCATTATACCTATGACACCCTGGAGAAATGAGAGACTGGACTGAAACTAGGTAATCTTCTGAATGTTCCCAGCCACTCCTTGACCCAAAGCAGCTTTTTCTGTTTTGAGGGACAGTGAAAACCCGTTTCTCTACTCCTGCACGTGAAGATGTAGCCAAGCGGCCAATGCAAAAGCAGAGATTGGAGAAGGTATTGCTGGGCTCAGAGTCTTTCCAGAGTCTGTCAAGCCCCTTTATGGATCAGAACACACGCAGCTCAGGAACATAAATAGGCAGCTTGGTCTTGCTCAGTGCTTTAGGCGGGGCCAAGCCCTGCGCTGGATAAGGCCAGCAGTTTGTGTGCTGATCTGAACCATTTGCCAGTGAGAGCAAAACACAGCCATGGGCAACTCTTGAGAAAGAATACGGAGACTCTCAAAAGGGACATTCCAGTTCCGCCAAATAGGTGGGGTGGGATTTTTGCCACTGAGCTGTGGAGGGGGCCGTGTGGAGCTGCCTGCCCAGGGACAACGCTGGGGAGACTGTCACAGGGAGGCTGCTCCTCACACAAGTGGTATGCACAGTCTGCCCCTCTCACTGGGCTGGCACAGACTCTCTGGTGCACCAGCTCTGCTCCATGGGCTCGTGTAGGCCCTGCCTGCTCCTCTCCTCTTCCTTGGGAGAGCAGGAGCAAACCGTCCCTGTGCCCCACCATGCAGATTGGGCCAGGGCAGTGACCGTGCAGACCCTTGTTCAGATGTGTGAAAGGGGGAGTTTCTTGCCTACTCCTGTGCACCTGAGCAAGGGACCTCCAAATCCAGCCTGTAGACAGCAACACACCCAAAGTCTGACTCTCTTGAGAGACGGTGGCTTTGGATTTGGGCAGGACTTTCCAGAGCACTTGAGTTAACCTCTTAGATGGAAAAGCCCCTATTGGAATGAGGATAACATACTTCAGACATTTCGCTCCTACAGACTATTCTAATGTCCTGGAAACCCTTAACAGAGTTTTAGTGTCAAACAGTCTGGCCCTGACTGTCTCCTTGATCTATGCATGGGACTCTTCTGTGCGTGGAAGGAGACCAGCAACCTTCAGGGCCATTTTTCAGACTAATAGTTTATTTGCTGAAAAATGCACTGGCAGTCAACCCAAAACCATCTGTGATTTTCATAGAATCTCAGGGTTGGAAGGACCTCAGGAGGACCAATCCCCAACTAAATCATCCCAGCCAGGGCTTTGTCAAGCCTGACCTTAAAAACCTCTAAGGAAGGGGGACATGAAGGAGGAGGGAGCAGTACCCACCTTACAACTTTTAGTCCACCTGATAGAGCATTTACTTGTGATGTGGGAACCCAGATCTGAATGATTGCTCTGGAGCAGGGATTTGAACTCTTATGTTTCCCGCTCCCATGTGAGTATCCCAGTTGCAAGGCTATCCTGAGGTAGGGCTTTTTCACCCGCTGAAGCTGTTCCACTTTGTATAAATAATTAAATATTCATTGGTGCAGGGACTTGAACTTGTGTTACCCCTCACAACCTTCTGAGAAGTTCCCTGACCACCAGGCTATGGACTCATTCTTGACCTGTCTCTTTGGATAACTCAACTGTCAGACTTTAACAACTCTCTAGTCAGCACATGGGAACTGAGATTTATTTCTGTGCCTTTTGTCCAAATTTTCCCAGGGACAGACAGGGCATTTCGCTGGCAGGAAGATGACCCAACAGCAAAATCTCATGTCCCTGCTTTACAGCACGGAGGCTCTAGAACTTCCCAATAAAACAGTTGTAAGATGTTTTTAACATGTGCAAAATAACATATTTTTCCTTAATTTCATTCTTGGAATCAGCTGAACTGTATTTGCTGAAACTTAAAAAAAAAAAATCAGCCTGAAACCGACACCCTGCATAGAAAATTTCAGCCCAAACTGTTTAGCAAAGTTGAAACAAACTGAAAACAGTGTCTTATAATGGGAAGATTCTCTATATCCTAGTAAGGAGGGAAGGATGGAAGTTGATAAAGTATAGGTAGGAACTGAAGAGAATAAGTCAAATGAAAAAGAATCTCATTCAATCACATCGCATAATAGCAGACAGCTGACACATTTCGTAAGTGTTTCGATACAAATGCTAGAAGTTTAAATACTAAGATGGCTGAACTTGAGTGCCCGGTATTAAATGAGTATATCACAGAACCTTGAGGGAATAATGATAATCAATGGGACACAGTATTACTAGGGTACAAAATACACAGGAATGACATGGTAGGTCACACTGATGAGGGAGTGACACTATATGTGAAAGAAAGTATACAATCAAAGAGAGTAAAAATCTTAAATGAATCAAACTGTGCTATAGAATCTCTAGAGAGAGAAATTCCATGCTTGAATAATAAGCATATAGCAGCAGTGATATACTAGTGATCACTTGACCAGAATGGCAATGGTGATTGTGAAATGCTCCAGGAGATTAGACATGCTATACAAAATAGAAAACTCAGTAATAATGAAGGACTTCAACTATCCCCATATTGACTGGCTACCTATCACCCCAGGATGGGATGCAGATATAAAATGTATTGACACCGTCAATAATTGTTTCTTGGAGCAAGTAGGCCTGGAACCCACAAGAGGAGAGGCAATTCCTGATTGAGCCCTAAGTGGAACACAGGATCTGATCTAAGAAATCAAGATAGCTTAACTGCTTGGTAATAGTGACCATAACAATTACATTTAACATCCTTGTTGAGGGAAACACCAAAGAATCCAATCACAGTAGCATTTAACTTCAGAAAAGGGAACTATACAAAAATGAGGAAGCTAGTTAAACAGAAATTAAAAGGTACAGTCCCAAAAGTGAAATGCCTATAAGCTGCATGGAAACTTTTTAAAAACATAATAAATACTCAAATTAAATGTATGCCCCAAATTTAAAAAGAACCTTGTAAGAGGACCAAAAAAGTGCCACCATAGCTAAACAATAAAACAAACAGATAAAGGCAAAAAGGCATCCTTTAAAAACTGGAAGTTAAATCCTACTGAGGAAAATAGAAAGGAGCAAGTCAAGTGTAAAGGTATAATTAGGCAGGCCAAAAAAGAATTGAAGAGCAACTAGCCAAAAACTCAAAAACTAACAGCAAAAAAATGTCTAAGTACATCAGAAGCAGGAAGCTTGAGAAACAGTCAGTGGGGCCACTGAACAATCAAGGTGAGAAAGGAAAACTCAAGGATGATAAGGCCATTACAGAGAAGCTAAATGAATTCTTTGCATGAGTCTTCACTGCAGAGGATGTGAGGGAGATTCCCACACTTGAGCCATTCTTTTTAGGTGACAGATCTGAGGAACTGTCCCAGATTGAGCTGTCAATAGAGGAGTTTTTGGAACAAATTGATAAATTAAACAGTTATAAGTCACCAGATCCGGATGGGATTCACCCAACAGTTCTGAAGGAACTCAAATGTGAAATTGGAAAACTACTAACTGTGGCATATAACCTATCATTTAAATCAGCCTCTGTACCAGATGACTGGAGGACAGGTAAATATGATGCCAATTTATTAAAAAGGCTCCAGAGGCAATTCTGGCAATTACAGATCGATAAGCCTAACTAGTACAAGGTAAATTGGTTGAAACTACAGTAAAGTACAGAATTATCAGACACATAGATTAATCTGATTTGTTGAGGAAGAGTCAACATGGCTTTTGTGAAGGGCAATCATGCCTCACCAATCTATCAGAGTTCTTTGAGGGGTTCAACAAACAGGTGGACAAGGGTGATCCAGTGGATATAGTGTACCTGGACTTTCAGACAGCCTTTGACAAGGGTCCTCACCAAAGGCTGTTAAGCAAAGTAAGCAGATATGGGATAAGAGGGAAGGTCCTCTCAAGGATCAGTTATGGGTTAAAAAACAGAAAACAAAGGATAGGTATAAATGGTCAGTTTTCAGAATAGAGAGATGTAAATAGTGGTGACCCCCAGGGGTCTGCACCAGTGCAGTTCAACATATTCACAAATGATCTGGAAAAAGGGGTGAACAGTGGCAAAATTTCAGACCATGCAAAATTACTCAAAGCAGACTGTGAAGAGTTACAAAGGGATCTCACTAAACTGACTGACTGGGCAACAAAATGGCAGATGAAATTCAATGTTGATAAATGCAAAGTAATGCACATTGGAAAACATAATCCCAACTCTAAATATAAAATGATGGGGCCTATCTTAGCTGTTACCAATCAAGAAAGAGATCTTGGAGACATTGTGGATAGTTCTCTGAAAACATTCGCCCAATGTGCAGCAGCAATTTAAAAAGCTTACAGAGTGTTAGGAACCATTAGGAAAATGATAGATAATAAAGATAGAAATATCATAATGTTACTATATAAACCCCTGGTACGCCCCCACCTTGAATACTGCAAGCAGTTTTGGTTGCCCCATCTCAGAAAATATATATTCGAATTGGAATAGGTACAGAGAATGGTAACTAAAATTATTAAGGGTATGGAATATCTTCCATATGAGCAGAGATTAAAAGAGTGGGATGTTTCATCTTGGAAAAGAGATGACTAAGGGAGGATGTGATAGAGGTCTGTAAAACTGTGATTGGTTTGGAGAAAGTGAATAAGGAAGTGTTATTTACTCCTTCACATAACACAAGAACCAGGGGTCATGCAATGAAATTAATAGGAAGCAGATTTAAAACAACAATAAGAAGGTACTTCTTCACACAACACACAGTCAGCCTGTGAAACTTGATGTCAGAGACTGTTGTGAAGGCCCAAACTATCACAGGGTTCAAAAAAGAGCAATATACATTCATACAGGATAGATCCATCAATGGCTATTAACTAAGATGGTCGGGGATGCAACTCTATGCTCTGAGTTTCCGTAGCCTCTGTTTGCCAGAAGCTGAGAGTGGAGGACAGGGGATGGATCACTTGTTAATTGCCCTCTTCATTTCTTCTGAGGAATCTAGCACTGACCACTGTAGGAAGACAGAATACTAGGCTAGATGGATCACTGATCTGACACAGTGTGGCCAATTTTATGCTTTTATTTTTGCTGGGATGATTTAGTTGGGGTTGGTCCTGCTTTAAGCAGGAGGTCATCTAGTCCAACCCCCTGAGGTCCCTTCCAACCCTGATATTCTATGATTCTATGTTCTTAAGTGTGGTGGTAAAAGCCACTCTGCCAGAATGGGAATTCTCTTCATGGACATCATGGAAACATAACAGCTCTCCTGGATCATGGTGTCCACTCTTTTTACATAATGAGCATCTTTCTACGATAATCCCAATATCCCAGATCATGCCAAGCCATGGCTGTGGTCTTGGTTCTCAGTACGTCTTGGTGCACCTCATGAAATCCACTATGGACTTAGCTATCATCCCTCAGATACTACAAAGATGGGCAGTGGTATAAAACCCGCAGATAGAGAGATGTAATTGAGAATTTCTTTTTCTGTTACTCAGAAACGGCTACCATTTCTCTACCAAAGAGGAGTCCTGCTCCTTCATAAGCCAGGGACATCATCCTTCTTTTCTCTCGGCCATGGCATTACTGTCAGTACTACTTGGAGCTGTGAATCTCCTTTAGTGACTCCTTGAACAGCTGCTGTGCTAGCAGGGCTCCCAGCCTGACAGCATATATCCGCCTCTCCTCTGCAAATGAGTCTCCCTTTTCTGCAGGGGATTCAACCATTATTGTGAACGTCGTCTCCACCAGGACCCTTACCTTGAGTTTTATTTTACATTGGGATTATTCACACGAGAGGTCACTCTCAAATTGGATGAGCTTCTGAAGTCAAGGATCCTCTGGTGATGGTGCATATTGGCACTAATGACACTGCATCATGGGATAATTCACAATTATAGATAACTGCAGGGAACTGGGAAGGATACTGAAGAAGAAGAATGTCCAAACCATCTTCTTAGAGACCAATCCTGTCCCGTGAGCAAAGGAAGGCAGAAGATTCTGGAAGTGAACCACAGGCTGTGAAGGGGTGTAGGGTAAGGTAGAGTAACATTGGTCCTCCTTCTATAGGAAGAGGGAGCTGTCCAGCGAGGATGGCCTCAATCTCAGTAGAAGGGGAACCAATCTCCACAGGACATAGTCAGCAGGGTGTTTTAGTAGTAGCAAATGGGGAGGATGAACAAAGGGATGATATGAGAATTTAGCTCAAAATGGAGACTATACATTTGTTAGTCTTTAAGGTGCCACAGAACTCTTTGTCGCTTTAGCTCAAAATGGAGATTTTGAGAACAACATTAATCAAGAAGCACACAGACATGAAGAGAAGACATTAATTGCCTACATAACCATTGCTAGGAGCCTGGGTAACAAACCAGATGAGTTGGAATTGCTTGTTTATGAGCATGAATTTGATCTAGTTGGCATTACTGAAACCCAGTGGAAAGATTCACATGACTGGAAAATTAAAGTCAGTGGTTATAACTATGCTTGGCAGATTTTTTAAATAATTTTGATGGATAATATCAATATTTATTTTAAAGCATTTTTAATTTTTTACCTGTTTATAAGTTCATAATTGCAGGAAATTGAGGGGATAAGACAATAATTACTTAATGATAGTAGATGTTGAGATTCAAAAAATTAAAGCTTTGTAACCATTAAAGCAGCAAGTGTCAACATCACAAGGTAAAAATATCCAAAGTAAATATCTTAAATCAAAATGATGGGGTGTTTACCACATACTTGCCCAGAAAGGGTTAATGAAGACTGAGAAGGAGGCTAATGAGCTACAAGCTACAGCTGAGGAGAATCAGGTGGCTAAGTAATCCCATGACTGAGTCAGGAAGCCCAGCTGAGGAGAAATGAGCTGGGCTGGGACTATAAAGACAGGGAATTGGAAGCAGAGGGGTGGCTGTGAAACTCTGCAGTTGCTCCCTGGGAGAAGGGAGCTGCTTTTGGGCTAGCAAACCCAGAGGAGAAGGTAGGGTAGGGCTTAGGGAAAGATAGTAAAGTCTAGACGGGAACTAACTTTGACTGCTAGCTAGAGGGTCCCTGAACTGGAACCTGGAGAAGAGGGCAGGCCTGGGTTCCCCTACCTGCCACTGAGGAAATGGCACCATGGGGCAGTGATTGAGACTGCCCATGTGCAGAGAGACTTTGAAAGACTTCAGTACCCTGGAAGGGGAAAATGTGTAGAGTGACCTGGCCGTAGGTCTCGTGCTGTGAGAGAAGGACTGCAGATCCATAGAGAAAGGCAGAGAGACGGTATGCAAGGGGGGCTGACCCGGAGAGATGGCATGGAAGGAGCACTGATCTCGCAAGCTATTCCCCAGCGTGACCAGGAGGAGGCACCATCCCAGCGGTGAATGAAGCACCCTGTCGCAGTTGGTGGAGAATGCGGGCAATGATGGTCGCCCTGATACAACAGGAGTCTGAAAGGCTGTGCAGGAGATTGCCCCTGATAGAACAAGAGTGTGAGAGAGACAGATGGTTTGAGAAAGCCGCCCAAATACAAGGAGTGGGAAAAGCTGTAGAAGAGACACTTGAGGCAAAGGGACAATGGAGTTGCCATGTGCAGAGGCCTTCTTTGAGTAGGGCAAGTGGGCCACCCACTGTCTGCTGCTATCACCCGATCTCCTCAATGCCAGTGCAGGTCTAGCCACACCCCCAAGTTGTAACCCTGAGATGCCAGTGGTGGTTACACAACCTCAGTCCTAGAAGTAGCTGTAGTTAGCATTACTTCTGTCTTGCCTGGGACTGAACCTCAACCATGCCCTGACCTCTGGAACCTCCCTGGCAGAAAGCCACTCACAGCAGTTTCCTCCACTCCCGCATGGAGCAGCAGATGGGTTAGCAACATTAGTGATCAACAACAGCAAAGGCAGCTGACATATCTAATAATACAAGCATGGAGACCTGACCACTGACCAATGCAATAAGTGAAGCCTTGGAGTCAAACCCAGGTTTGTACCCAGCCTGACATAGGTCACAGGGCTCTGACGCAGACAAGTACTGTGAGAGCTATGTTGCTACAACTCTCCCCATCCTTTTAACCAAAAGGGGAAGGCGAAAACCTGGACAATAGCTGACTGTATAACAACAGGTGTATACAGACTCCTTTCATCCCGTGATCTCCAGCACTGGACCCAGTACTTTCCTGCTAACCTTCACCAGCCAGAAGGGCATGGGACTGATGCACTACAGGCCTGCATGCCCTTTAGGGACCGTATCTGCCCAACACTTCACCAGAGGAATTAAAACAACCACATCCCTCAACTAGCAAAATGGCAGATTCCAGAAGGATTCTGGGACTAAAAGTAAAGCAATAGGCTCAGGGACAAACAGGAGACAAGGTGCACAGTGCCAGAGAGAGACCAGGGCCGCCAGTCCCACCTGCGCTCCTGGAAGCCATCGTAGGTTGAGTCATTCAGGTAAATGATGGGAGAGCCAGGGGCCGCTATCGTCCCTCCCTCAGGGATGCTGTAGGACGCCAAACCATCTAGAAAAGAAGGCCACAGAGCTGAGAAAACATGTCAGCAGCCGCTTCTCATTTTCTCTGTCCACAGGATTTCCTCTTCGTTCTTGATCTGAGCAAACATTGGTCAACAGGAAGCTGTAAGGGCCTGGCACTTACTGGCAGCCCCACTCTTGCAGTGTGTGTCCTCATCACAGTGCTAGGGACAGGCAGCCCAGGGACCATGAGTAGCCCCTGTAGAAGGGAATATTGAAATGGGTCCTTACCAAACCAGAGGCAGCCGTAGAGCTCCACCCTCATGCAGACAGTCATGGGCAGCTCCGTTACAGGGATCAAGCGGATATAACGGGCAATGATTGGGGGCCGAAGATCTTTCAGGGCCACATCATATGTATCAATGTTGCCTTGAATCACCTGGAAACAGAGGATGACTTAAGTGATCAGCTGCAGATGCTGCAGGACAAACACTCATGGCCTTAAATGCAGCTGGGGAAAGTGATCCTGGAAAAAAGAAGCTGTCACAACAAAGCACTACTGCCGGACTCCAACACTGCCCTGAAGGACCAGGTGGCACAATCACAGAGCTCCTCACTGCTGTGTGCATGGTGTGGGGCTAGGGCAGGACAATCACACAGCCCCTCACTGCTTTGGGAGAAGCTGGGCTCTGCAGTTTGGAGAGAGTGGGAGAAATTCAATTCTGGTGTAAGTCCAGTGAAGTGAATACACTTAAACAAAGGATGATTTTGGCCCAGAATGGTCAGCATGATGGGGCCCTGAACCCTCTGCCTTACCAGCTGATGTCCTCTTTTCCCTCACATTGGAAGCTGTTCATGCTATGATACATGATAAATTAAAAAAAAATTGTTATTCATAATCACAATCTGACAACATGAAGGAACAGCAAGAGACTTGTGATGGCTGGTGATACACCAGCTGGAACCTTTTGTTATCCGGGATGTATGTTGTTCATTAACAGAGAATCAAAAGCTGGCAATCAATGTTCACTGTGTTCTAGTCTCAGACAGAGCAGCTCATTATGACCTGCTAAGCATTTCCAGTGATGGAGAATGTCACTGCAATTGTTAGCATTTCACCCACAGTTGGAATAAGGTCTAGGCCTACCAAGCCCAGGATCTGGGAGTCATGTGATTATGTCTGAATCCCAGCTGCATTAAGAGGAAAAAAAGGGCCACTTGTTTTCATGGGTGTTGGAAAAAAAAATCTGGAAGACATGACCTGGGTGTAACCAATGTAGCACCGTCTGCCTGTGTCTGAAGAGAGTCTGAGACCATAGCTCTGAGAGGGGCAACAGTCCTGCGTATAACCAACATAGCCTTCTTTTACAGACAGGCATCCAACATATCTCCTATCCTACCCAACCCATCCCTTGACCTCCTGATCGCTATCCAATCCACCCCCGTTCTGTGTGCCCTCCCCTCCTCAGAGAAGAGTGCTCTGGGTTGAAGCCTGCTGCACTCAAGACAGCAGAAAAGATGGCTCTGCAGTTTATGGTTTAGGTGAGGAGAGAAGACACCCCTGGCTACTGGGAAGGTGGTGGGCACACAGTGCCGGATCTGGATTTCAACATGTCTTTGCTGAGCCTCCATGCATGTGGGGTCTGGGGGTTAGCCAGGTGAGGAGAATGGATGGCGCTTGGGGCTCAGTTATAGAAAATTGTGCTACATATCCTTAGTAGTCCAGGGACTTAGGCCTTTGGCAAGGTTTAGCACTGACATAGAGGTGAGCTGCTCTAGCGATAGGCAATAGGAAAGGGTAAAGGGGGACTGTGTCCCCTGGAATTCAAAGACTCTGTGGCTTTTACACCAGTGTGGAAAGCCCAGAGGTCGTGTTCAGGGGATAGGAGCCTTGTAAACTCCCCCAACCGTGCACCCACCTGCCTGCCCTGCCGATCTTTCCAGGAGATCCAGCGCTCCCCATTGCGGCTGTAATCGATGCGGTAGGCACGGGCAAACTCTTTGCCTGTGGCACGGGCGTGCCGTCCCTGCGTCCCGATCAGCGTGATGAAAAAGAGCTTGTGCAGGTCGATTTGGAGGAACTGCACATCTTCCGGCTGCAACAGGCCTGCTGGGCACCACGCTCCATCCCCTTCTTCCCTCTGCAACCTGATGGGGTGAGAGATGCACACCTAAAAGGCCTTGCTCCCAAGGATCTAGCCTTCCAGGCACTCCTCCCTCCCAAGGAAGGAACTGCAGCACCAAGGGGGACAATTCTAGCCCGTGTTCTTTGGCACAGACATCGTGACTTCTTCAGGCCATCCATCAGCCACTCCAGGGCTACCGCAGCCTTGTAAGGCAAGAGATGAACAATGCCCCAACAGCTGACAAACTCACTTTGGCATCACTTATTGTACGGGCATAATTGGTATCCCCAGCCTCCAACTGGTTCAGCACCACGGGGGATGACAATGTTTTAAGTGCCTGTATAGAAGTAACCTAGGACATCATGTTGGCTTTTCCTCTGTAAATTGCACTGTATCTATAGATATGATACAAAACCAAAAAGCCTACAGTAAAAGCATGCTGTTAGAGGGCTTTCCCTTCACCCCTACCGCGTTCTGTGCATGCAGACGGAAAGCAGAGAGCAGAAGTCTGAAGTGTTGGCAATGGGATATTTATTGGGGTTAGTTCCAAGCAAGCACATCCAGAGCACTACATGCTGGCAGTGTCTGTTTCCCACTGCCCCTCTCCCAGCTCTGACACCGCAGAGCCTTTACCCTGCGTCCCCCTCCCAGCTCTGACATCACAGAGCGTTTATCCCTGGTCCCCCACCCAGCTCTGACACCGCAGAGCCTTTACCCTGCGTTCCCCTCCCAGCTCTGACATCACAGAGCGTTTATCCCCGGTCCCCCACCCAGCTCTGACACCGCAGAGCATTTACCCCACAACCCCTCCAAGCTCTGACATCACAGAACGTTTACCCCACAACCCCCTCCCAGCTCCGACACCACAGAGCGTTTACCCCCCGTCCCCCTCCCAGCCCTGACACCACAGAGCATTTACCCAGCATCCCCCTCCCAGCCCTGACACCACAGAGCATTTACCCCACGTCCCCCTCCCAGCTCTGACACCGC
>ML677396.1:3611181-3827818 GCA_007922305.1 Dermatemys mawii | reverse complement strand
GACACCACAGAGCATTTACCCCGCGTCCCCCTCCCAGCTCTGACACCGCAGAGCATTTACCCCACGTCCCCCTCCCAGCTCTGACACCGCGGAATCAGAGAAATCTGTACACCAGAGTCTCTCAACTCTCCGTACTCTCTCGTATTGATCTTGACAACCGTAACAAATTCCATATTTGGCTCTGCAGGACCAGTGCCTACAAAACTCGTCAAGCAACCCGAAGGTGCCTTTGGGGCTTCTGTGCTGATGACAGCAGCATTCACATGGATTGGCTGGGGCTAAATTTCTTTCAGCTTAGGGCACTGATTTTTCAGGTGCTCAACTTCCTGGGCCCTTCCCTTTCACAGAAGAGTTCTGATGAGGATTAACAGGAGAGGAATGATTCTGGAGAAAGTGAGTGCTTAGGCTCCTAACCACCTTCCTTTTTCCCACGGGTAAAACAGGATCCGCCCTGTAGTCCAGGTTTGTGCCCCTCCATCTGTGGCTTGCGCTCAAGGGACATCTGGGCTGGCACAGATGCATCAGCCAGCATAGCCATCTCTGCTACAGATTTTACAGTCACACCACAGGCAATTTTTTACATCATCAGTGCAGAGACTCAAGAAACATTCTTGAGCAATGAGATGAAGCAATCGGTCGTAATCCCAGCCCCTTTTCCTTTAACCCATTTTCTTATTAGGTCACGCATCTTATAAACATAATTGCTATGACTCATGCCAGCAGTCCTTTTAAGATCTCTACATTTCACCTCATATAGGTCAGGAGTAATTTGGAACCTCTGTCTAACAGTTTCCTCAAAATTTAGAAGATATTAAAGCTTCCTGAATTGCAATTCCATTAAACACATTCAGAGCTTCACCAGACAGTTTTGCAATCGGTGTGGGGATTTTCTTGTCCTGAGGAAGCTTATGAACTTCACATAGCTTTTCAAAAGTGGTGAAGTACTCTTCAAAACAATCCGTTCTCCTTGTAAGCAGGACCCAGCTGGTCCCAGCTTTAGATTCCTTCAGTGGAGGAAGATGTCTGTGTTCCATGTTTTACTAAGCGTTCCAGATTGTATTTTCTCTCTTTCTCCTCAGCCTCTTTGTCCCTTAGCCTGGCTCATTTATGGGCTTTACCTTCCTTTCCTTCAGCTCCATGGCTCTTCTGTGGGTAGCTTCTTCTCTTTCTACTTTTGGCTTTTCAGCTCCCAGCACAGCAGCTGTTTCTTTTGGTCTCATTTCTGCCTGTCACATCTGGTACTGGTGTTCTCTCCCTTTTTCTGCTGCCTCCAATCTGGCCAGTCTAACTTTGGAGTTGTGCCAGTGTCGCTCATTTTTATGCTTTACTGTTTTTATTTTCCCTCACTCGAAATAAGCAAACAGAAATCAACAAATTTGAGCCTTCTTTAACTGACTCCAGACACTCCATTGGAGACGATGAGTTTTCAAATGATACCCCACAAGGCATACTTTGCACAAAATTTATCATAGTCTTGAAGAAAGTGTGAACGTAGGGGTACAGACTGTCACAATTATTCTCAGACCAACAGCAACAATCGAGGGGAGGTTAGAAATATATTTTAAGTCATCAGTCAGTCTTTTTACAGGAAGGGTAAAGATGAAAAATGAAAATGTGGTACAGCTGAAAAAGATTGAAATATGTATTGACAGAGAAAGGAACTGATTTGACAATTCCTTAACTGCACATTTCCCAGATTTTAAGGCATTCTGCTGGTTTTAAAAAAGTGGGATTAGAACAACCTTAATTGAACAAAGTCCTGTGAAAGATATTCCATCACCCATCTTTCTCTCTAAGGCCAGGTCTACACTACCCACCGGATCAGCGAATAGAGATCAATCTTTCAGGGATCGATTTATCGCGTCTCGTCTAGATGCAATAAATCGATCCCCGAGAGCTCTCCCGTCGACTCCGGAACTCCACAGGTGGAGTTAACAGGGGAGCAGCAGTGGTCAACTCAATGCCATGAAGACGCCGAGGGAAGTTGACCTTAATATATCGACTTCACCTACACTAATCATGTAGCTGAAGTTGCCAAGCCCCAACAGTGTAGACCAGGGCTAATATTCTGGGATCAACATGGCTATAACTACATTGCATACAACAATTCCCACTGGTCTCAACTGCCGGGCTGGAGCAAAGAGAGGTAGACAGGGCTCGGAACACAGATGGCTTTAGCAGTAATAACCAACACTTCTATTGTAGGAACAGCTGTTTATGGAATGCAGATGTAATATGCTCTGAATGCAAAACACTGCTAAGTAAGCAGCCACCTTTTCTGGGGGGCCTAGATAACAGTGAAAAAGTTCTTCTAAAGGAAATGTGACCATCTACTTGCCAAGCAAAGATGAATAAAAGCCCTCTTGGTCACTGCTGCTTACCTGGACATCCAGAAACAGCCAAAGAAGTGGTAGGGCTCCTATGCTACGAATTGTGAATGTTCCCCATTGACTGACGATGCTAAAAACCCCAACTGCAAATTGTCTGCAACAGCCAACCTGAAACACAAGCTGCCAGAGGCATTGCCCATGTCCACCAGAAAATCACAAGTTCTTTGTTCAGCTGTTTATGCTCTATCTTTATGCAACAACAGTATGGAATATGGTCACCTAGGTAGGTAGTGAGTTTGATATTAGGGAAAGGGGATTCATCTTAGGTCAAAAGATTTTCAGTCCAATTTTATACAGTCTAGAGTGCGATTGGATTGTTATTGCAAGGGATTAACTCACCGTGCATACTGGGGTCCTGTAGAGTCATACCACTGACTCGAGGCCGTAATGTCTTCATCTTGTATGGTCCCTTCATGCATCCCCAAAGGGTATCGGCATATTGCTGGACGGGGAACAGGAGGAGGTTAAGCATCAGTACCAGACTTTTAATTTGAAGTGCAAGACAATTTTGATTAAAAGCCCATCCTGGTGAGGAGGAGAAGTGAAGGCAGTTTTATAAGAAATGGAAAAAAGGAGAAGCAGACAGCTATCAATATACATTAGAAGAAATGGAGGATAGCAAATTGATAAGGGAAACTGATGAGGGAAAAATCAAAAGCTGGCAAGGCCAAGGACAAGAAGGAGATTTTTTAAGTAGATCAGGAAGAAAAGAAATCCTAACAATGGTATAGACCAAGGGTGGGCAAACTACAGCCCACGGGCCAGATGTGGTCCGCAGGACTGTCCTGCCCAGCCCTTGAGCTCCCGACTGGGGAGACTACCCCCACTCCTTCCCCTGCTGTTCCACCTCCCCTGCAGCCTCACCTTACCTCACCTCGCCGCCAGCGCTCTGGGCAGCGTAGCGGCGTGGCTGGGTTAGGCCGGGTGGCGCAGCTCAGGGGCAGATTGAAAAGTGAACACAGGGTGCCTGGCCTGGGGCCCCAGGGTCACGCACTGGGGCAGCTCAACACCGGAGTACTTTGGGGGCAGGGGAGAGCAGGGAGTGAGGCTCACCTTCGGCCTCAGTGGAACAGGCAGGAGGTGCGGGTTCCGGGAGCACAGCGAATGCGGCCAGAGACTCAGGAACACCAGGTGGCCACGTAGCCGGCCAGAGAGAAGCGTCACTTTGAAGGTGAAACTGCTGCTTCTTTCTGGCTGTGTGGCTGCCCCTGCTCCTCCTGAGTCGTCCGCCCATGTTTGGGGGCCACATTCCAAAAGGCGCTTGTGGGGGGGAGGGTTGGATGGGGGTGGGGGGTTAGGGATGGGGGATTTGGGAGAGGGTGGTCAGGGGATGCGGGGGTTGGATAGGCATAGGAGTCCTGGGGCACCTGTCAAGGGGTGGGGGTGTGGATAGGGGTCAGGGCAGTAAGGGGACAGGGAGAAGGGGGGTTGGATAGGGGGTGAGGTCCGGAGGGTGGTTAGCAGTTGGGGGTCCTGGGAGGGGGCAGTCAGGGAACAAGGAGCAGGGGGAGTTGGATGGGTGGGGGGTTTTGGGGGGGAAAGCCAGGGGGTGGGAAGTGGGAGGGGGTGGATAGGGGGCAGTGGCCAGGCTGTTTGGGGAGGCACAGTCTTCCCTACCCAGCCCTCCATTTAGTTTTGGAACCCCAATGTGGCCCTCAGGCCAAAAAGTTAGCCCACCCCTGGTATAGATATAGATTAATATATTTTAAGGTCAGAAGGAACCGCTGTGATCACCTAGTCTGACCACCTACATAACTCAGGCCATAGGATTTCCTCATTACTAGATGGAGATGGTAAAATCGTTAATAATGATACAGAAAAAACCGAAGCGTTCAATACATATTTCTGTTCTGTATTTGGAAACAAGTTGGATGATGCACTCAAATCTCATGTGGATGATGAACTACTTTCCAGTCCACTAGCACCTAAGGCCGATGCTTAACTGCGTCTGCGAGGGATAAACATTTTTAAATCAACAGGCCTGAATAACTTGTGTCCAAGAGTCCTAAAGCAATTCACTGAGGAGGTGTCTGTGCCACTGGTGTTAATTTCTAATAAATCTTGGGATACTGGAAAAATTTCAGAAGACTAGTAACATGCTAATGTCATTCCAGTCTCTAAAAGCCTGACATCGGACCTGGGTAAAATAATGGAAAGCTGGTACAGGATTCAGTCAATAATGAATTAAAGGCTGGAGTTATAATTAATGTCAGTCAACACAGTTTTATGGAAAATAGCTTTAGTGAAACAAATCTGTATTTGGTTGATAAGGGTTGTGAGGCTGGCAAACCAGGTGCAAGCTCATACCAAAGCCCCAGGCCGATTCATTTGTTTATTAGTATAGATCAAAGTGATTGTTAAATGTATAAGATGTATTTGGTGTTTAAACGACATGAAAACCTAATGTGATGTTACATGCATTATTTTCACTTATCTGTGTCCTGTTATAATGTAGTAGCAAACATTTATTTGTGTATCCCCCATATCTAAATAACCCAGCAAACGAGAAAGAAGCCCCGTGGAATGCAAATGAAGAACTTTAACAGAAAAGTGCTGATTTCAAGGCAAGTGATGATTAGGTGTGATGGAGGTCGAAGACTCTAAAAAGGTTCTAAAAGGGGGGAATAACTATAACTTTTAGAGTTTTACAATAACTTTTAGAATAATAGTTATTCTAAAAGGGGGGAATAACTGAATGAGAAGGTGAAGATTCTCAGAGTTATTCTGGGTAGCCCTGAGAGACTTTTGGAAAACTGGCAGATCACTACATCTCTGCTGCCCTTTGGAATTATAGACTGAGCCTCACCTGTTCATATATTTTACCTGCGTTAACCTCTTAATAACTCTCATTCCTTTTTCTTAGCTAATAAACATGTAGTTAGTTTACTATAGAGAGTTCGCTACCAGTACCATCTTTGGTGTAAGTGATCATTTTTCACATAGTCCAGCTTGCCTCGGGGGCAAGTGAGACTGGAGTGTCAAAGGGAACTATCTATGACTCCATTAGAATACGGCTGCTGTACTTTGGGAGTTCACATCTGGTACTGGGGTGGTGAAATCTAATTACTCACCATATCAAAAGTTTGGGGTGTCTGCTCTGTTTTCTGACAGTCTGTCCTGAGGTAGACATTCACGGTTGTGAGCCGCTCCAGAGAGCATGAGAATGGCAACAGTAATATACTTAGAGACATGGCGACAACTACACTGTAATAGACTTAGACTTTTGTAAGGCCTTTGCCTTACTACTATATAACATTGTAATTGAAAAATTCGCACTATACAGTATCAGTTGAAATGGTTTAAGAGCTACTAACTGACAGATCTCAAAAGGTGGTCATCAGTGGGGAATCGTCACTTAATAGGGATGTTTCTAGTGAGGTTCTGTAGGGATTGGTTCTACACCCAACACTGGTCAGCAATTTCGTCCATCACTGCGGATAAAAATATTGGCAGAGATGTAAATAATGATGAGGACAGGGCATCCATATAGACCAATCTGGATCACTTGGTAAGCTGGACCCATCCAAATCAGATGAATTTGAATACAGCCAAATGACAGGTCGTATACCTAGGAATAAGGAATGCAGCCCATACCTATGGAATGGGGACTGTATCCTGGCAAGCAGTGACCATGAAAAGGGTCCTGGTGGAGAAGGAGCTGGACACCTGCCCCCCAGCACAATGCTGTGGTGAAAAGAGTTAATATAAATTGGGAGGTATAACCAGGAGAATACTGAGTAGAAGTAGTGAGGTGATTTTACCTCGTATAGGAGTCTGAGCCTGGAATACTGCCATCAGTTCTGCTGTACACATTTTAAAAAAAGAGGTTGGAAAAAACTGGAGAGGGTGCAGGCAAGGGACATGGACATGACTGGAGGTCTGGAGAACCTGCCTTCCAACTGACAGAAAGCTAGAGGCTGCTGGACCTGTGCAGCAAGAGGGAAAGGAGCCAGAGTGAGGTGCTCCAAGGAGTTTGCCAACAGGCCAGGCCAGCTCTATGTACTGGAGCACAAACCAGCTGCATCAGAGAAGGTGCTGGAGACAGAGGAGAAAATGGTGGTGGACTACACAGCCTAGGCAGAAGAGGGAGCAAGACCACCCGCAGCAAAGGGACCTTTCTGAGAGACTGGAACAAACATCAGATCAACACATCTCAGGACGCACCTGCCCTGACCCTCACTCTGGCCACAGCCACTCCACTCACATCCACCCACACTATATGTTCTGCAGATACAGGACAATGTGGGGTGGGGACTCAGCCAGTCCATGCATAGAAGTGCACATGGTCAGCAGTCCCTAAGACTCCCCCCTTTGCCTGCCCAAAGGAAGGGGAGGAAGGACACTGACCATGCGCAATGCCATTACATGGAACACTGCCCCACACTGTCATGTTTTCTTGTTGTGTGCACGGTGGATTTGTCTTGTGCTTTTGCACTTAGAATCCTAGAAAATCAGGGTTGGAAGGTACCTCAGGAGGTATCCAGTCCAACCCCCTGCTCAAAGCAGGACCAATCCCCAGTCAGACAGATTTTTGCCCTAGATCCCCAAATGGCTCCCTCAAGGATTGAATTCACAATCCTGGGTTTAGAAGGCCAATGCTCAAACCTCTGAGCTAGCCCTCCCCGCTAAAAGATGGGCTTTAGTTTGTGGTAGATGGCTGGCCTGTGTTGGAAAGATGTATTACAGCTCTTGTACTGTGATCCTGTGCAGGTATACTTTGAAAACATTACTCGAAGGGAGCAATTTTAATGAGGACTCAGATGTACAATTCGTGCAATGGCACCAAGCCAGCAAAACCCAGGAGCTATATATCTTGCATCACATATGATTTTTTGATGCGCTCATAAATGAACTGATATAGTCCACCATTTTGAGAACCTGCTTCTAGGGTTGACTATGGTCAGCATAACAAATATCCTTTCCAATTTATAGAATCATGTACATCTGAGGGTCAGGGGCAGACAATGAGCATGTGTGCCACTGATGGCCCTAGTGCAGTTTGGGAAGCTAGTCATTCAAAGATGGTTATTATTTCAGGGACATTTACAACTTCACCGCCCATAGGTGAACCACAGAACTTTAGGACTGGAAGGGACCTCAAGAGGTCATCTAGTCCAGTTCCCTGCACTTAAAGCGGGACTAAGTATTATCTAGACCATCCCTACGACAATAATCACCTGGCAAACATTCTACACAATAGAATCAACATTTGCCTTGCCTATGTCTGGGCTGCGCTATCAGGGGGTCTGCAGGTTACGACTGAGGGTCATCAGCAGAGCTGCATGTGTGGTAGAGCACAGGACCTGACTAGCAGGGGGCTCTGTGCCAGGACTGAGGGGCACTGGCAGAACTGGGGGTTGGGGGGAAGACCAGGACTGGGAGACTGGAGGAGCTACAGGTTGGACTGAGAGGCACCAGCAGAGCTGTGTGTGCATGTAGAGATAAGTAGCCAAAGATTCTAACAGCAGGCAAGGCCAGATTCAGCTTATTAGGACTATAACCCTGTGATTAGGGCACCAGCTCCTGGAGTCCTGTGATTAGCCCTGAGGGAAGCAGCTGCCCAGTGCACCTCAATAGGGTATTAACTCCACACAGAAGAGGGCTCTGGACGTGACCCTTCATCCTGGGTAAGTATTGCCTCCCACACCCACTGCTGTTCCTTTCTCTCCAATGGGAAGAGGTTTCCAGATGCTGCTTCTGAGGCAGGAGGGGAGCCTGACTCTTACCTCACTCCAGGTTGGGGGTGGGGCCACTGCACAGGGCCCCAGGTTGCTTTACTCTGGCCCTGGCTGCAGCCCAGCATGGCCCCAGAGCTGGGGCTGTGCTGGACCTCAGAGGTATGGAGAAGAACTAGGGCAGGGACAGAACTGGACACTTGCTAGGGGCTCCAGAGAAATAATGTTAGAGGCAGAGAGTCCACAAGGCCCCTCCAGGACGAGCTGCCCCCCGGTACATGGTGGGTATCACGCTGGGGCTGGTTACAGACAGTCCCACAGACCAACCCACCTCATAACTGGGACTTCCTCTGGCCTTCAGCCAATCCCTTCCCCTTTCTGCACTGTGTCCCACCCTTCTCACTTACAGCCTGTGACCTGCCCCACGGGACCCCGTCCCCTGGGCACATCCCCCTCCACTCTCCATAGTCCTGTGTCCCTCTGCCCTAGGAATGGACCAAGCACTGGGCCACGCTGAGCCCAGCCTCTCCTCCTGCATCAGCCCCTCCAGAGTCCACTCCTCCTGGCTGCAGCTCTCTAGCTCTGCCGCCAGCCTGGATCTGGCGATTTACTGCCTGCAGTGAGCCCAGGACCCCAGAGCCGGCCTGCTCATCTCGTGCCCATGCGGCTCCTGGTGGTAACAGGATCCCTGGTGCTGAGACAGGCTCACTGTTGCAGACCCACTTGGAGGTAGGACAGGGAATATGTCCAGGCGCTGTATGGAGCTGGGATTTCCACGGGGCGGTGTTTTTCCCTGCATTCTAGGAAGCCTGAGTGCCTGGCAGCTGCTTTGGCACCATGTTTGTAACTTCATACACGGGGGGTCCATTGTAAGAGGGGAAATGAAAACACACAAGGCAGGAGATTAGGGTCTCCCCACACTCGGTGGCTCCCTACCGGGGTTGACTTCGGCCCTGGATGGCTCCGGCAGGGCAGCCAGCAGCAGCATGCAGAGGATCATGGCGGGCAGTAGAAGGCACTGTACCGGGTCAGTCAGGCGTGAGTCCTTCACAGCCAGCAGCTGCCATCTACATTTCTGAAAGACAAAGCAGAAGAGGGGAGATGAAAGTCCTCTCGTCGGGGCCCCTGTGGAGCTGCAGACCCTCAGCACTGTGCCGTGGCGCAAGGAGCCGCAACAACCTGTGCGCACTGGAACGGCGCCTGCTGGCACAGGAACAGCCCCAGCTCTCTCCTGCTAGTGGCTCGTGTGTCAGGCGAAGACTTGCCCAGCTGCCAGCGTTGACTCTGGCGCTCTTCGATGCTGTGGGAAGTTCACCGCGTAACAGCAGAGTGGCCCTGTGTATTGTGCACAGCAGCATCACTTTCCAATAAACCCTGGCAGGTCACATGTAAGAGCTCCAATGCAAAATCGTTTCTGGCCCTGTTTATCCGCTCCCCTGCTTTAAAACACAGCGACCACAGAGATGCCCAGACACCTCCTTACGGCAAAGCACACAGGGTGACTTTCAAAGAATACCTCTCTCAGCCATGAGTAAAGAGGCAAGCTCTTCTCCTGGATCTCTGCACTTCTCGTGTGTGGACACACGGGGGCAGAAGGATTGTACTTGGACACAAGTGCCTTGCTCTGGGGGACCTGCACTCTGGACAGATGACACTGAGCACAGTGCATGGTCAGGCCCCAGCTTCAGAGCTGCACTAGGAGCAACTATGGGCAGCAAGCCACAGCAAGTGATTTAGTGACTAGTTGAGCGTGTAAAGCCTCATAGCTAGCACCATCCCCTCCCTCTGCCACCAGCAGCTACTGAGTGACTCGTGGAACGGAGCTGGGCAAATTCCTGTCACTCCGGCTGCCTCGTCATTTCTCTTGGAACAGGTATTTGCCCCGGGCCAGACTCAGATCCTCTGGGAGAGCGTTCTCCTATTCTGTACCTAATGGTCAGTTTATTTACAGTGGAACAAAAGAAGGTTGCTGTTTTCAAGGGTGTCCGTTCTGTCCTTCCTAAAATCCTGCCGCCCCAGCCCAACAGCAACGTAGGGTAGCAATGCAAACCGGGCCAGCGAGACAGTCCGTGGGGTTAAGTGTATGCTTTTCACATGCACCCAGACACGAATGATTGCCAGTTCTTTACTAACAATCTGACAATGCTCTATTTAGGCCCCTGATGTTTCCCTCTGGAGACATATAGGGAAGAAGGCAGACCCCGGCCTCATTCAGTGCCTGCAAGACTGCACTCCCTTTGCAAGGGTTCGGTGAGAGCTCTTGTCCTGCCAGAATGCCACCCTGCAGACCGTTCCATAAGAAAATGTGTCATTGCTTCCTATCAGCTGGGGGTTTTTAATACTAGGAAGTGCCACAAAAAGCCACCTTAAAAGAGCAGTGAGATTACACAGCGGCACACTCAAAAGTTCGAGGCACATTCACCTGCCTAACCTCAACCTCTGTCCCTTGTGTCTATGCATTAGGACTCAGGCTTTCGTTAGAGGATCATATGGTATTTCTGATGCAGAACCATACCCCACTTGTTACAGCACTGGGGCTGTACGGTGAAAGATGATACCATGATAACAAAAGACAGCTGCCTGGTTCACTGCATCCCATTCAGCCAGTGCCCTGAGTAGAGTTTGGCACAGGGGTGACCATATGACTAAAGCCACACGGACATGCAGACAGGAACCTGGCCTTGTTCTGCCCTGACTTTTAAGTGCTGCACTTTGCAAAGAAACCTTTGAAAGCTCATGTTCCATACAGAGAGACACAGAAATGAAAAACTGACCTGCCAGCCCGAGGGCCCTGGAAATACTTACATGTCCCACAGAGGAAGTATAACAGAGAGAGCTCTACAACCCCGTTCCAGAAGGAGCCCTTTAGTAAACACAACACTGCCGACTGCACTCATCCGACTGCAAACACATGGCAACTGCTGACCTTTCCTTGCACAGGGGGCCCCTGCAGGATGGTGCTCGCCCACCTGCTCTGGGAGCCAGCACAGAGGGGGATGTAGACGTGGTGCTGCCTCCTCCCTGCCCTGTTAGGGAGGCCGTTGGCTGCAGTTGCATCTGATGCTTTCGGACCAACACAGAGCAGGGGGAGGCAAAAAGAAACCCAAGAGGCAATAACGCTGATGTGTGCTCAGTGCCTTGCTTTAGCTAAGGATGCTGCTGTCCCACCCGATGCTTCTGTCAATGTCACTGTGACTGGAGGGCACTTGTTGTTCAAACACAGAACTGATCAGATACATCCCCCTGAAAGATGAGCCCGATCAGATCAAAATCCCGCGTCAATAAAAACAAAGAGGAGACCTTGTGGCACTTTAGAGACTAACAAATTTATCAGGGCATAAGCCTTCAGGGGCTAAAACCCACTTCATCAGATGCATGGAGTGGAACATCCAGTAGGGAGGTATAAATACACAGCACATCAAAAGATGGGAGTTGCCTTCCCAAATAGGGGGTCAGGGCTAACAAGCCAATTCAATTTTAAGTTGGAAGCAGGCAATTTGCAACCGTTGACAAGCAGGAGTGGAAATCACTTGTGTAGCGTTAATGAAGGTGGCCCATTTCAAACAGTTGACAAGGTGTGAGTATTTGGGGGGGGAGTGGGGAATTAGTTTTTGTAAAAACAAGGAGGAGTCCTAGTGGCACCAACAACCAGAGTGTAAATAAGTGCAAGTTCCCAGATCCTACCCCACATATCTGAGATTACAGGAGAGAAGGAACAATAGTATTGTGTATCAGGAGAAACAGTGTGTGGCAGCTTTAGGATCATGCACCGAGCCTCAAGCGTGGTGTTTTCTGACACTTAAATGCTTCGCTGCATTTCCAGTTAGCAAAGTATAGCCCCCCAGGAGCTTACCTAGGTCTCTGGGTCTCTGTATCCTGGTAGCTTCGGGGGAGAGCCAAAGGCACATTCAAGTCTGCTGGGCCACCCTGCGGGAGAGAGAAGAGACACTATTTAGACCAGAGCGACAGGGGCCCTGTCAGTGAAGGGGAGGATGGCTGGGAGCCAGCATGGCTACCAGCCCCCTAATCAGAGGAGGGGCATGAATGCAGGGTGCCCCTGAGAAAGAGCCTCTGGCTGCAGCACAGTTCATCTTGGTCCTTTCCCTCCTCACGGTGACTCCCAGTGTCTAGAGTTGTTGGGAAAACTCCCCCGACCCAAGCCAGGCTGAGTGAGTTCTCCAGTTCCCTAGGGAAATCAGTCATGACATGGCAACACTGCTCTGGCTGCTGGGCCAGGGATGCTGCCTGCTGTGAGTGTGTCTAAGCCAGGGGTGGGCAAACTACAGCCTACAGGCCACATCTGGCCTACGGGACAGTCCTGCACAGCCCGAGCTCCCTGCTGGGGGGGCTGCCCCCGGCCCCTCCCCCACCTTCCCCTCTCCCCTGGAACCTTAGCATGCTGAGCGGGCAAGTGCTCTGGGAGACAGGGTTGCGCACTCCTGCAGAACGGGGCAGCACGTCTAGTACCGACCAGGCCGCCAGACACGCTGCTCTGAGCAGCATGGTAAGGAGGGGGCTGGGGGGATTGGATAAAGGGCAGGAGGTTCTGGGGGGCAGTCAGGGGACAGGGAGCAGGGTGGGGAGTTGGATGAGGCGGAGGTTCTGGGGGCGGTCAGGGGACGGGGGGTTGGATAAGGGGCAGGGAGTCCTGGGGGCAGTCATGGGGCGGGGCGTGGATAGAGATCAGGGCAGTCAGGGGACAGGGAGCAGGGGTGTTCGGTAGGGGGTTCGGTCCTGGGGGGGCAGTTAAGGTGGGGGGTCTTGGGAGGGGGTGGTTGGGGGACATGGAGCAGGGGGGTTTGGATGGGTCGATGGTTCTGAAGGGGGCAAGGGCAGGCATAGCCTACCCTACCCGGCCCTCCATACAATTTTGCAAACCCGATGTGACCCTCGGGCCAAAAAGTTCGCCCACCCCTGGCCTAAGCACTAGGAGACTAACGTTAGGATCTTTGTTGAGTTTAGTAACCTACAGCCCTTTGTGGGAGCAGAAATCCTGGGCCCAGAAGCAGTCCGCGAAAGCCACTGCAAAAAGTAGAATGGGTTGGATGATGCTGCTGGGTAGGTTTAGCGGTGGTTTTCTCTCTCTCTCCTGGTTTCTTTCTGGTGTGGAAAGCCCATGAGAGCTTTCCCATGTAGAGCTTTTTCACTGAGTCCAGACCTCCCGGCTGTATTTGTTATGACTTTATTCTAACCCTGCTGTCACACATCTACCCACAGAGAAACTGCCATACCTGGAGCACAACACCCACATTGGCACCAACACCCCAGGCAACAGCAAAGCCTGAGAGCGGCAGGAAACATTATCCCTGTTTGCTGGGCTGGGTGGATCAAGTTGCTAATTGCTAACAGCTGGCCGCATCAGAAAAAAAACTCGGTTACAATCTTTATGTGAGCAGAAAAAAATCTCAGTCCTGAAAAATCTTTCCCTCACTGGGTATGTCTACACAGCAAAGACAAACCCACGGCTTGCCCACGACAGCCAGCTGCAGGGCTGTTTTATTGCTGGGTGGACTTCCAGGCTGGAGCGCAGGCTCTGGGATCCTCCTGCCCAGCAGGACCCTAGAGTCTGAGTTCCAGCCCCAGCCCGGAAGTCTACACAGCAGTGAAACCGGAACCCCGCAAGCCTGAGTCGGCTGTGTAAACACACCCACTGAGAAGTGGAGGAGAGAGCAGATTTCTCCAACATACAGACCAGACACCAAGTCAGAGAAACAAGTCCGCCTCTTCACTCAGGTCCAGGCAAAGGCCATTACTGTCCCCAGTGGAGCAGGTGACCCACCTGCTAGTGAAGGCATTCCATAACATTCCCCACAGTGGAAACCGGGGGGAACTGCCCTTTACATTTCTAACTGGGTCTGCATGAAATAGGTGGAGTTTGGGGCCCTCCTACATCCCATCCTCTCTTCAGAGATCCATTGTGGAGGGCTGGAATGTTCGGGAGCCGTTGGGGATCCAAGATGAAAGAGACACAGTTGTTTGAACTTGCTCGTTTGCAAACGGTTCCCCGGGAGCGGGGGTCCCACTATGGGCGCACAATGCCCTAATGTCAGGATGTTCTGTGGCTATAATCCACCTGCTGGTGGGAGTGCAGAGGTTGAGCTCTGACTGTACAGGCAGGAGGAACCGGCTTCTTTCTTTGATTGTAGGGTGTACAGACCTGCCGTTGGCACGGTTCTAGTCACAGAAATGGCTCTGTGAATGGCTGACTGGGATGTCAGTGATCGTATCCAGCCAAAAACGGGACCGAAATGACCAAAGAATTGGAGCAGAGACAATGAGATCACAGAGATACGTTCTGGGACAACAACAGGGTGTCAGGCAAAGCTGAGCAGAGCAGGAACAGTAATAAAGCCAACAGGGCAGGGTTTTTGAAGGGCTAAATTGAGGCATATTGAATTTGATAGTCATTTTCACAGAGCCGGGGAGTAGCAGGGGTGCTGATAAGACACGGAGCAAAACCTCCTGGGGTTCAGGATTTTCAGAAAGAGCAACATGGCCTATGGCCGGGATGCAGCTGCACACAATGTCCCAGTAGCCGTGAGGAGCCAATAGGAGAGCAAGACATCCACAGGCACCGCCCATCACTGTGGCAGAGTTCCTCGCAGGAGGCGCGGGAAGCTGTGAGGAGAGGACCACTCTGTCCTGACACCCATTCTGCTAGGAATGTCTGCACGAGAACTAGCCGACACACAGCAAGAGCAGCAGCCCATTCTAGCGCAGCGGTTCTCAAACTGGGGGTCCCGATTCCAGGGGGGGCTCGATCCCCCGACGCCACTGAAAAACCACCTTTCTAGCTCATTTCAGTCCACTGCACATAAAAAGGGAGAGGGGATTCTCACTCATTGGTAGGGAGGCAAGTACACCACAAGGAGACAGCTAGAACTCAGAGATGTATTTCTTACGCCGCAGACGCAACGAACTTAGCACAGGCCAGAGAGGGGAAAGAAACATCTTTACTCTTAGCTACGGCTAAGATTATGTCCATGTCTTCCAGGGACCTCTGTGGCTTTTCCACTTCAGCCCTGGTGCGGCGGGGCTGGAGCTGTCAGCCGCTGCGGGTGGCCCACGCAGCTCCCAGCCCCTGGCCCCAGAGCTCCAAGCTGCACCCAGGGAACCCCGCAGCCCCCAACCATTGGGGTTGGCAGTGGAACTCCAGATCTCCGAGCTGCTGCAAGCACCTGGGGGACCCCAGAGCTGCTTTAGTGGTGGGGGCTGGACCACCTCTCTACCCATTTTGTCCCAGTTAATTTTAGTAAAAGTCACCGACAGGTCATGGCTTCTGTGAATTTTTGTTTATTGCCCGTGACCAGTCGGAGACTTTTCCTAAAAATAACCATGACAAAATCTTCCCCTTGCTCTTAGTCCCTCCCTACACACAAAGCTGTGCCACTATCTATTCCAAAGTGATACACCCCTCCCCCATTCCCAACAGCAGGGATGCACTTATACTGGTAGGACAGTGCTTTATACTGGTCTAGATATTTCTGTACAGGAAGGGGGATAAGGTCATTATCACTGCACAAACCCTGCATATACAGCAGGCCTGACTCCGCCTACCCCATTGGCGCCTGCGACCGGCATCCCACTGAACATGCACTGAGCCTTTTCAAAGAGAGGAGCCGGGGGCTGTAATGCTGGCTTACCGGGAGAGCTGCTGTGCCTCTGGGGCAGGGCAGCCTCCTGGAGACAGTGAAAGACGCGGCATGACAAATTCAGATCAGGAGGAAGATCAAGAAACAACCAGTTACTCCTCAACCCTGGACACAGGCCCTAGGGAGGACCATACCTCGCCAGATCCTCTTGCCCACAGAACAGAAGCTCCTGCAGTTGAGGTGCAGCTATTAACACTCCTCGGTTGGCTGGGGAGTGAGTTCAGAGGCTAAACGTGGCACTGCTCTGGCCTAGAATGGAGATTCCTGGGTGCAGCAGAGCATGCGGACCCGGATGGCCCCCAGGAGCCCCTGCCCATCCGTGAGGGAACAGACATATACACTCCAAACCACTTCAGTTGAGTAACGACCTTGTGCAGCTCCAGCCACTAGTATTACCGTATATGGTAATCCCTCCTTAGCATATGTTAATGAGCGCTGCACATTCAGGGATGTCCTGGGGTAATTATTTTCTGATGGGTACTCTGTGTCCCAGACAGGACCTGTGCACCCGGGGGACCGGTCAGCCATCTTGAGGGTATAAAGAGCAGTGCTGCGTTCCAGGATGCAGCTGGGAGACGCACCCAGGCAGCCATAGCTCCAGAGGGTGCTGATGGGTGTGGGGCTTGCAGCAGGGCTGTCCCAGCTCTCCAGATGAGCAGGCACTGACCTGGTGTTTATCGTCCAGCCGTGCATGCTGATCCCAGCTATCTACATCACCCCACCTCCAAGTGAGCAACAAATCACAGGCAGTGGCACCTTTCCGGAGGCGGGATGCTGGGTGTCATCCCAGCTATTGCCCTAGTGTTGCTGCATGTGGCCAAGGGGCTCTAGAGTTTATCTCCTCCTCGTGTCATCCTGCATGTGGAGCTGCACTTGCACTGTTGTCCCCCAGGGCATCATGGCAGCAAATCTGTGCACGCGCGCGCACACACACACACACACACAGGTGTGGGAACCAAGCGTGTGGGGGTGCTGCAGAACCCCCAGGTTTTACGTGGGGTCCTGCCACACCCAGGGCCCCAGTTGCCGGCCTGCACCTCTGCTCCTGACCCCATGCCCGCTCCCAGCTGTGGCCCCAGCCTCGGCCCCCTTGCCCCTGTCTGGGTCCCCTCCCCTTCCCTGGGGAGACAGCCCTGCTCCCAGCCCTAGCTCGAGGGGGCGTGGCAGACACGGGTAAGGAAACTTGCTTTCAGCACCCCCACTATTAAAAGTGTTCCAGCACCACTGCGCACACCCCCATACCCTGGAGGTCCTGTCTGCCCCTGGGCAAGGTGAACACGGTGTATTGTGACGAGCACACTGGCTGAAGCTGCCTGGGTGAGAAAGATGCTGCCTG
Source organism: Dermatemys mawii (assembly GCA_007922305.1). Taxonomy (NCBI): domain Eukaryota; kingdom Metazoa; phylum Chordata; order Testudines; family Dermatemydidae; genus Dermatemys; species Dermatemys mawii. The sequence continues at coordinate 3,810,765 of ML677396.1, read as the reverse complement.
GCATTAGCTTTTATTTTAGATTTGTCCAGTCAGAGCTGCTGCTCCTGTTTCTCCGGTATATTTCAGGATTTATCACTGTCGGTTTATACATTCATGGATGTTACAGCTGGAAGGGACTATTATGACCATCTAGTCTGACCTGTATTACCCAGGGATTCCTGCATCCAGCCCAATAACTTGGGCTTGAACTAGGCAGCATTCTTCAAAGATTTCCACCCGCAGTCCCTTGCCGCGGTCCAGCGTCCACTCACGGCCCCCTGGGGTACGTCCGCTGAATTGAAAGCTTCCACTTTCTGCGGCGGCATTTCTGCGGGACAAAAATAGACTGCTGGTCTATTCGGCGGTCTCCCGGGCGGGATCGGTGGCGGCACCGGGGTCTCACACCCCCCCCGTGGGTGCGAGCACTCCACTTTGAAGACCACTGGACTAGAGCATATGGTTTAGAAAGACACATACAGTCTTGACTTAAAGACTCTAGTTGATGGAGAATCCAGCACACTCCTAGGTAAGTTGTTCCAAATGTTAGTAACTCTCCTTGTTAAACATTGGCAGCTTACTTCCAGTCTGAATTTGTCTACTTCATCTTCCAGCCATTGGCTCTCATTCTGGCTTTGGCTGCTAAACAGAAAAGCTTGTTACAATCAGACATCTCCTCCCCATGTAGATACTTACAGATCATGATCAAGTCACTTCTTAACTTTATCTTGGATAAACGAAACAAATTGAGTTTCTCACGTCCCTTCAGGCACTGCAAATTTTCCAGACCCTGAATCATTCTTGTGTCTCTTTTTGGATCCCTTTCCAATTAGTCAACAAATCTCAGGCTACCAAGAAAACATCTGTCACAGAATCATAGAAATGTAGGACATCCACTCCTGTCCCTGGCACTGAGGCAGGACTAAGCATTATGAAGACCATCCCTGACAGCTGTTTGTCTAACCTATTCTTAAAAACATCCAGTGACAGAGATTCCACAACCTCTCTAGGCAATTTATTCCAGTGCTTAATCACCTTTGCAGTTATGAAGATTTTCCTAATGTCTAACCTAAATGTATCTTACTGCAGTTTAGGCCCATTGTTTCTTGTCCTGTCCTCAGTCGATACAAAGAACAATTTATCACCCTCCTCTTTATAACAACCTTTTACGTACTTGTAGACTGTTGTTATGTCTCACCTTAGTCTTCTCCACACTAAAAACCCAGGTTTTTTCAATCTTCCCTCACAGGTCACGTTTTCTAGACCTTTCATCATTTTTGTTGCTCTCCTCTGGACGTTCTCCAATTTGTCCACATCTTTCCCAAAGTCTGGTGCCCACAACTGGACACAATACTCCAGCTGAGGCCTTATCAGTGTTGAATGGAGTGGAAGAATTAATTCTCATGTCTTCCTTACAGCACTCCTGGTAATACACTCCAGAAAGATGTGTTTGTTTTTGACGTCGTTGTTTTGGGTTTTTTGCAACAATGTTACACAGTTGACTCATATTTTGTTTGTGATCCATTATAACCCCCAGATCCTTTTCTCCAATACTCCTCCCTAGGCAGTCATTTTCATTTTGTATTTGTGCAGTTGATTTGATAGGGGGGATTTGATAGCTGCTTTCAACTACCTGAAAGGGGGTTCCAAAGAGGATGGATTAGACTGTTCTCAGTGGTACCAGATGACAGAACAAGGAGTAATGGTCTCAAGTTGCAGAGGGGGAGGTTTAGGTTGGATATTAGGAAAAACATTTTCTCTAGGAGGGTGGTGAAGCAGTGGAATGGGTTCCCTAGGGAGGTGGTGGAATCTCTTTCCTTAGAGGTTTCTAAAGTCAGGCTTGAGAAAGCCCTGGCTGGGGATGATTTAGTTGGGGATTGATCCTGTTTTAAGCAGGGGGTTGGACTAGATGACTCCTGAGGTCCCTTCCAACCCTGATCTTCTATGATTCTATGATTATTCCTTCCTAAGTGTAGTACTTTGCACTTACCTTATATAATTTCATCCTATTTATTTCAGACCATTTCTCCAGTTTGCCAAGATCATGTTGAATTCTAATCCTGTCCTCCAAACCACTTGCAACCTTCTCAGCATGGAATCATCCAAAAATTTTATAAGTGTACTCTCTATGTCATTAGCCAACCATTTATGAAGATATTGCTTACAACCGGATCCAGAAAAGTTTCCTGTGGAACCTCCTCCCCCAATATGCCCTTCCATCTTGACTCAGAGATAACTACTATTTTCTATTAATACACTATTTTCTGACCAGAGAATCCCTCTGTGACATAAAGGCCCTTGTGAAAGAAGAAGAAAGAGCAATTGTTCATAGGGCTGCTAAGGTAGCCTCAAAATGTACTAGGCAGCACAGAATCGGGTTCTGAAAGTTCCCTGAACCAGCAAACACACTGTAACTAGTGATGCATGAATGCATAAGACTCGCTGAACAGCTGGAGATTGAGGGAAACTATCCCTGTGATTGCTCAGCATACAGCATCCAAATCTCTTGCTTAAATCAAAAGCACATTTTCCTAAACAATGCTGGTCCTTGATGGGAGTTCAATGCTCCAGGCTAGCACTAAGTTTAATATAGTCCGCTTCTGAGCTAAGGTTGCACTAGGATTTTCCTTTTAAATGACCCAGTGTAATCTTCTAGTTCTGTTCTGTCGAATAATTTTTAAGTGTACGTGAGATGATTATTTTTAGCATGTTTGTACTGTAGAATACACTCTTGGCTGAAAAGTTAAGTACCTGTTATGTGACAGTGTATCAACAAATCCTGTTTTCCAACTATTCAGACTGGGGGCCTCTCCTGTATTTTGAAACCCTTTGGATTAAAAACTCCATAGCAAGTAAATTCATCAGAATTCATATTATGTAGCAAATGAGACTATTGTCTAGGGCAACAGCAACACAGACATGGAACAAAAAGTAAAGAACAGTTAATATCACTGAGAGACATCCAGGCTTCCCAGAGCATCAGTTCTGAGGAGAGAGGGTTTGGGGCATAGGAGTTCATGACACTTAGTAAAGGCACCGCTGTGATAACTGTCTAAAGTTATTTATCACCAGAACAATTCTACATAACAGAGGAGCTTAGGAATGCAGAGCCTACAATGCTTGTCTTTGCCCTGGTCTACGCTGGGGCGAGGGGGAATCGACCTAAGATATGCAACTTCAGCTACGAGAATAGCACAGCTGAAGTCGACATATTTAGGTCGACTTACCGCAGTGTCTTCACGGCGCTGAGTCGACTGCTACTGCTCCCGTCAACTCCGCCTGCACCTCTCACAGCACTGGAGTAACGGAGTCAACGGGAGAGCGCTCGGGGATCGATTTATCATGTCTAGACTAGACGCGATAAATCGACCCCAGACAGATCGATCGCTACCCGCCGATACGGCAGGTAGTGTAGACCTGCCCTTTGTTTACAAAGTCACAGTACATAATACTATGCAAACATGATTGTTTAGTTTCCCCTGGTTTGTGGGTACAAAAAAGGCATATATTTTAACACTGAAAGCAATTAATCATTGGAACAACTTACTGAGGAATGTAGTGCATTCTCTATCACTGGCCATTTTTAAATCAAGATTGGATTTTTTTCTAAAGGGTCTGCCGTAGGAATTGCTGACTGTGATTAAATAAAGTTGATTTGATAAGGGACTGAACAGTATGTGGCTGAGATCACAGCTACAAAAGCACAGAATTTATCCAAAACAAAAACGAAATCTAAACCCATAAATTATACATTGTGATAAAATCAAAATAACTTATAGTCTAATCTCATAATCTGCATAGCTTTCACTCAGTCTTGTCATAAATAATATCTCCACATATCATAACATCCAACTACCCACATAGTTTTATTATACGAAGATTTCTTATCTTAAACTCACACTGAAAACCCCTAGAACTGGGCACAGCATCAAGCAGTGGACATACCAGTGCAAAATACAGAGGCAAAATCATCTCTCTTCTCCAATTTGAGTTCCCCTGCTTAGGCATCCCAGCATTGCACTAGCTCTTTTAGCCACAGCATTGCACTCTTAGCTCATGTTCAGCCGATTATGTACCACAATCCTCAAATCTTTTACCGAATCACAGCTTCCCAGGATAGAGTCCCTCATCCTACAAGTGTGATCTACACTCTTGATTCCTAAAGGCAAACATTTACATCTAGCCATATTAAAACACATATTGTTTGCTTGTGACCAGTTTATGAAGCGATCCAGATTGGTCTGTATTCATTATTTACCACTCCCCCAATTTTGATGATTTTATGATTTTATGTTTTCTTCCAGGTCATTGATGATAATGTTAAATAGCATAAGGACCCCCTTGGAACCACTCCCACCCAATAATGATTCCATGTTTACAATTCAATTTTGAGATGGATCAATCAGCCAATTTTGGCACAATATGAGCTTTCTTCTACTGGAACTTCCCCAGTGCTCCAAGACTTAATTGAAAATCAAAATTAGCGGTCCAGCCAGTTCCTCAGCTGGCTATTTTAACTCTTGAATGCAAGTTATCTTGCCCTGCTAATGTAAGCTAGTGGTCTGAATGAACTTTGTGCTGCCATATATTGATGAACCGGAGGAAATGACCTAATGAGCAGTCTTTATTAGCATAACCACATCTATTTTGCCCAGGTGACCAATAGACACATCTGCTTTGCCAAGGCTATTTTGGATTAAAATTCACTTAAGTCTTGGATGCAGGGGTAATGAAATTTTGTTATCAGACCTATAATTGCTATGCCCTTGTTGAGTGATCACTATAATATAATCTCACTCTCTAAACATGGGGACAGCAACTCAGTGAACGTCAGAGGGGGTGGGAAAGATGTTCCTCCTCTGCACTGAGGATGCTATGTAAGACACCTAGATACCATTTGACCCTCCCCCACCAGTGTTGAAAGACAGATCTTCTGGCTTCAACTGAGTGTCTTGTCTCTTCTGGGTGATCAGTAGTTCTAGGGGGCTCAGCCTTAGCCCTAGTGATGTGGACAGTGCTCTGGTGAAAACAATGAAGCGGAGGCAGCAGTGAAGTGTTGAAGACCCAGAGAAATCACTATAGCTGAAGGGACTGAGAACCTGGCTCGGTGGTGGAACCTTGGATCATGGCATTGTAGAAAAAAGGTGGTGTGGTGCGAGATGCAGCAGCAGCTAGGATTGTTAATAGCTGAGCTAGGTGGTTATGACATTGAAGGACCAGATCGGACCAAAAGATGCAGGAGAGCTGCAATAAAATCAACAGTGGCAAGTGGCAGCAGTGGAGGTATCACTTCTTCCCTCCCACTCTCCACCCTCCTCCCAGCGGCTGGAGATGAACTTGCCTGAATGCACTCCTGAACTTTGAGACTTCACTGACCTCAGACAACAAACCATGAATGTGGTGCACCAGAGAGAAACAGGAGATGGCGTTCTGAAGGGACACTTGTGTACTGCGCTTTCACACTGCAAGCTGAGGCAAAGGGCACTGCCCAAGATATTGAGAGTGCGGTGTTTTACTTATTGTTTGCGTACTTTCAAATCACAGTTGTGGTGTTTTCCCAAATGAATGCTGTGTTCCCACTCCCCCTAATAAAATTTTTCTGTGTTATAAACAGGCAGAGGCCTAGTCTACCCCTAAAAATTAGATCAACCTTACTATATTGCTCCGGGCTGTGAAAAATGTTGCTTCCCAAGTGATGTACTTATGCCAACCCAGCCTCCACTATAGGTGCAACAGAAGAATTCTTCTGATGAAGTCAACGGAAGAAGTCAATGGAAGAATTCTTCTGATGACCTATCTACCACTTCTTAGAGAGATGGCTTAACCCTTTGATGGAAAAAACCACTCCAGTGAAGCAGGAAGTGTCTACTCTACACTACGCTGAATTGTAGATATAGCCTCAATGTTTGAGAGTGGGGAAGTACACGCTCCTAGAGGCACCCCCAATGGGTGGTATTTAGTTTTCCCAGGTTTCTGGGTAGAAATGAAGCATATATTTTTAACACTGAACGTAATTAACCATTGGAACAACTTACCAAGGGATGTAGTAGATTCTCTACCACTGGCCATTTTAAAATCAAGACTGGATTTTTTTCTAAAGGATCCACTACAGGAATTGCCGACTGGGACTGAATAAGGTTGATTTGCTAAGAGACTGAACAGTGTGAGTCTGAGATTTCAACTACACTTGAAGCTGGGGGTGTGATTCTCAGCTTGCCTAGATGTCCCTGTGCTAGCTCGACTCGGACTAGCTCACTAGAAATAGTAGTATAGCTGCAGTAGCATGGCCAACAGCAGCAGTGACATGGGCTAGCTGCCCTGAGTACAAACCCATCCAGATCCCTTGGGTACATACTCAGGGCAGATAGCCTCGGCTGCCACTCACTGCTCATGGGGCCCTGGCTCCTGGTGAAATTCTGCACAATCCCAGACCGGTCCAAAAATAAGCAACCAATTATTGGTAAAATATTGTCAAATAATGCCCAAAATAGCCCAATATTTTAAAGCATTAACTTATCAGAACAGTAACAGAAGACTTTCAGGTTTCCAATAGGCTTAGCACTAGATACATATGGCTAATTTACAAATCACAAGCTACTTCATGGAATTATTTTACTTGAAAAATGTGAAACCCAATGAAATTAAATTCCAGAAAAGGAAGGAATAATGATCTTTACCTTGCTAAGTGGTGCTAGGTTAGCTTTTAAATGGGAGTGGTAGTCAAAACTGAACAATTACAAAAAGAAAAGAAAAATGAAATGACAAAAAAATAAAACAATCACCTTGCAGCTATAAAAGAAAAAAAGGCATTTTTAAATGCAGCAGGCCAATTTTGCAAGCAGTCTCATAGCTGTGCATCTAATCTCTTTGTGCTGGGGGAGGAGGTTTAATGCCTCCTCCTCCCCCACTCTCTTCTGAGGTAATTTCTATACGTTTGTCTAATCCAGTGGTTCCCAAGCTGGGGTTCGTGAACCCCTGAGAGTTCACCAAATGTTACAGGGTGTTTTCGGGAAAAAATTCCCTAATGTCGGACAGAGCTGTCCCCAGGGACTCCAGGCAGCATGTGGCCAGCAGCCCAGAGCCCCCGGACTTCCAAGAGTTAAGAAAATCAAAGCAAGCATATCCATCACACTGAGAAGATTTAAACTTCAGGATTCATAAGAAATGGAAAGAGAGGTATATATTTTTTGCTGTTTTTAAAATTAAATAGGCAGCTAGTATTGTTTGTAAAATTATTATGAAGAACAAGTTTAAGCTTTGTTGTAACGTGCGTTGTTTGCCTGGATTGCTCAAGACCTGAATGCTTGTGTAGGAGGAACTCTTTTGAGTTGGCTTCTTAAATACCTTCATGCTGTTTCACATCTGATATGCCTTAATGGAACATAGGAACCTTGTCTTATAACAGGCTTATTCAAAGTGATGCAAGCTTGGAAGAGTGTTGCCATTTTCATAATGTAATAAAAATACTGTAATGATAAATAATAATAATAATAAATATTGTGTAATAGGTATGTCATAAAAACAAATTTTATATTTTCAAGATCACTGCTTTTATAATTTATGCTCCAATAAAGGAGAAAATACCTGGAAATATTCATTTTTAGGAGGGAGTTTGCAAGACTTGACATTTTAGTAAAAGAGATTCACAGGTTGTTAAAGTTTGGGAACCATTGGTCTAGTCAGCCTAGCTTGTAAGCTCTACATGTCAAGGACCATGTCTGTGAACTTGTTTAATGTGCTTTGTAAACCACCGTGTACACTGACGGCCTGATATACCAATAAATATACACATACATTCAGTGTTCATTCCAGAAGATTCCAATTGATTCAGAGGCTCAAGTTTCAATCAATTCACTTTGTTCCCAAGAGGTAGTATTAACATGTGGTAAAGCGACTGACCAAGACATTTAAGTAAGCTTGCTAACAGATGGCATCGTGCTGCAAATCAAAACCAGGCATGCTTGCTAGAATATATGACAATATTTGACTGAGGTCAAACAATAAGTGGTCAATTGACATTGTCATTATTTGACTGGTTAATTGACTGGCTTGCCAAGCCAAAACCTAATAAAAATAAATAACTTCTGAGCAAAGATGAGGCTTGGAGCATTTCAGTGGAAAACAGGAATATTTTAGAAAGTTCAGAGCATATGCAAACATGATTAACAAGGGAAACTGTCATAACCTTAACAATAGGAGTTGCTACTGGCAAGCACTATTGTTTAGGTTAACAAAATGTGTTGTTAATGACAACTTTCTGCACATTTACACCTCTGATTTTTATACTGATGAATTTGATCCCTGGAAACGGTTGGTGTCTAGACACCAACTTGATGGGTGTACTAGAAATGTCTTGAGGTGAAGGGGAGGTAGGTGAGTAGATCCAGTAGGTAGATGTATGAATCTCCCGATAGAAGTGGTGAATGGGCAGAGCCAGGATACATGCACAAACATACAGATGGAACTAGCTTTCATTTTCCAAGGCCAGTTTAGAGAAAGGGAATATTTCTCCTGCTTCTCCACACTGTCTGTGCAAATGATTCTTCTCAAGCTCCATTTCTCGCACATCAGACTCACTTCTGACCTAGAAATTCTCCAGAGCCATCAAGACAAGCACAATTGATTGGAAATTTAGTTGCTGTACCATTTGGGTATTTGGGGCATATCCATAGCTTCCAGTGGGCTTCTCTGTGGACACTACTGAACACTCTCAGAAAGCCAAGAAAATTAAAAATTATCTTCTGTTCTACTGGTTGTTCTAAGCCTTCTCAAGGTGAATTTCTGGGCTAAACATAACCTACCAGATCGAAATCCAGCCTGTTCTTGCCTCTGGACTTTCTCAACAGCAGTTTTCTTACTATTCAAAGTGATAACACACCACACTTGTTACAGACACAACCAGGAGTGTCACCGCTCTCCAGTTATCACAAATAAGTTGGTCACCGTTTTTAAGGATTTTACAGTTGACACATCTCTAGTCTTTAGGACAGATCTCCTTCTCCAAACCATTCTGTGCAACCTGCTCATGTAATTCACCATCAATCTCGCACCAGCTTTTAACACTTCAGCATCTATCCCATAATAGCCTGGTGCTTTACCACTGTTCAGTTGGTTTATAGCCTCAGTTACTCAGTTATAGCCTCAAAGGCGATTCACTGCTGGATCTACTGACTTTCTAGTCTCGTACATACCCTCCCGCTAGAGTAGTGTTAACTTCTTTAGTTTAGATTGTCCCAATAACAAGATTGTAGTCACTTCCGACATCAGCATTCATGTACTCTTACATCTAACAGTGATCTTCTAAGGGCAACATGATCAAGTTGTTTCTGAGTGAAGTTATCATTTGATCTCCATGGCGGTCCATCTTTCCTAGGGTGGAAAGAGTGTACCCCCTACGCAAAAAATTAGATACGCTGCAGAGTTCCACAAAATATTCTCCATTATCAGTTTGTCCTGGGATGTCATGTCTGCCCATAACATGCTCATATCCAGTATTATTACCAACCTCTGCATTTAGGTCTCCCAGGAAGGGATAACAATGTTATATTTACCAATCTTGCCAAGGACATTCTGAAATTTTTGATAGGAACAGTTTTGACCTGTCCATCATTATCCTTTGTTGGCAAATAACCATGATTTCTGCATGGCTCATCACAAAGCGAGGAGTCAATGTTCTTGAATTTACAGGTTCCCATTCCTTCAGTGCTTTAGTAGCGTACTTGCTCAATAATAATCCTACACCTTCCTAGTGTTTGTCATCCTCTCTTCAAGAATATAAATCCATCATGCCTTGTAATGATAATTTATCTTGTACCCCTTCCAACAATAATTTGCCTCATCCAATCCACCTCAACTCATTCAGTTCAAATATATTTACATTCAGTTCAAATATACTTGTACTTTACTTTCATTTCTCCAGTAATCTTGGCTCTGAAGTGATCTAATGTTCTAACACCTAATTCATTAGTGTTAAGACACCCTGTTTCAGATTAAGAACTTCCTTGTGGCTTTGATTGTCCGTCATCATAATATCGGCTGGATTTGCTGGTTGGCCATTACTGTCTTGTCTCGTGCCCAGCAGGTCATGAGTCTCCAGCACTGATTACTGTATTTACAAATCTGTGACAGATTTGTCTTGTCTCTGGGTTTTTTCTGTAAGAGAAAGCATTTTTTTGTGTAGACAGGTTTTAGCCTGACTTACAGCCCTTTACCCAGGGGACTGGTGAACACTATAGAATTCCAGCATATTTTTAATTCAATTAAAGCTCTTTATGACTAATCTGTATGCAGTGTCAGGACAGAGAGCGGAAACACTGAACATAACTAGCGGTAAGCAAGGTAGTATACCACCCCTACTTCTCTTCTGCACTGTCACAAACTTTGGAATGGGAAGAGGAACCGCTGCTGCTGAAGACACTGTTATTGTTTGGGCAAGAGATAAACTACAAGACATTTTGCGGATGATAAAGTCATTGGATACCAACTTGGATGGAAGGAAAAAACTCGTTATGAGCATGAAAGCAGAAGCTGCTAAAGTGGGAAATTGTATCAGTATACAGAAGGCCAAGACCATGGCAACAGGATAGAATGCTGTCAACACTGACGGATGTGTAACTGATGGAGAAGAGTATGGAAGAGTTTATGACTTTGTCTATCTTGGAAGTACGATATCTGCTAATGGCCAGCTCACTAAGGAAGTGAAGGGAAGAAATGGTAAAGCCAGTGGACCATTGTCCTGTTTGTCCAACATCTGGAAGAGTAAAAAGATACATCCACACATTAAAATGAGATTGCACATCACTACTGCATGCCACGAAATGTGGCTGATCGTGGAAATGCGCAGCAGGAAGCGACAGGTGTTCTGCCAGCCTTGTTCAGGAAAACTCTTGGGAATTCATTGGCGAGATCATGTAACCAATGTGGAAGAGCTGCACCAATCACATGGTGCAGCAGGCTGTGGACTCAGTAACTAGACGGAGACAGCAACAGTGGTTTGGCCATGTCATCAGACTACCCCATGGCAGAAGCACACCATAGATCGGATTCCCCATGGAGGGCAGAGACGGCTTGGAGGACCTGCTGCAGGATGGACTGAAAAGAATGCTGCCATCATGGGAACAGCACACGATGAAGTCAAACATCTTGCTCAGTGCGGGGGAAAATGAGTTGCCTCATCTCCCACTAGGCACAGGAGATTCTAAGTCTAAGTATAGCTGAGGCACAAGCATGTACCACTGAACGTGGGCCATCCTGCCTCACATTTCCACTAAGCAAGAGACGGTGCAAATCCAGGGGGCCCCTGACTGAATGGCGGCTCCAGGCAGCTCCAAATCCTGCAGTGACCATACAAGAGAATTGTGCTTTGGGCCTAGCTGGGCGCCCCAGCACAATAAGGAAACGTTCACCGCCCAGAGTTACACTTGTTGGAAGAAAGTGCTATTTTCACCAACCATGACAGTCTGTTACAGCTTTATTGTGAAATATGAGCCTTCTGTGTTTTAGCTCCCACCAGGCACACACAGCGCAAAGGTTCACGCAGCACGGAGGGGTGGGAAGAGAGAGAGAGTTCACTGACACTCTAGAGCCAAGTAACTGGAAAAAGCCCTGCCTGCCCAGCTCAGGGTCTCTTCACCTGAGGGAACCACTGAACTAACTCCATTTAGCCAGCTGGGCGGCAGCTTTCCACCAGAACACATGATATGTTCAAACTTGAGGAACTCCTCCCTTCACCCTGCCTTTGTCACTGCTGTTCCTATGGCAACTCCAGACCGACCATATGGAAACGAAGCTGTTTTGGAGGCAAATCCCTCCTCTTGGATTCCTCTGCTCTCCCCAACTCTATCGGCACCGCTCCTTGCTCCAATGCATTCCCTAAGGGCTGCTCTGCTGGCATAAGCCCCAGACTCTGCCTGGACGCAGGCCAACCTTTGAATACAGTGTAGTAAAACCACAACATATAGCTGCTCTCCTGCTCAGGAAACAGGGTTCATGTAGGCCCAGAGACAAGCCAAGCCAGTCTGCACTCTAGCATTGCAACACAGAACCAACTGGCAGCGTCTTGTTTAACTCACAGGCCTAGCCATGCATCTGTGTAGAAATATGTAGCACACACAGCACTGGGATTGATTTTTTCCCCCTCTTGCTTTTTAAAGGCGTGCTTTAATGCAGGGGTTCTCACAACATTTTTGGTGGCCTCAGAGTGTGGTGGCCACGTTTACAAATTTTTCCTAAAATACTTAATGAATGTTAGGAATAACGAATAAATATGCACATATAAATATCCAAATCATTGTAATTTATTTATGTAGGGTTTTTTGCAATCATAAAAATAATGTACAGTTGTTTCTATTCTTTACCGGACCTAAACAGACTAGAAACACAAATAAGGTGCTTTGCACGTTCTTATCTTTTTTGTTGTTTTTTCTTTTGCTTTTTTGGTGGTTGCCTTTTTTTTTTTCCAGACTTGCCGGCTAGTTTGTCTGCTGCTGTGAAAAGTGATACTTGTAGGTTAATATCACTTTTCACAGCCTCCCGGCAAGCTACTAAGGCTACGTCTACACTACAGACCTTCCCGCTGGCATAATTAAACCACCCCCAACAAGCGGTGGTAGCTATGTTGGCAGGAGAGCGTCTCCCACCAACATACCGCTGTCCACACCAGCGCTTCTGTCTGTGAAACTTTTGTTGGTCGAGGGTGTTTTGGTCACAACCCGACCGACAGAAGTGCTGGTGTAGACATAGCTTTAGTCTGTTGTGAAAAGTGGTATTAACAAACTTACAAATATCACTTTTCACAGCAGACTTACCCAGCCCTGGCATGCAGGATACAAATTAAGCCCTGAATGGTGAGGTGGGTAGGGAGGCAGCAGGGCCTAGGGTGACGGAGGGGAGGGGAAATGAAGGGAGGTCTTGGGGAGGCAGCAGGGGCCGGGGCGATGAGGTGAGGTGAGCCTGGGGCTAGAGCCCACTGCCACGGGGCCTGGGCTGGAGCCCACCGCTGTGCAACTGGGGGACAGAGCCTGAGGTCTTAAGCCTGGAGATGGAGCCTGAAGCCTTGCAGCTGGAGCCTGTCGCCAACCACCACAGGGCTGAAGCATGACTCTACCACCCTGGGAAGGTGCGGAACTCGCTGGCTACTTCCTCCTCCAGTGTATGCGTCTCCAGAGGGGATAAGGCTTAAACCCTGCTGGCGGCCCCGAGGGAGCGACTGCTGCTTCAGGAGGCTGTGGTCACAAGAAAAGACCCTGGTGGCCGCATGCAGCCACGGTGGCCACGTTTGAGAAACGCTACTCTGATGTATTTTTTTTATGAAAAACACAAACAACAACAAAAAAGGCCTATTAATTGAACACAGTGTTCAGAGTTACTGACCTCAGGGAGAGAAACAAATACGTTTGACTCATTAGGGATTTAACTCACTCTTTCTTTCTTTCTTTCTTTCTTTCTTTCTTTCTTAGCAGGGGAAAAGACCTACACAGAGCCCTGAGTTCTGCATACATTTGTTACAAACACCCTTTATCCAGCACTGTTTCTAGTAATGCCGTCACATATGAGTAAAGTTATATTGCAACAGCTTTCATACATCACATTTCATTTTTGTTTAAAATGTTTTTAAAAAGTCAAAATAAGGAGGAAAACCCCCCCCAAAATTGAGCATCAGGGGGCCTGCGTGTTACTCTGCACTTAGGAGGCTGAGCGGGGATGGGGGCAGGGGTTGGTTGGGAATCTGTTGGGAGGTTGGCACATTCGCACCAAGCTCTTCACAAGCCTAGGCTGTATTATGGTTTTAGGTTAAAACCATAATGAACCAGGCATCTCTAAAACCAAACAAACTTGGCAGCTTGGCTGAATTTCACTTTGAGATTTTGTGTCCAGCCCAAACCAGAAAGGAAAGTTCTGGAATATGAATCCATCAGAACCAGAGAAAAGTCCAAACATAAGACCTAACCGAACTGTTCTCAGCCTCTAGTCCACGGGTGACAAGCAGGTGGCATGTGGACTGGCTATCAGAATGAGGATCCGTTGTAAATGCCGAATACCTTGACAAATGTGGTGTGCCGTATCCACTGGGGATTCCCATGAGCTACACTAGGTTTCAAATTTGAAAACCGCTACTGTGTGTGTAATAGAGCTCTACCCGAATTTAGACCCAGCACGGCCTTTCTTATCTCAACCGTTCAAATGGCCTTCATGGACTTTATATGCTAATTCTACTATTCTAATAGGACACACATAGGCAGCTGGTATAAGAGGCCAGGAAAGGCTAAGCAAACAGCCGGCCTGTCGCCTTTGGAGAGCGCTGCCACCAAAAGAGTGGGCACCTCAGCTGTGGCCCAACCCGTGCTCCACCCCGAGCCCCCGCTCCCGCTCCTCCTCTTCCCCTGAGGCTCTGCCTCTTTCCGTCCCCACTCCGCCTGCACGGGTGCTTCACGGAAGGGGGTGAAGAGGCATGTGTGAGTGGTGAGCAGCCGGCTGGCAAGTAGGCAGGGGAAGGGGATGAAGAGGCGCATGCAGTAGGCTGCAGGGCTTTGGAGAGGGGGCCAAGTGGGGCCAAAGGTGGAGAGTGGGCCGGCTTCCAGGGGAGGAGGCACAGCGGGTGCAGGCATCGGGGCCATGGTCCAGGTGCACACAGCCTCCCCAATGGAGGCGTCACACGCCACCCATGAGGACACATTAGTTTTTCCTAGCTCAAGAAAAACCCAACAATTATAATTTCATTAATCACGTGCATATGAGGTTCTGCTAAGTCCTCCAGGCCTTAAATATACTCAAAATAGAGAGTTTTGTTGGGTTTTTCAAATGGTAGCTCCTGCTGTTTCAGTCAAGGATGAAGTCACTTAAATTCATAGTAAGGCTGACCATACATTCTTCATTCTGCTCTCTCGTGCATCCGGCTGTGCCCTGCATAAGGGCCTCTGCCTCATGGAAAGAAAAGTACGTGATCGTGGGATCAAAGACTGCATCACAACAGGACACTGAATGGAGCTTGCGTGGGCCAATTACAGAAAACTCAGACTACCCAATTCTCTTACATACCACCACAGCCCACCAGCCTCAGGGCCTGAACCCTGGATTTTCAGTTCTGTAACACAGATGGCTGCTACTTGAGCTACATGATTAACTATATTTGTTGGCAGCAGTAAAAGATGGAATCCCAAGGAAGACGAGGGAACGTGCCACCGTGCCACTAGGCCCATGTGCTGGGTCTTGGGCAGCAGATGCCCAGAGGAGCCTATTCTGGTGCCCCTCTCCCACAGCCTCTGACTTTGGCAGCTCCCAGGTGTTCCCACTGTGGTGCCATGTGTGCTGCTGGGGCTGCTTTGGCCACGCTGTGAGCCCACACTTCAGAGGTTCATGTTCCCTTGTTACATTGGCAGCCAATATAGCCCTGGGGGAATTTGGAACAGAAAATTTATCTCAGCGCACCTGAGCAGAATTTCACAAGCCAAAGAAAAGACACGTCTCTACCCACAGGACTTCCCCACTGCCAAATGCTAAAGGCCTGCTACCATGTTGATATGCAGGGCTCCTCAGAAACATTTGCAGGAATTTTTCAGCATGGAAGTGTTAGACAACCACCAGCGCCCACTCTTGTAAAATAAACAGGGCATTAAGGCTTTGTCTACAGGGCACAGCTTTACCCATTATCCTGGTATAATCCTCCCACACAGACACTCCTATTCCAGTATAAGAGCAGATTTTGGGGGAGGCGGGGGGTTATTTTACATCCCTTCCCAAGCGACATAACCTAAACCAAAAAAAGCCCACTCATAATAAATAACAGCGTCTAGAGCAGTATCACACCACATGTGACTGCAGAGGTTTACAGTCACACCTTAGACTGAAAAACATTCCCTGATGGATAAGGCCTCAGTCTGGTTGAGCAGAATTATGTGAAACAACCAGTTGCGGTTTTTCAGCAGAGAGTTTCATGTGTGTGGTGACAATTATTATCTAAGACAGAGGAGTCTTCAGGCGAAAGAGCTGGATGGGAGCCAGGACTCAGCTACTCCTAAGAAGCATAACTGAGTATATGAATTGATTCATAAGTACATGTATGTACACGTGAGCTGTGTGCTTACTGGTGGTGTGAGAGTGGGTTTGTTGCTCTGTGTGAATATGATAATGAGAGAGGGGGCTTGACGCAGGGAGGAGGGCTGCTGTGTGTGTTGGGCAGTGTGAGGGGTTTTGGTGCGTGGGAGCTGTTCTTGAGAGGGTCTTGGTGCATGGGGGGTTGTTGGTTGGGTGTGGGCGGGCTAGTGCTGGGGGGTGTCGGTGTGTGTTGGTATGTGGGGGGAACTGTAGGGGGGTGAAGAGAAGCTGCATTGCTGAGAGTTGCTCAGTGAGGAGAGATCTCAGCCCTGGGTGCCAGTTTAGGGCTTGGTCCTGGGGTACATCTCCGTCCTGCACTCCCCACCCTCCCCGCTGGGTGACTGGTCCCAGGGGAGCGCAGCTGCTAGGGCAGTTGTGGTCATGACGAGAGGTGTGATCTCTCAGGGAGCCAGCACCCATCCCATGGGGGCTTCTGATATCAGCGCAGAGAACTTGAACTGGACTTTGTTCAGTGGGAAGCCAGAGTGGCGAGCAGAGCACCAGAGTGACGCTGAACAATGTGAGAGGAAAGCAATGCCAGGTGGCACTCTGCCTATGGTTCTACTGGTGATGCTGGAGCACGTTGTCTTGACTATTTCCTGTCTGTGACTGTGCCATCAAATATTGCCCTAACTACTGCAGAAAAGTGTATGAACTCAGCTTGCCCACTGCATGGAGCAGCTTGTGGGTAACGATGCCACCTTGCAATAGCAAACCCCTGAATTGTACTGATGGAAAAGCACACCTGGAAAATGGCACAACCTCAAATTAGACACAGCAACAACTTAATCAACCCGGGGGTGTTTGCTCTGCAAGATGCCTTTATTAAATATAATGTGTTTCCTATCAAACACTGACTAAGTAATTTTAGTAGGTGAAAGAAAGCAGGGGGTCCTCTGTCCTTGGTGGAACTGGACCAAGCAGATATTGTAACAAACCCCACTCAAAATTATTACAGCCAGAGAACCTTAGTCACAGTGGTGTAACTCAGAGGGGACAGATTTCTGATCTATCATCAGGGTTCTTGAATTGTGTATTTGGGAAACTCCTAATGACCTTATAGCAGTTCATGTGATCAGTAAAATCACCTTCTCAGAACACTTGAAATTATGTCAACAACCCACCCGTATGGTTCTTTTCAGACAGCAGTGATTGCAACAGGGGCAGTTTCCAAATAGAGACAGAGCAGTCTCCCTGACCTCAGCCCAGCACTCCTTGGGTGGCATTATTGTATTTTCTGAAGCTAGTTAAAGTTCTTGGTTTCAGAAATGTAGACAGAGCCAATTAACACACGAAGGTTCATTAACAGGCCATCTAAGTCCCATATACAGACTCAAACACAGGCGTAATGGCTCAACGTATGCATTTATGGGGAGTGCTGATTGGAGATGCCCTATCAAGAAACCTGCACTGGATTATTCAGATGCTGAAGTTATTTTCAACAGTATTATAGCACAGCTAGCAGTGATGCTCATAGTTAAGATTGTCCAACACTTTTAAGCCCCTGTTTTAGGTGCTTATAACTTTGCCAAACTTTAAAAATTTATACTAAAATTTTCCAGGCTGGATGTCCCTCTCAGACTGATTGGATTTTTGTCAGCAAAAATAGTTCAGCCATTTCCAAGAATGAGATTAGTGAAAAATACATTTTTGCCAATGTTTACAAATTCTTACAATTGTTTATCTGAAAAACGCTAATGCCTCAGTGCTTTGGAATAGGAGTTTAAAATCTGGGGGCACACTGGAGGCTGTGGACTCACCCTGAGATCTGAGAAGTGCCTTTTACTGTCCTTACTGAGGTGATGAGCAACATAGTAAATCCCCTGAGGAAATTAATAATTATGTGTTCAGTGCAACATGTAGGTAGTTTGCAGTAAATAGCTTGAGGCCACAAACTGAAAGATAAGAATAAAACAAATATTGAACAGTGACCTATTCAGTGAGCAGCGTCCATGCTGACTGAGGGAGGGGCACTAAGTAATCATGGATTAAAAGGCTGTATCGTAATATGCATACACACAAGGGAGCAAATTAAGTTTTCATGGGCAACCATAATTCTGGCATTTCCTAAATTTTGAGTGTTTGATTCTGCAACCTATGCAATCTTCTAATGTTGGTGGTTTGTACATAATTGTCTGTCCAGATCTGCTTCCAGTCCACAATGGCCTAGGCAAATTTTGAAATACCATGTCATAGAATATACCCATGTTCACACCCTATCCTCTGCTGTAATAATGTTTGTACCAGGTTTGCTTTGTGAAGGATCATCATTTAAAACTCATAATTTGCAAATCAAAAATATCATGGCAAAACGCATGTAGCAGCAGGATATGTGATGCTATAAACATAAACTGAGATCTTGACTAAAAGTATGTCTTCCAGATCAAAGGACAAGCTGACTCCTCAGCCAGGTAGCAACAAGGCTGATGGACCATTACCTGCTAAGTGGCAATTCTTTAGCAGGAAAGGGGACTAGGGCCAAAAATCTACATCTTAGCAAAGAAACAGCATGTTGCTAAGGGCACTAAAGAAAGGATCTCTTTTTAGATAAAGGCTTGGCTTCTATTATCCTACAAAATAGCCAACCCCCTCATTTTCAGTTGAGTGCACAAATACTTGTATGTATTGAACATATGCACACAAATACAATACATGCAACACAAATTAAATATTTGCATATATAAGTCCATCTAAATGCTTCCCTGATTATGTACTTGTGCAAATGTCTAAGATTATGAACTCTCTGTATGTCTTTATCAAGCTGCAAACTCCATTTTGATTGTAAGGCTGTTCTTTGCCTTCCGGTTGTACTTATACCACTATCTTGGACTAAAATTCCAAAGGTTGGTGACACAGGACTTACAATGAAAAGTCACTAACCTTAATGACAATGCTACGAATGTTGCCCAAAGTGCAAACTCAGTTTGACTAAGTTCAACCGCAGGGTTGGGGTTTGGAGCAAGACAATTTCCCCAGAAGGAGAATAAAGCAACAAGGTATTGATGGTAAGAGTTGTAGACTCCAAGGAGCAACAGACACACAGGAGCTTGTGGGGGAAGGGCACGCTTTCATAGCAGAGGGGTCTTGTTTAAATGCAAGACCCACTGGGGAAGATGGAAATTATATGACCTGGAGGACAGAGGCTGAGATTCCAGGTTTGAAGACACAGCACGGGGAAGGGGGATCCTGGACTCTGCCCATGCCCAGAGAACACTCCAAAATGGTGAGGAAACTGAGGCAGGGTTTCATTATTTTTGTCTATATCTGTATATTGGTTGTGCTTTATAAGTAGAAAGTAATTGTGTTTGGAGATCCTTACAAAGCCTGCGTGCCCATTAGCTTCACTATCATGTGCCCCTGGAGAAGTGAATGGTAAAACCAGGGGGCCCAGAAGGTGGAGTTCTGGGAAGGGTGTGCTTTAGCCACCGTGAAGCCTGGGGATCAGCACTAATTCTGGGGGTCCAGGGCAGCTGGACTGTACCACTCCATTTCCATGCAGGGCTAACAGAGAGAGCCTATACCCAGGAAGGATATGGGAGAAGCCAACCCTACGGAGATCCAGGGAAGCAAGCATAGAGCACACAGTTCTAGATTAATGGGACCTAAACACAGCAGCCTGATGAGTGGACAGCAGAAGGAGCTTTCAAGGCCTCATAGGACCATTGTGATCATCTAACCTGACCTCCTGTATAACACAGGCTAGAGAATTGCCCCCAAACAATTCTAGAGCAGATCTTTTAGAAAACCATCCAATCATGATGTAAAAATTGCCTGATTTCCAGTCTGAATTTGTCTAGCTTCACCTTCCAGTCATTGGATTGTGTTAGATCTTTCTTTACTAGATGGAAGAGCCAATTATTCAATTTTTTTCCCCATGTAGGTACTTATGAGTTGTAATCAACTCAGCCCTTAACTGCCTCTTTCTTAAGCTAAATAGATTGAGTACTTTAAGTGCATCATCATCTAATCCTTTAATCATTCCTGTGGCTTTTCTCTGAACTCTCTCCAATTTATCAACATCCTTCTGTTTGTGGGCACCAGAACTAGACACATTTATTTCAGCAGTGGTCACACCAGTGTCAAATCCAGAGGTAAAATAATCTCTCTGCTCCTACTCAAGATTCTCTTGTTGATACATCCCAAGATGGTCACATCACAGGATGGTCACAGCATCACACTGGGAGATCATGTTCCTCTGAAAATCCTCAAATCTTTTTCAGTCTCACTGCTTCCCAGGAGAAGTTTGGCCTGCATTCTTTGTTCCTAGGGGGTATATATTTCCATTTAGCTCTACTAAGACACATATAGTTAGCTTGTTCCCAGTTTAACAAGAGATCCAGATTGCTTTGAATCAGTGACTTGTTCTCTTCATTATTTTCCATTCCCCCCCATGTTTGCGTCGTCTGCAAACTTTAACTGTGATGATTTTGTTTTCTTCAAGGTCATTCACGGAAGTTTTAAATAGTGCCAAGAACCAATCCCTGCAGGACCCCACTAGAAACACACCCACTTAATAATGACTCCCCCTTTACAGTTACGTTTTGAGCCGTCACTTAGCCAGCATTTAATCCACTTAATGTGTGCCATGTTTATTTGGTAAAAACTAGAATGATAATCAAAAATGGGACACCACAAGTTCAGTCTCTAGGGGGCTTTAGCTTTCTACAGCACCACTCCTTCCCATATCCTTTGCATTTGTGGATTCCAGCCTCAGGAACTACACAACCTTTCTTCAGGCAACAAGACTAGGTATAGGAAGTCAAAGTATGTTCTCCCCTAGTCCTAGTTTGGTCCCCCACGCCCACTCCCAATACTCACTGCCCAGCTGCAGATCCCAGACAGACAGTGATCCAGGTAAAGGGCCACTGCAGAGAGCAGCAGAGAGTCCCCTCCTTCTGGGCTCAGTATGAGAATCCTTTACACAGGATCACGGGGCACTATTGCATCCAATAGTATTACAAAACTAAACCAAGTCTCCGGAGAGCTTAGTGGAAAGGCCATCTGCTCAGAAAGTTACCCTCTCGCCTAGTATAATAAAGGAACAATCCAGCCCTCTGTTACAGTGTTGAGTTTGAGATCACTGTGCCAATTCTCTGAGCCTTTATCAGAACGAGCCCTAGCTACCTCAGAAATCTAACTCTCCCTCCCCTGCTGCATGACCTCCTAGTACAGCCCAGTTCCACTGGGACAACAACACTGTCAAGAGGGTTGGAGGGGTTGCATGCTGGACTCTCACCATGTACACAACTGCAATAATATTTGTATAAAATGTGCCTTGTGAGGTATTATATGAAAGCTAATGACACGCTGGTTATTAATAGCAATATAAAAAGCATGTGTTAATTTTATATACAGCATTATGAATTCCCTCTGTATGATGCTATTAGAGCGTTTAAGACCCCAGACATCTGCGCCCAGGTAAAGGAGACAAACCCGAGTCTGTCCTAGACAAAGGAATGCATGTTTCCCTCAATGTACAGATTAGCAGTACGCAAAGCCATGGAGCTAAACCAGTGGGGATTATCCTGCAACTGAACTCGAGACTGTCACGGAGTCTCCGGGCGGATGGTCTGGAACTGCTCCCTATGAACCCAGTCAGGACTTTGAGGGGAAGCTTCCTCTCCGTAAACAGCCTGTCTTCAAGGCTAGGAGCTTCACAGCTTACAGTTTCCACCTTCCTGGGTCTGACCTCGGAGCATTCAGCACCTTCTGCCCCTCCATGCGCTTCCCCCAGCGAGCCCAGCCAGGCAGGGTCCTGGGGAAGCCCGTGGGTCTGCACCCCAACTTCACAGTCAGACGTGACTCTCAGCCAGCCAGTAAAACAGAGGTTTATTAGTCGACAGGAACATGATCTAAAACAGAGCTTGTAGGTACGGAGAGCCAGACCCCTCAGATGGATCCATTTCGGGGGTCCAGGGAGGCCTGACGCTATCTGGGCCTCCCCACCCTTCCTTAGCCAGCTGCAGACTCACCCTCACTCGCCAGCTCCTTTGTCTCCTTCCCGGGCAGGAGGTCAGGTGACGTCTTCCCCCCACCTGGAGTCAAGTTACAGCTTCAGGTATGGACACCTTCACTCAATAGTCAGAGGAACCATTAGGAACATTCCTATTCCGTCACAGAGACACACAATTAACATGCACCCCAGAGAGACACAGGAGACTGACTCCAGAGCCCTTCCTGACTTGTAAGAGAAAGACATCCCCAGAGAGGTATAAGGAACAGGGGGAAACACCATTTTTATCCGTCACCTCAGGAGACAAAGGGTATGTCTCATCAAGACGCAATAAATCAATCGCCAAAGGCACTCCTGTCGACTCTGGAACTCCAGCTCGCCGAAAGGCGCAAGCTGGAGTCGACAGGGGAGCCCGCTGCCAACCGCTGTCACCGTGAGGATGGCAGGTAAGTCGGCCTAAGATGCACCAACTTCAGCTACGTTATTCACGTAGCTGAAGTTGCGTATCTTAGGTTGACCCCTCCCCCAGTGTAGACAAAGCCAAAGAAACTGAGCCGTCTGATCGGTGTATTGTGGACTGGCCAGGCTGGCCTGTGGAAAGGAGACTGGGGTGACAGTCACCATCCTGAGCTGAGTTACGACATTGAGACACTGAGATGTGCATTGTCACTTTTATGTGCTTGTAACCGTCTCTGCCTTTTTCTCTTTTCCTTGGTATCCCCTGACCAGGCTCTTGGGTTAATAAACTTGTTTCACGTTCACTATGAACCAGGTCAGTGCTGGGCTTGAGGGGAAGGGTGTATTTACCCAGGTACATTAATAAGCTGTGGCGTAGTGACTCTTTAACAGAGCAGCCAAGGTCCTGTCTTCTGTGACTGCAGCATGGCGGGGCACTGCCCTGCAGAGAAACAGCTCTGAGAAGCTCAGAGGCAGGAGTTCGTTGGCTGCTAGGTGAGGTCCGAGCCAGGAGGGCCTAGAGGAGTTTGCTGGGGAGGCAGACAGGCTGGTGCAGCAGGAAGCTGATACACATTCCCTCTTGCTGCGGTAGAGGGGTAACACGACTGTCCCAGCTCTGGGTACCCCAGCAGCATGTTATGGGGGGCTCATGAACCAAGGAAACGGAACCATGACCAGAGCCAGCCTAAGCCCAGAAGGCTCACTTGAGACAGGAGAGATCGCCAAGCTGCTGCATTGAGAGCTAAACACAAATCCCACCTCTCAGCCTAGCCTGCCTGCACCATGCCCTTGTTCTCATCCTTCTGGAGCGATAGGAAAAAGCCAGAGCATCTCAGCCTGTCCCCTGGGGGCAGGGAAGAGAGAGAGATGGTGGTCGTCATATTTACTTGTGGGCAACACTCCAGTACGACAGTGACGTATGAGCCAGCCAAGGACCCCGGAGAGAAAGAGACTGAAACTGCTGCTGAGACGCACGGCCTGCAGAGCTCTCCAGCATGTACGCTGCAGCGAGCATTTCCAAACTTGCCGAGTCCTTTTGCTCTGCTTTAGACAGAGCTGGGGTAGAAGCCAGATTCTCCTGCCTCTGCAGTCCTCTGACAGTCAACCAGCACTTAGCAGCGCTTCGTTAAACTAGCTCAGTTGGTTCTAAATCAGTGATCCCATATACCACATGCTTATTGCCCCGGGTCAGGGCTACATGAAGCGTTCTCTCTCCTCGTACACAGCTGCAGCGCTGCAATAGGACGGCCCTGGTGAAATGCAGTTCCCAGCAGGAGGAGATCCACAAGAGGCCAGCTCCATGCAATGAAGTAGTGACCGCTCTCAGGTCAGGCAGAGATAGCCTGTGTTTGAACCCTCATAGGCCTATGCTAGTTTTGAGTGTGTTTGTCCGTGCCCAATGTTCACACTGCTGCCGCAGAACTCACTTCTGTGACAGTGATGCCTTGTGTGAGTGACCCTCAGCAGTATGGTCTCTTGGCACTAGTACAGCCAGCGGCAGACAGGCTGATGGGTGGGAGTCGCAGTGCACAGCTGGAGGAGGAGCCCTGCTATCACACCTGTTGCTGGCCTCCTCTGCGTCTGTTTCACACAGCAGCTTAATAGAATCTGACAATGTGCCAAGTCAGAGCATGCTGGAGCAGAGAGTGCAGGGGAATGAAGAGCCGACTGATACAAGCCGACATTTCAGCAAGTCTGAATTGTTCGTATAATCTCGGGCTCCGTCTTCTACCCTGCAATGTTTCTTGTGGACTCCCATGGGTGCCAGTGGGGTAGCTGTGCATCCCTTCAGCATGACACTCCCACCCTAAATCTGGTTCCAACCAAAGCTCATCAGCCTCTCTTACTAGAGCCAGTGTCCGAGAGCCACAGTAAGATGGGTACAAAGCTGAAGCAGACCGTGAGCTCCTGTGATGGGGAGGACGGAAAGAAATGTGAAATCGCAGGCGCTCAGTTCAGCCCATTGCAGACTTCTGAAGGGCAGAGTTCTGAAACAACAAAGAGTGACCAATGCAGGGGGCTAGGTGTGACGGAGTACGAATACTGTGTGGATGCCTCAGTTTCCCCTATGCATTTCTTCAGTCTCTAGGTGGTGGGATAAGGGCTGATAGTGCTGCAGAACAGAGAGACAGTGTAAGTAAGTAGCCAACGCATTGTCTAGGGCCTGCCCTCCCCCGCTCTCTGCAAGGTGTTAGGTAAGGCTGAGAACAAAAAGGTCAGCTGACCTCCTGGCCAGGAAAGAGACAAAGGAAAAGCAGGGGAGTGAGTTTCAGTCTGGATCTGGCTGGGAACAGGGAGTGAGCTAAAGACTGGAGGTGCCTGGCTCTCTGGCCCCCAAAATGGATCCAGCGGAGGGATCATGTTCGCTCTACCTACAAGCTCTGTCTTAGATCACCTGTCATCTAATAAACCTCTGTTTTACTGGCTGGCTGAGAGTCACGTCTGACTGTGGAGTTGGGTGC
The DNA here is from genome assembly GCA_007922305.1 of Dermatemys mawii. NCBI lineage: Eukaryota > Metazoa > Chordata > Testudines > Dermatemydidae > Dermatemys > Dermatemys mawii. The sequence continues at coordinate 3,785,826 of ML677396.1, read as the reverse complement.
AGGATCCACGGGCTTCCCCAGGACCCCGCCTGGGTGGCTCGCTGGGGGAAGCACACGGAGGGGCAGAAGGTGCTGAATGCTCCGAGGTCAGACCCAGGAAGGTGGAAGCTGTAACCTGTGAAGCACCTAGCCCTGAAGACAGACTGTTCACAGAGAGGAAGCTTCCCCCGGAGTCCTGACTGGCTTCCTAGGGAGCAGTTCCAGACCATCACCCCAGGGACTCTGTGACACTCAGAAATGCAGACTGCAGCCAAATCTGCCTCTCGATGATGAGTGGAGAGCACCACGAGAGCCTTTGTACAGCAACTGCCAGAGAAGTCTCCAAAACACAGCCCTGGGGACCCTGACTTTGAGATGGAAACCACGCAGTCTGCACTTAGGTCCGGGAGAGGCTGAGGACAAATCATTTAGGACACTGCTGTAACTCCCTGATAAGAAACAGAGCCTTTAACTATCCAGAAAGCAGCCTATCCAATCAGGGCAACCCTTCAGCTCTCTTTGCTGACACCGACGTGGAAACAACCAGGCAAATGGAAGCTTTGGTGCTGCTCTTGGGAATCCCTTCTGGACTGTGGAATGCAGCTGGCTGTTTGGTATCCTGCCCAAACAGCCTCTCTGAACAATGGGAAAGAGATTTTAACCGTCCAGCCGAAAACCCACCTCTTCCCCCCGATACATCTGACGTAGTTCTGTGTTCATACACCACTCGGAAACATACTGAAAACTGGAAACGTGGCGACATGAATGTGAACTGAAAATCATAACAAACAGCACAGGGGTGCCTGGACTGACTGGGTTTTTGGTATCATAGTTCATTCATTAGAGCTCTCTGCTTTTTAATTCAAATGAAGCTTGCACATCATTTCAAAATTTCCCCGCTGCTACACCAGAGCAGTGCAAAATGCAGGGACCTCACCATAGAATTTAGGTCCAGCTTGCCAAGGAGTAAGTGTGTCCTTGGTTAGGGAGGCCTGTGGGTTTAAGCTGCATCCTCAGCTGGCTTCTGTCCATGTTTGCACTTCAGTTATTGCCCATGCGAAGCAGGGAGGTCTCCCAGCCACTGTAGGGAATGTTGCAATACCCAATTTTGTCTGAGGAAATAACTAGTCATTGCAGAAAGTCCATCCCAGCAGAGCTTTTAGAAGAAAACAGGTCGGCAGCCTGGCAGACCCACGTGCCAGTCACTGACCAGCCATAATACAGATGCATGGTGGCACTTAACTTAGCTGGTTTGGCCATTGACATGGCCTCCTCACTGAGCCCCAAGGCCATTTCCAAATGAGAGATTCAAACAGGAATGGGCCACATTCTCCTCCAAAGAAAAGGAAAAACTACGAGTTCAGTATGCTGCATGGGCTACGCCTCTTTATCAGCCGTCTGACCTCAGCAGCCTTCTGCTGCAGATGGGTGGGGCATATTCACATGAGAGATCCGAGGGGACTGGCTGTTTTCACTGTATCAATCCATCTGGTTGGGGAAGATGCCCCACCCTATTCCGCAGCCTTTCAAATTCCAGCTGGGAGATCCTGGGGAAGAGACAAAATTGTTTGCTTTGCCAGCCCCTCCCTCCTTCTGTCCTGTCCCCTACCCCGCCTCTCCAATCTACAGCCTGCCGACACACTGCAATCCTACTGCCGCATCGTCTTACTGAAATCTCTTCACTGGATGCTGCCGAGAGTTGCAGCATCATTTCAGGAGCTGGGTACAGAACAAATGGAGCTGTGCACTCCTGCAGCCGGGCTTGGGTAAAGTACCCAAATTCCAAGAAGGGAAGTCAAATCAGGTCAAGCAGGCGTCATCCACACTGGGAGGCCTTCCAAAGAACCTCCCAGAGACTTGCTGCTTTAGCCTCGGACAAGCCCACGCTTCCAAATCCTGGAAGCAGCTCCGCCCAGTTTAATTACTCGCTGGTATGTTCTGTGGGGTAGCAGCATTTGTTCGGAGCAGGCCAAGACTTACAAAGCTCCACACTTGAAGCCTGAGGCAAAAAGCAAGCTGTACGCTTCAACTGATACTTTGCAAACTCTTTGGGACAAGGACCCGAGCTTCCTATGTGTATATACAGTACCTAGCACAAAGAGGCCTTTGGGAGCAATGTTATTAATAAAAAACAAGAGCCGTTAAGCCCAGCTGGGCTTCATCCAAGAGTTCCAAACAATCTCAAGCGTGAAATGGCTGAGCTGCGAGCAAAACTACATACTCTTCTTGAAGCCAGCCAGACACACCAAATGTGTTAACCACCTTTAAAATAGGTGATCCTGGGAACTACAGACCAGTGAGCAAGGGCACTTGGCGGAAATGGTCATTTAAAAAGGGTTTCTGAGATAAGAACAGTAAGACATGATGGGGACAGACCAGCATTGATGGTGATGCTGCTCAAAGGATGAGGTAGATATTCAACATTTCTGTTTACCCTCATGAGGCCTTATTTACTGCTCACTAGTCAAACCCTGCCATGGCATGGAATTACTCACATCTTCATTGGCTTCATTATGGCACTTATCAATATAGTAACTGAGTGTCTCACAAATATTAATGAATTTATCTTCACAGTTCTCCTGCAAGTTAGGTGAGTATTATAATCCCCGTTTTACAGATGGGAAACTGAGGGAAAAAATAAATGGTTACTTACTGTAACCCATGGTTCTTTGAGTTGTGACGTAGGCCTGCGTCTGCTCTGATGAATACACTAATAGAATGATGGTCCGTAAATGGATGGCTGGATGACCACATGGCTAACCTGCAAAGCTCTAATATGGAAATGCCACTGAGGAATGCTATTGATGTTGCTTGCGCTCTCACTGAACGAGCTCGTATCTGCTGAGGAGGCGTAGCCAGGGCTGTCTTGCACGCAGTCTTAATATTAGATATTATCCATCTAGAGACGGTCTGTGCAGAGACCGCTTGTTCCTTCATGTGGTACGTAGAGGATAGGAACTGATGAAGCAAGGCCCGAAATAGTTTAGTCCTATTTGGATAAAAGGTTAGACACCACCTGACATCCAATGTATGGAGGCACTGTTCCTCTCGGAGGAACGCCGCTCACGGAAAAACACAGGTAAATACACTGCCTGATTCAGATGAAACTGAGAGACCACTTTGGACAAGAGCAAAGAGTGTGGTCGAAGCATGACCTTGTCTTTGGAGAACTGCATGGAAGGAGGCCCCACCATCAGAGCCAGCAACTCACCCACCCTGCTTGCGGACATAATGGCTATTGGGAACACAGTTTTCTGAGATAGGAGGGGCAGTGAACAGGAGGCAAGGGGCTCGAATGGAGGGCCCATTAGAGCTGCCAGAACCACGTTTAGGTCCCACAAGGGGACCAGCTCTCGGACCACAGGATATAAGAGGAGGAGTCCTTTCAGAATCTTGTCACCATGGCATTGGAAAAAAACTGATTTTCCCTGAATAGGCGGATGAAATGCTGATATTGTTGTAAAATGCATTCACAGTAAACTGAGTGCAAAGCCCAATATCTGCAGATGTTGTAGGCACTCCAAGGTGTCCTGGATGGAAGTCCCTGTGGGCTGGGTCCTGTGGGCCAAGCACCATACTGAAAACCCCTTCCATTTTGCTAAGTAGGCTGTCCTAGTGAAGGTCTTCCTTCTGTTAAGTAGGACTTGCTGGACAGCCACTGAGCACTGCTCCTCCTCTTCATTCAGCCATGCAACAGCCATGCCGGAAGGTGCAGGGAGCTGAGCGCAGGATGGAGGGTGCAGCCGTGGCTCTGAGTGAGGTGTACAGAAGAGTTGACTGTATTGGAACGTGTTGCTCTCGGGCACCCCAGCTCCTCGCCCCGAGCAGGTGGAGAGTCCAGGGCTCCCTGGACAGCAGACACTACAGTCTAGGGTGACTATACAGCCTGTTTTGGCCAGGACAGTCCCCTTTTTAAGCCCTGCCCCGGATGTCCTGACTTTTTTTGGCAAAATTGGGCATTTGTCCAGCATCAGTTGGGACAAATGTTCAATTTTGCCAGAAAGGGGCTCGATTGCCCCTAGAAGGGAAGGTCTGATTACAAATACAGGGAACAAAGGAGCCATATATATAGGAGTTTATATATATTTAAAAGAGAGGGGGAATTTTTGCTGTCTAGAAGGCCCATTCAAATAGAGAAGGAATGAATCTGAGTGAGGATGAGAGGGGAGCAGAGAAAAGTCTAGACAACTTTATATATAATGTACTGGAGTCTTCTTAAAGTATTTTTTTTACAAACAACTCTGGGGAAAACCCAGTTATTTACTGAAGATAACAAAGGAACCGTGTACAGTTGCTGCAATTTATTTTACTGCTTTTATTGTTTTAAATGAGTTAGAACAGCCTATCTTATTGCAACAGGTTTAATAAAGAAAAACATGTAACAATTTAAAATACTTCAGTTATTCCTGTTTAACTTAGATACCAGATGTATGTTTTCCTTTTTAAGTGATCTGAGACGCTGATGTAGTCAGAGTGTCCGAGCACAGGCTGTGAAGCCAGAAAAATGAGTTCTCTTCCTTGCTAGGTGATCTTTGCTTGTTGCATAACTTTGCACTGTCTGAGTTTCCATACCATAAAATGATTTTTACCTATTTACCTCCCAGCAGGGAGTGAGGATTAATTATTTAGGTTTTATAAAGCAGCCTAAAGTTAAAAAACACTAAATAAAAGCTACATATTTATTTGAAAAATAGTAGATTGTAAATTGCTCAGCAAAGGAGCCTTCTCTCTTTACAGGCCAAAGAATCAAACACTAATACAACATAGGCAGCACAGAAATAAATATGAATGAAAATAAGCGGTTCAATGCACTAAAAATGTGGCTATCTTAACGTTACCGTCTTGTCAATAAATGGTTTGCTTTTGATTTAATAACCCGGCTGATAGGTGTGACAGAAGTTCTGGAGCCTGTAGTTTCAGGTAAGCAAGTGTGGGCAGCTGCAGCTGTCTGTACACACACGACAGCTTTATGCCAGAGAACTCTGCCTAAGTGCCAAATATTGTCAGAGCTGAGACATGAGGTTTTTCATTAAAACAGTGGTGTCTATTGGTGGTAGAGTGGTGGAGACTGGCAGTCAGGACTCCTGAGTTCCCTGACTAGCAGTGATACTTGCTTCACTTTGTGCTTGACTGTAGGCAATTCACTTCACCTCTGTGTGTTTCACGCTACCCATGTAGAAAATGCGGAGAAGGAGAGGGCCCGGGGGGGGGAGCGCCGCGAGGGAGGGAGGGAGAAGGAGAGGGGAAGGGGAACAGCTGTACACAGGACAGAGAGGGGCTGTGGGCAGGGCCGGCTCTACCTTTTTTGCCGCCCCAAGCGGCGAAGGAAAAAAAAAGCTGCCGCCGGCGTGCTGCAGAAGAGCGGAGGAGCTGCCGCCGGCATGCAGCCGAAAACCGCCTGGGTGCCTCCCTGACAGCACCCAGAATGCCGCCCTCCGCCCAGGCACCTGCTTGCTAGGCTGGTGCCTGTAGCCGGCCCTGCCTGTGGGGGGCAGATCCATGCAAGAGGGAGAGGGGCTGGGGGCAGGACAGCTCCACACAGGAGGGAGAGGGGCTGGTGGGGGCAGCTCCGTGTGGGAGGGTGGAGGAAAGGAGAGGGACTCGGGGCAGCTCCATGCAGAAGGGAGAGGGGGGTAGAAGAGGGGCTGGGTGGATGAGGGGGAACGAGAGGGGGGAAGGGAACAGCTGCACGCGGGAGGGAGAGGGACTGGGGAGCAGCTCCATGCAGGACAGATCGGGGGGAGGAGAAGAGCTGGGGGGGGGCAGCTTCAGGAGTTGGGGGGTGGATATTATCATCCTAAAGCTCCTGCGCAGATGCTCTGCTCCTCTGCCTTCTTCCCCCACCCCCACCCCCAGGCCAGGCCAGACGCAGGCCCCAGGGGGAAGGTGAGGAGGGGCAGGGAGGGATTTCCCGGGCGCTGAGTGAAAACGTCTTCGGAGAGGTGCTTGCCCTGGAATGAGAGGCAGCAGCACTCCCCAAGCCCGAGGACGCTCTTCAGCCTGAGGAGGGTCTGGCTACCAGGTCAGGCTGCATGATCAGGTGAAGGTCCCGTGCCACCCGAGTTCTTTTCTTGAACAACATACACATCGAACGATGCTCTTTAAAAGTGGGTCTCGCCAAGACAGAGCAAGCACCGCATGTGGGTGTCACCGTCGGGGATTTCCCCTCCACAAGAAGGGCAATATTTAAACCCCAGTGAGGACATCACCAGGGAATGCTATAGAGCAACTAATGCTAACTACATCTACTAACTAACACTATCTAGCTCAGGCCTGCACAACTCAGAAAGCAGCGAGGGCCATATTACTGCAAAAAAAAACCCAGCTGCGGGCCGAAAAGCCCCACCCTCGCCCCACTCCCATCCGCTTCCCCCCATCTCACCACTTGGCTTGCCCCACCCCTACTCACCCCCTGCGGGCCGCACAGTGAGCCCCTGCGGGCCGCATGTGGCCCCCAGGCCGCATGTTGTACAATAAAACTGACTTAGACTACATGCAAGGTTGTGAGAATACAAGCACGCAGAGAACTGACTCCAGTCATGCGTGGTGAGAAGGAAGTGAGAGGGGTCAGGGCAGCATCACCTCATATAGCCAGGGGAGGGGCCACAGCCACAAGGCACAAGAACTGCTCCTCTAAGGGTTCTGCAAAGCAACTGTCTTCGGCTCACCTAAGTGGAACACGTGTCTGCATCTACTCGAAGATGACAAAGGTATTTGCCTGAAGCTAAACAGGGAGTCAGTAGCAGAGCCAATCGAATGCTCAGAATCTCCTGACTCCCAACCCCGTGCTCGTTCCTCCAGATCATGCTGCCTGGCTGCTAGTGAATCTAGGAAGCCACAACCTCTGAATTCAGTTGCAGTTATCAGTGCCCCAATTGTCTCAAGTTTGGCATCCAAAATAAAAAGGAAAACAATTAATGGCACCTTCAAACATCTGGGTTAAAGTCATCTCTCCACCATCATGCAGGAAGCCTGGTGCAGGTACAGCTTTCTAGAAGCATAAACCACCATTCTTTTTTTCCTCCAGTCACATGTCTGGTTCTCTACACACCTTTCAACTTCTTCAGTTGAATGAGGCAGCCAAGCACAACATACCTCATCCACTGGTATACCTTATCCAGACTACTAATTGCCCCAATAACAATGATATGGGTTAAACCAAACCATCACTATGCTCTCGAATGAATTCACACAGAAAAATTCTAAAAGACAAAAACATCTTATCACCTGTGCGTGAACACTTTTCACCAAATGATCATTCCATATCTGACCTCTCAGTACTTCTCATCAAAGGAAACCTGCACAACACTTGCAAAAGATGAGCCCAGGAGCTTAAATTCATAACTTTGCTAGACACAAAGTCATGGTCTTAAAAAAGACACTGGATTTATGATTTATTACAATACTCCCCATTTTTGGTGCTATGACTGCAGAGGTGTTAACTGGCCACTTCACCTTGAATGGTCCCTAACAATCTCTGCTAACTACTTATGCTAAACTATCTGTTCCACCTTATATTTAGCTGTGATGTTCCTACCTTTCCAAGATTTGAGGAACAGCTCTGTGTAGTTCAAAAGCTGGTCTCTTTCACCAATACAAATTGTTCCAATAAAAACTATTACCTCACCCACCTTCTCTATCTAATATCCTGGGACCAACATAACTACAACAACCCTGCAAACATGAGGACACCAGCCCTGGGAATTGTATATTAAATCTTTCTGGCTCACGAACCTAAGTGTAGATTCTTTTCCTACAAAGCACACTATGATCTCATCTGCAAGCAATTAACTTGAGAAATCAGCTTGTTAAAGAAAGCTTCTAGGAAAGCATGAAAGCAGAGCTGTCTTTGGGGAATTTAGTGGCCTGCACAATTTTCAGTGGTTTTGTTAAACCCCAATTGCTCTTCTCCCCAGTGGGGTTATACGACTAAGAGCCATTTCTCCTCCCACCTAACCCTAGACAACAGGACAGCTTGCCAGTACCTGGCTGGATCTTCATGTTATGGTTATGTACAGTTTCCAAGGGCTCCAGTTTCTGTGCAAATGTCCATCATTTTAGGAAGTGATGTAGAGACTATGCAAGAACAAACTTGCAGAGCGGCAGGCGGGATGCCAGCCAGAGCTGCAGTCAGTTACACTGACATGGAAGCAGGGTCTTGTTGGTATCCAGGAAGTGAGCAGGCAGAAGCCCACCCACTGCTAAAGGGCCTCCCCCCAGTCTAAGAGGAGTATCCACAGGTCCGGGAAACCAAATAATTCCAGGGGACAACTAATGTAGCAACAGGAACCGGAGTGAGGTCACATGGTTAAACGATGGGAACTGGAAGGGGACACCGAGCAGAGAACCCCGGAGAGCACCCACTGCTCCTCGAAGGCGTCAAGGGAGCCAGTGGACGCCGCCAGAGGAACTCTGCCCGGATACGTGAACAGACTGAGGAGCAGAAGTAGGTCCCACGGTCTCAGGAAACCCCATCGACCAACCTCCTCTCCCTGGTTTTGTAGACGGCCATTTTGGCCAGGGCTAGGAGGAGGCTGACAAGGAGGTCCAACGACTTTGTTGGGCCATGGATGGGGAGTGCGTAGAGGAATAGGTGAGGGGAGAAGTGCCACCAAAAACGTAATAGTGTGTCCAAGAGGAGCTGGAATAGGGGCTGCAACCTGGTGCACTCCAGGTATACGTGTGCCAGGGTCTCCCTCACGCTGCAAAAGGGACAGGTGTCTGGAAGGGGAGTGAATCACACCAAATACACACCAGCGCTCACAGGTCCGTGAAGGAGCTGCCAGCTGACATCCCCAGAGGGCCTGGGGACCAGGGTGGAATATAGGCTGGCCCACCGGGGCTCAGGGTACGAGGCAAATGTACTCGTCTTCTCTGACTGTCTCTCCCTTTCCCAGACTCCCGTCTCCATAGCTCTCATCTTTCAGTGTGTGGCAGCATCTCACTTCAAGGCCCATCACACAAGCAGTGCCCCAGGCATCTCCACTGCTGCCAGGGAGAGAGGTGCAGTCACTACTGAGATCCAGAAGCAGAGGAGGAACTGTGAACAGCTGCAATAGAGCCGATCAGCTCCCACAAAGCCTGACACTGAGTTCTCGGACACCTTGGCTTCCTCTGGAATTCAATCCATTGTGAAACTCTGAAATTCCCAGCATTTCAGGGCTCTTCAGTCTTCCTGATCCACACGAGTCTAGGGCCCACACTAAACTAGTCAGGGGCTCTGCATTTCTAGAAACAGCTTTGGGGAAATGTGGGTAGGGCCACAGGGCCAGGGCACACGCTGCTGGATCACAAATTCTGCTACCAGCTCCTCTTTGTGAAGCAGGATGTGCCTGGCTTTTTGGCATGTGCACTGTGGCATTCTTCCCCTGTGCACAATCTGAGTCGGGGCCAGGCAGAACCACATCCCCCGCTCCAGGGAGCACAGAGACTGCTCCCTTGTTTCTGCTTCCCTTTCGTTACAGCTAGAAGAGCTGGGTGACTGGATTCAAGTGCTTCCAAGTCGCACCCTGGGGCAGCCCAGCTCTACAGAGCCCACGGCTCTGGGCTCTGTGTTAACGGCATGATCAAGCCCCCTGTAAAAAGTCACTTGCACGCAGGGGATTTAAAAAATAAATCCTTCAAAACTCAATGCAATGTTTATAAAGACCAGAGAAAAACAAGTTAAAAGGGCTGACTGCCCAGCCTCAGCAGGTGGGGCTCCAAGAACATTTCCCATTCCTCAGTCTGGTGCTACTTACAGCCTCTTAAAGCTGCTGTGGGTATTCACAGCTCAGCGGCATGCAGCTAATGAATGTGAAATGCAAAGTCAGCAAAGCTTAGACTGGAAACAACAACGAATGGTTAACGATGGTTAATAAATACTGGACTGGGTCACTGCTGTGTGCAGTGTAGTGGCCACGTTGTGTCTCTGGTATCCCAACTATACATATAAAATGATGAGATCTAAATTAGCCATTACCACTCAGGAGAGAGATCTTGGAGTTACTGTGGAGAGTTCTCTGAAAACATCTGCTCTATGTGCAGTGGCTGTCAGAAAAGCAAAACGAATGTTGGGAATCATTAAGAAAGGGATAGATTATAAGACAGAAAATATCATATTGCCTCTATAGAAATCATGGTAGCCCCATATCTTGAATACTGTGTGTAGAAGTGGTCACCCCATCTCAAAAAAAAAAAAAATATTTGAATTGAAAAAGGTTCAGAAAAGGGCAACAAAAATGACTGGGGGTATGGAACAGCTGCCGAATGAGGAAAGATTAGTAAAACTGGAACTTTTCAGCTTGGAAAAGGGATGACTAATGGGGGATATGATAGAAGTCTGTAAAATCATGACTGTACAGAGAAACTAAATAAGGAAGTATTATGTACTCCTTCTCATAATACAAGAAATTGGGGTCACCAAATGAAATTAATAGGCAGCAGATTTAAAACAAACAAAAGGAAGTATTTCTTCACACAATGCACATTCAACCTGTGGAACTCCTTGCCAGAGGATGTTGTGAAGGTCTATGCTATAACAAAGTTCAAAAAAGAACTAGATACGTTCATAACGGATAGGTCCATCAAAGACTATTAGCCAGGATGGACAGGGATGGTGTCCCTAGCCCCTATTTGCCAGAAGCTGGGAAGGGGCGACAGGGGATGAATCACTTTTTGATTGCCCTGTTCTGTTCATTCCCTCTGAAGCATCTGGCACTGACCACTGTCAGACTACAGGATACTGGGCTACATGGACCATTGGTCTGACCTAGTATGGCCATTCTTATATTCTTTATATCCCAGGACCAAGGAGGGAGTGGTCATATCTTTTATTGGACCAAGTTGTGTAGATGAGACAGACAAGATTTCAAGCTTACACCAAGCTGAATAAGATCTCTGCATAGCTTGAAAGCATGTCTCTCTCACTATCAGTAAAAGATAGAACCTCACCCACCTTGTCTCTCTAACACTGGATCAGGCTAACTAGGAACATGGTGGCGTCTTCCTCACTGAGTGTCTCAGTCTAACAAGATCTGCTCTAGTTCAACCAAGAGTTGCTGGGCTGAATGCAGGAGTCCCTGGATGGAATTCACTGGCCTGTGTTGGTGAGATGAAAGCAACTCCATGAATGCTGCTATAAGGGAGACCCATGACGCTCTGTGACAAAGCAGTTCTGCCACTGAAACATCCCAGGTGAGCAAACTGTAATGAAGAAACAAACTCCCCCCCCTTGACTAATTTCCTGGTCCTCAGAACAGAAACTCCCTCCCTAATTCCCGAAAGCACAGCATGCAGCCCACAGTATGGGACAGCTGCTAATTACTCCTGGGGGAATTCTACGCCACTGTGCAATGCAGAATTTTGCAGAAATTAATGTTGTTTGCGCAGAATTTCTTTTCCTCCAGAGAAATGGGCTGCAGTGCTGCTAGCCACCACTAGGGGACACTGGACCCAGCAGACCCCAGCTTGCACATAGAAGACATTGCTGGGGGGAGGGGGAAGCAAGAGGGTTCCTGGCAGCTGCAGTTCCCAGCATATTCCCTGAGGGAAGGAGAGGGCAGCGAGATCGAAACCCCCTGCAAGCCTGGGACCGAGCACTGGGCTATTTCTCCCTCCGGATCCCTGGGCTCTTGCGGGGGGCGGGGGGAATGGGTCTGTGCAAGAGGGGGCCCCCACAACTGGGCTCTGGGGGGGACAGAGTGTGGGTATCTGGGCTGCAGGGGCCCACAGTTGGGCTCTGGGGAGGAGGGGGTTCAGGCGCAGAGCCTCCCAGAGCCAATACAAGTGGGCTCTGGGTAGGAGGGGTTGTGGGTGTCTAGCCCCCTGGCTGGGCTCGGGGGAGAGTGGGCAGAGAAAGAGGAACTGGATTGTCACAGGGTTTTTTTTAAACTCTCTACTCGTGGGGGGAATTTTGTGTGTGTCTGTATCGTTACAGACGGCCTTGCTGACAAGTATTTTGAAATAAATTACCAAAATAATTGAAACTGGCGTGATTTTGTAGGGTGATTTTGACAAAATATGCAGAATGTTTTAAAATACTATGTGCAGAGTTTTTAATTTGTTGGCATCGCATGTCCCCAGGAGTATTGCTAATGCACCACCGCAAAGCCCAACCTAGACCCAAGTTCACAGCTGGGCAGGAGGAGCAGCTCTGAGCCCAGAGACCCCTCCTGCCTTCTGCCCAGAGCTGGTTAGTGACACTCCTCTGGCCCTGCTCTCCAAGGGATAATGCCAAAAACGGATGAAATGAAGGACAAAGGCCTGAGGTGCTCGGCTGCTTTTAAAAATCAGTCTTTCCCCAGATAAAATGGAAGCAATTCAGATAATTGTCCCGTTGATTGGGAGATGGGGAAGAGCTTGCAAAACTACCTGTAGATCAAGATCACTTTAGGAAAACACCGGACACATACAAATGTGTATACAACTGGGCCGGATGAGGACAGCACACGGCTTCTGACACGAAGGGAATCAGACAACAACCCTTCAGTGTCGCACTTGGATGAAGGGCACGTGCCTAAGGCTGAGCCAAACGAGGTCATGGGGCTGGCTGGTGGGAAACAGGAAACACTGGAAAGAACTTGCTCTGTCTATACAGTATTCTGCTACAACATGCACCTGCTCTGAGAGCTGTCAGCCCTCACTCTTCACTGCCGCTGGATGCTCAAAGAGCCACAATGCCAAAAACTGACCACTAACACCTAGGACCAGCCCAGAGAGTGTGTCCCATCCCGTTGGCGCAGGCCTGCACATGGATCCATGCATCTGGGGCCTCCAAGCTCAATTCCAGCAACTCCTTATGGCTAGCAATGAAGCCCCACACCCAGGAAAGCTCCAGATGGAACCCAACAGAGCAGCCTGTTGGCTCAGCATTGCTGGTTGCCCAGAGCACAAGCTTGGTGCTCTGCTCTCTGCACTGTCTTCCCACTGAACAGAGTCCAGCTCACATTCTCTGCGCTGATATCCAAAGCCCCCACGCGATCGGCATCGGCTACCGGTGTGGCTGCATTTCATCCAGTTCCATTCGTTCATTCCGGAAAAAGACTCTTTGACCGTATTACGTAAACACAAACAATGGCCCGTTGTCACACCATATTCTCCAAGCTTCCCTCCTCTAACTGCTCTGCTATGAACAGTCGTACTTACCCTCCAGCTGCATCTGCGCCTTCCATTCCCAGCCACAGGCAGTAACTTTTCTATGTGATTGTACAACGGCTGTGCTATATACAACACGCAGGTCTAATGCAAGAGTGTTTACTTCTCACAGCAGCCAAGATTTGCCATGAGGCATCGCCACCTGCCTTCAGCCTGGCAATGCTAACTCCACTGACCCCACAACTTGCAAAATCAGAGGATCCCATTCTTTTTTGGAGGGATTTTCCTGACTCGATTCACGGACTGGGTAGCAGAAAAAGCACAGCCTCTATGAGCGGGAACACAGGGGTTTGCTGAGGTCTCACAGCACTGCTCCTTCAAACATGTCTGATGGTTTTCTCATGATAACTGGGAAGACGTTGTCAGCCCAACCCAGAGAGAAATTCTCCTGTTGTGGGTAGAGCAACATTTCCTCTCTGTGTGTGCACTGCCCACCAAGGGGGAGAGACACACACAGACTTGGCCATGGAAACTGACCTGCTCCTGAGGTCTCCCCACCCAGTCAGGGCTGAGGCTGCTAGCATGACAGGGTGCAAGGGAACCTTGCCCTACTGCTTCCCTGCAGATAAACAAAGGACTTCCTTCACCAGCATGGCCAGCTGCGCCCTTTCACTGGCACTAGACCTCGCAAGACAAACATTGCAGCTGCTGGCCTGTGCCCGCCGAACCCCCATGTGTGGCTGGCTGGGCCTCCGTGAGCATTTCTGAAACATTTTTTTCACATCCTCGTGAAGACTCCTGGTCACAGACAGTGCAGAGCAGGGTGGGGGGCAGAGAGCAAGTGAAATGTGTTTTCTCTCCTTTGAAATCCCCCTATGGCCCCTCCCACTCATTTTAAAGCCAGTCACCCAACAAACGTGGGTTGGTTTGTGCACGGGGCAGGCGAGAACGACTGTGCCACTGGCCAGAGCAAAGCCAGTCCCTGGGGAGGGTTCTGCACAAAAGAGAAGCTTTGCAGTGGGATCCACTTCCACCAGCCGTTTCAGAAGAACAGAAGCAGGAGGGGATTAGCAAAGGATTAACAGTGGCCTCACAGGAAAATCACGGCCGCTGACTTGGGCTCGCGGGCTCCAACTGCAGGGCGGTTTAATTGCAGTGTAGACTTCTGGGCTCGGGCAGCTCTGGGACCCTCCTACCTCACAGGATCCTGGGCCCTAGCCCAAACCTGAAACAGCCCTGCAGCCAGAGCCCCCAAGTCAAGTGGTACTGGTCAGCCAGGGGTGTGTAATTGCAATGTAGACACACCCCGAGTGTCTATGGCCCGTCAGAGCAGCAGAAACAACGGTCTGCTTTGCAATAGTGGACACGGCTCTCTCAGTTCTGGGTCATTTAGCCTTTGGCTTCCAGGGAATCCCAGCACTTACAGGCATTGTAACTGTGGTCTTGTGCCTGGAGTCCAGCCAGCAGCCTCTGTGCTAAGATACAATAGGTGTCACCTCAGATTTCTGTCTGCCCAGCACAGCCATGCAGGGAGAGAGGAAGCATGGAGCCAAGCTGTAGGAGCCGCACAGTAAGAAACTTTGCTTTCTCTCTATGCCATCATCTCCTCCTGGGGAGCAGCTGCCAATTGCCCCTTGCCAGGCTGTGGAGGGAGTGACCAAGAGAGAACGCTGCTGCCTTCAAACCTTCATTAGAACTCAGCTCTGCAGTCCTGCCAAGCAGAGAGGACAAGCGCTGAGAGCCGAGTCGCCATCGTGGATCCCTGCCCCAGGACACAGCAAGTGAGTGAACTTCAGAGCCTGGATCCTTAGCAGCTCTGGAATTCCTTTTCCCATCTGCACTAAGCTCTAGGTATACTTCATTGACATGTGCCAGTCCCTAGAGACCTCCAGATTGAGTTACAGCAGCATCCTCTACAGAAGCAACCCTTGGAAACCACACAGAAACCTTCACTAACGTAGAGAGTCGCTGCCCGCTTGCTTAGCGGGGCCGCGCATTGGGAAGTATACATCTGTGCTCCACAGACTAGAGTGGCTACCCTTTCGTTCCGGAGAACAATTCATGATTGCTTTTGATGGCTAAAAGCCAACCATACATGGTTTGGATCTTGGCTAGATCAAGGACCCTGGCCTGGTTCAGATCTCACTTGTGCTGGTTTTACTCTATTGTATCTCTATTGCCCCCTGAGTCGCATTGGTGTAAAGAAGACAGGCCTTGGCTCTCTCCCTAGGCATTGGCCAGGCAGTCGGGGCCATGTGGGACATTCTAGTGACACAGTAGTTAAAATCTGAACAGCAAAGGACAAAGAAAGAGACACATGGGAAATACAGTCCCACACCTTAACCTGCTGGAGACCTATCTGAAAGGGACCCTTAGGGGCATCCCAGAAGTGGACTGGTAATTGGAGAGGAAATTGTTTCTTCTCTGAGAAATGTAAATAGTTTCTGTTAAACTAATGCCCGAGTTGAACAAAGCACAGATGCTCCTGCCAGCCGTGTGGTCACAGAACTTCATAAGAGAGGCTCTCAAATGTTTCCTTATTGTGGACCCTATCATCTGACTGCTGCTACTTCACCCTATATAGGGCTTTTCATCTGCAGCGTCAATGCAGTTTAGTGAGTTTCAGCATCTCTATTTCATGAGTAGAGAAAAGACCCAGAGGAAGGAACATACCCAAGGTCAAAGAGGGAATCAGTAGCAGAGGCAAGAACAGAAGCCAGCTTTCCTGACCTAGCTGGGAACCCTCTCCACTGAGCTACTAACACATATCTTCTAGACTACTATCCATAACCCATCTTGCCCAGCCCCCGCCTCCTCTCACCTGTGAACAGCACAACTGCCATATACCAAACTATACATCATAACCTTCATGGACATGCCAGGCCAACAGCCCTTCCCCGCCAAGCAGAGTTCAGGTTGTGACATGGGCTGTGGTGCTTGCTGGGTGTGTGGTCAGTGCGTTTGGCCTCTGGCAGAGGAGCAGAAGGGAGGTTCACTTGCGGGAGTGAGGGATTAACATTTCATCCCTTTGCTTTTGTGGTTTTGTTCCACACAAAGAACTGGTCGTGGATACATGACAAGAACGTTTGGGGCAAAAGCCAATATTGTGATGGAGAAAACCCAGAAGGCCTGGAATCTGGTTGGGTAATTGACTGCTGGTTGTTCTCCAGCTATAACAATGTGATTCTCCAAGCTGCTCTAGCACACAGAGGACTCCACAAGGATACCTGAACTTCTGTGCCCTGACTTCAAGCCTCCCTTGGGTTGTGTTTTGGAGAAGCCCACCCACCATGCTCCCAGAGCAGACTGCTTTTCCTTCTAATGTCTTCAGGGAGCTGCCTGGCAGGGCCAGTGACCCTCTAAAACTTGGCCCAGGCTTTGGGGTGAAGGTATTAAGCAGCTCTCCCCATCACAGAGCAACATAAAGGGCTACAGTGATGGCTCTACTTGTTACCTCTGCCTCTAGGGAGAGGAAGCATTATTTGGCACGATGGTGTCAGCTCCCGGACCCCACCAGCACTCTCCTCTGGGCTCTACCGGCCCTAACTTTGCTCTTCAGGTTAACGACAGGTGCACCAGTCCCCGAGTCCCTTTGAAGTGTTCTCCTGTGATAGCCAACCCCTGATACTGGCTACTCACAGAAATCTCAGATCCTCCGGCCCCAAAGGAGCAGTGTGCCCTGGTTTACCAGTTGCACCTTAAGCCACTGCTCCTATGTCACACACAGTGCTTGTGAGCACTTATAAATAAACCTCCTTGAGTTCATTAAGAAAGAATAGAGCACTAACAAGAAACAAGAGAGAGAGGGGGTGGAAACAAATGGTTACAACACAAAACAAAATTATAAAATGCAAACCTAGGTCTACACTTGATTAATAGTCAATTTTCTTATCTAATAAAGTCCCTGTTCCCCAGAGTTCAGCCTGCTGCAGAAGTGGCTGGCTTCACAGGAACCAGGATCCAACCTTTCGTGAGAAGAAGCCCTGCTCCCCAAGAAGACTCCTCATCAAAAGAATACTGAGTGACTTTCTGCACCCTTTGTTACACTGAACCAGTCTTTCGTCTCTGTTCACAGGCAGGGAGCTCCTCTCCCTGTTGGGATGTTCCTTTTTGACGTCCAAGTGGTTTAATTTGTTTCCAGTTGTCTCTAATGGTTTGCCATTGATAATCTTGGAATAAGTGGAAGATGCAGAGCTTAAGAGAAGCTAAAAGCTATAAGAGACTAAAGAAACTAAAAGTTTTACTTAACTGACAAACTTACAATTAAGAACTAACAGACTACTAGACTAATAAACAAAAGGATAATGAACAAAGAACTAAGAACAAAGATGCTTCCTTGTCATGGTAGGTCACCCCTTTTATAGAGCTTGCACACTTGAGCCCTCCTATATCCACACTTAGTTTCCACACCCACACTTATTCCATAGGCTAGTACAGGGGTGGCCAGTCTGAGCCGGAAAAGGAGCCAGAATTTACCAATGTACATTGCCAAGGAGACACAGTAATATATCAACAGCCCCCATGTCAGCTCCTCCACCCTACTCCCAGTGCCTCCCACCCACCAGCAGCCCCTGCAGCACCTGCTAAGTAGAGGTGAATGTTATTCTCCCTCTTAGAGCATGTCTACACTACCCACCCGATCGGTGGGTAGCGATCTTTCGGGGGTCGATTTACCGCATCCAGTCTAGATGTCATAAATCGATCCCCGAGCGCTCTCCCGTCGACTCCGGAACTCCACCGGAATTCCATCAGCGCGAGAGGCACGGGCAGAGTCGACGGGGGAGCGGCAGCCGTCGACTCAGCGCCGCAAAGACGGCCCGGTAAGTCGATCTGAATACATCGACTTCAGCTATGTTATTCCGTAGCTGAAATTGTGTATGTTAGGTCAATTCCCCCTTCCCCTTCCTGCACAGAGTAGACCAGGGCTTACAGTCTGAGAGTCTGAGTCTGTGGAGCTGTTACGCAGAACAGGAGCAGCACCAGGAAACAAAACTCTTCTGCAAAGATGGGAAGTCATGGAGAATTCCTTGCAACCTCACCTGCTGATGCGACGAGCCTGATCTTGCTGTTCTTCATATTTCAGCTGGCGGAGGTAACTACGCCATGGCTGTAACACCAGCCACAATACAAGCACCTGGGGATTGAGGAGCACTAAGGCCGGCAGAAAATAAACAGCAAATGGGAAATTCACAAGGGCATGACAAAGAGTACAGAACAAGCTCAGATCCGCAAGAGGGAAATGTAAAGAATGCCGGCCAGACTTACAGGATAAGAGACTTTATCCTGGGAACCAGTGACTCTGAAAAAGACTTGGGTGGTTTCCAGTGAATAATCAACTGAACATGAGCTCCCAGTAGGACGCTGTGGCCTAAAGGACTAACATGATCCTTGAATGTACCAAAAGGGGAATCTCAAGAAGCAGTAGAGAGGGGTTTTTTACCTATATATTTGGTACTAGTGCGACCACTGCTGAAATCCTGTGTCCAGTTCTGGAGTCCACAAGTCAAGAAAAAGGTTGAAGATCTGAAGAGGGTTCAGAGAAGAGTCACAAGAATGATTAAAGATTCGGAAAACATGCCGTGTAGTGACTGAGCACAGGCACAGGGTCCACTCACCACTGGGGTCTCCTTCTGGCTGCTCTGGGGAATCAGTCCCTTCCAGATCCAGGACCCCATTCTGCTGCTTATTGTACACTCTGTTACCACTCTCCCTCTCTTGCCCCAGGCGCTCAGGCCTCTTCTTCATGACTTGGCACCCCGGCCAGGTCACTATCCACGCTTCCCGCTTCCGGGGTCCCAAAGTCTCTCCTGACAAATGGGCTCAGTCTTCCCATTCACTGCCCAGCCACTGTCACTTCCTCAGCACCTGGAAGGGAAACCTGGGTCCACCCTCCACTCTGGGTTCCAGCTCTAGTCAGAAGCCAAGGGCTGCGCTCCTATTCCTTGCTACTTTTCCCTGGAGCCTTCTCCTACTATTCTGGCTTCCCCCCATTCTGGGTTTGCCAACCTCCCAACTCCCTCCTCTCAAGGAGTAACTATAGGCTACCCTCTATAGTCCCAAACACACCTTCCTGCTCCCAGCAGGGTGTAACGGCAAACTACTTTTTTGCAGCCCCCTTCTGCTCTCCGCTCCTGGGCTTTATAAGGGCCTCTCCTGTTCCCAGCCAGCTGAGCCTCATTTAATCAATCCCTGCTCCTGGCTCCTCCTCCAGATACAGCCTGGGCAATTGATCAGCCCACCTGGTCACCTTAACCCCTTCAAGTCTTGTGTGGGGTGGGCACCCCATCACAAGCTCTTTGAGACTAACAAAGAGAAGGTTAAGGAGTGACTTAATCACTCTGCCACTACCTGGGGAACAAATATTTTATAAAGGGCTCTTCATTCCTGCAGATAAAAGGTATAACAAGTTCCAGTGTCTGGAACTGAAGCTAGAAAATTCAGATTGGAAAGAAGGTGCAAATTTTTAAACAGCGGGGATAATTAACCATTGGAACAAGTCACCAAGAGTCGTGGTGGATTCTCTCATCACTAGCAATTTTTGAAAAAGAATGGATGTTTTCCTAACAGACCTGCTCTAGGAATTATTTTGTGGCAGTTCTACAGGTCTGTGCTATAGAGGAGGTCAGATTTTATCATCATAATGGTCTTTTCTGTCTTTATAATCTATGGAACTATGAAGGGAAGGCAGGAGTGGTAGACAAGAGGAAGAGCAAAGAAACGTTTCTGATGCCACTGCACGCAGTCACGCCCCCAGCACTTCTCTGATCGTGCAGCTGAGGAATCTCTTGCAGAATTCAGCTCTCAAATCAACTTTCATTTTATAAGGAATGTTTATAATGGGAGTGGTCACAAAGTGAAAAAACAAACAAGCCG
Source organism: Dermatemys mawii (assembly GCA_007922305.1). Classification (NCBI taxonomy): domain Eukaryota; kingdom Metazoa; phylum Chordata; order Testudines; family Dermatemydidae; genus Dermatemys; species Dermatemys mawii. Next base: position 3,765,900 of record ML677396.1, on the reverse strand, counting down.
TACAAAAAAAACGTAAAATGTCCCAAGTTGTTACTTTTTCACATAGTCTGAAAGGGAACTTTTTTGTTGTTGTTGTTTTCAAGTTTTCTGAGTGGTTTCTGAAAAATTTCAACATTTCGTTTTTTCCCTTTTGCCGCCGAGAGCACTAAAAGGAAGGACGTCCAGGATTCCATTTTCACTTTTCATTTTTTCTTTTTTCCCTTTGGCCACTTTGTGGCTTTCTAAACATCTCAACTTTAGAAAAATGATCAGGAGGTAGACTCACAGCAGCTCATTTTTATCTTTTGCAACTCAATAATTCTTCCAAAGTTGGAGACATGTTGGAAGTCACATAGGGGCAAAAAGAAACATGAAGAAAAGAAAAAGCGAAAGAAAAACCCAAACTCCGATCATCATTCTTTCAGTGGAAAAAAAATACAAGGGAAAAAGAAAAGGTGAAAGGGGAAGACATACCCACAGAAATGAAAATTTGAAATTGAAAATTTTTAATACGCAAAAGCTTTCGGTGGAAGTTTTCAGTTTAGAAAAAAAGCCTTTCTTGTCCAAAAAAAGTTTTGAACTAAAAATTCCAACCAGCTCCAGTTTCTCACTCTCATGATTGTGAAGAAAACCTTGAAAACATGGACAGAAAGTCACTGATATACATGGTGCTGCCTTCCGGAGTCTACAAGGAAATCCCGAAGCTCTGAGCGGTGTGAACTGCTCCAGTCACCTCATCATCAAATAATTGGAATGTAACAGCAAAACAACTAATACTGCTACTGCTCTACTGAGTGTACCATTTATTTTCATATTTTAAATGAAACCATGGAGATTTCTAATGAATTAACAAGGCTGCCCCAAGTCTCCAGCATCATACACCAGGATGTCAGAGAATTTGGTGGCCTTGCTGAAGATTTTAGGTGCAGATTGCTGAGGAAGATGCAGGTCTGTGGCTGACTATTCCAATATCTCGCTTTACTTTCTTGTGCCTGGAGCTATTTCCACAGTCTCGGGTGACTCTCATACACAGGAGCAGCCACAGACAGAACTCTTTACATGCTGCTAATTATGATCATTAATTATATTCTGGTAGCACCCAAGATCCCAATGGTGGTCAGGGTCCTGGTGTCCTGGACGCTGTACAAACAGAGAGGCAGAGAGAGTCCCTGAGCCATAAAACATGGTTCTTGAGGAGGACTCAGTGGGCCCACATGTTCTCACCCGTCGGTGGCTGTGGATTAGTGACATAGCTGTGCACACTCAAGGCACCAGCAGCTTGCTGTCCAGAAATCACGCCGCAGTTCTGCTAGTGCGTGACTCACAACAGAGTCCAGATCCCTGCGCCAGCAACTAAGGCACCCATCAGGTGGAGATCTTTCTCCATTACATGATCACACTAAAACGTTAATAGCATGGCCCAGACTGCGAATTGCAACCTGTAGGCCCACGTCCTTACCTCTAAAGCAGTGGTGCGCAAACTTCCAGTTACATCTCCCTGTTTACCAGTAACGGAAACGGTCTATGCCCCCCATTACTGCACAGCCAAGGCTTCCTCAGCAGCGGAGCTGGAGATGGGAGAGGAGCTGGGGCTAGAGGCAGAGTTGGTCTGGGGGCAGAGAGGCAATGAGGGTGAAGCTGGGCTGGAGGCGGGGCAGGGGGCAGAGTGGAGCCATGGCAGGGATCAAGGCTGGTCTGGGGCAGAGAGGGAATGAGGACAGAGCTGGGCTCGGGGCAGAGCAGGACGGGAGCTGACTGGGGTTGGGGCAGAGCTGGAAACATGGCGCTCTCTCCTAATCCCCCATTGGGACTGGCCTAGCTCCGGCCCGGCTGCACACACACAATGTTCCTCTGCACCCCCATGTGGGGCACGCCCCCCAGTTTGGGGGACACTGCTGTGAAATGTCCCCTCCTCCCCGGATCTGGCATTGCAGGGAACTTTGCCTCTCAAGCCGCTTTCTTAGCTGCGACTACCAGTCCCAGAGGCTCATCTCTGCACTCACTGGGTCTTGTGTGGCTTGGCCAGAGGGCTGAGCTACCGAACAGTTCAGCTCCACCAATCGTCCTTCACCACTCCTGGGCTCAACTCAAAGGGGTCCTTTGCCCCTCCTACACTTGACTTCAATTCTTCCCCTTGTCAGGGTACTTTCATCACTGCTGGGAATCTAAATACCACCTCCATTGCCTTTCTGCCCCTTGCAGACGTCTCCCTCCCTGGTCCTCACAGACCCTAGCTCAGGGCAGGACCCCACCCCAGGAGTTAGCCCTGTTTGGGCAGCTTTGCTTTCTGGCCACAACCAGCCCCAAACTACTATACCTTCCTCTAGGAATTCTCCACAGCTCCTCCCTCCCGCATCCTTCCTCCTCAGCTCCTTATACAGCCTAGCTCTGGCCTGGAGGCCATCAGTTAATCTGCTCCCAGGGCAGAGGATAACTAACTAGGTTCTTTCGCTTGCTTTGCAGGGGATGGGGGTTAAGCTCCATTACAGTGCCACGTAGATCAGGTGGCTCCAGGATTGGGTACGTAGTGCTACAGTGCTGCAAGCAGCCCCAAATGAAGGAGTGGGATGGGAGAGAAGGATAGGGACTGAGCGTGGTGTCAGGATCCATGAGAGCAAATGGGGTGGGGGATGCCAGGATCTGAGAGGGCAAGGAGAGGCCATTGGGATCTAGGAGGCCAATTAAGGGTGTATGTTAGGATTCAGGAGAGGAAGTGGAAGATACAGAGATCTTGGAAAATGAAGGATGGGGTGTCAGGATGAAGGAGGACGAGGGGGGCAGTGACATTAGCATCCAGAAGAGCAGGGGATGAGCAGACCTTTCATTTTTCTCTATTTTCCATTCCAAATCCTTCCCTTCTCTCCCACTCTCCTACAGTTCTGTCCTGCCACCACAAAACATGGACCTATTGGTGCCCAATACCCTAGAACAGGGGTGGGCAAACTACAGCCTGCAGGCCACATGTGGCCCGCCGGCCATTTTTATCCGGCCCAGGAGCTCGGGCCGGGGGCGCAGAGCCAGTGGCCCCGCGCTCCCAGCCCAGGGGCCAGGCCAAGTGCTCCCGGGCCAGTGGCCAGTTGAGCGCAGGGAACTGCGGGGCCCCACCCCACCTGGCCAGGGGCTGGGCCCAGCATGGCACGCTGCGGGGCCCTGTGCTCCCAGGCCAGGCTGAGGGCGGGGAGCCACAGGACCGCGTGCTCCTGGGCCAGACCGAGCAGGAAGCCGCCATGGGGCCCTGCGCTCCCTGGCCAGGCCAAGCGGAGACCTGCCCTGGGGCCCCGCGCTCCCTGGCCAGGGGCTGGGCCCAGTGCGGCGTGCTGCCGGCCCCGTGCTCCCGGACCAGGTTGAGGGTGAGGAGCCGCAGGGCCCAGCGCTCGGGCTGGAGCGCCCGGCTGAGTAAGGTAAGGGGGGGACTTAGATGGTGGGGTCCTGGGGGGTGTTGGTTAGGGTGGGGGGATCTCGGGAGGGGTAGTCAGGGAACAAAGCAGGGGGGCTTAGATGGGGAGTGGGGTCCCAAGGGTGGTGGCTATGGTGGGTGGGTATCAGGAGGGGGGCAGTCAGGGAACAAAGAGCAGGGGAGCTTAGATAGGGGCTGGGGTCCCGGGGGGTGGTGGTTAGGGTCAGGGGAGGGTGTCAGGAGGGAGCCGTCATGGAACAAAGAACAGAGGGGCTTAGATAGGGGATGGGGTCCTGGGGGGGGCAGTTAAAGTGGGACGTCTCCAAAGGGGGCGATCAGGGGACAAGGAACGGGGGGGGCAGGGGTTGGATGGGTTGGGGGTTCTGAGGGGGGCAGTCAGGGGGTAGGAAGTGGGTGGGGGTTGGATAGGGGGCAGGGGCAGGCTGATTGGGGAGGTACAGCCTTCCCTAGCCAGCCCTCCGCACAATTTTTAACCCCAATGTGGCCCTCGGGCCAAAAAGTTTGCCCACCCCTGCCCTAGAATTATCTTGCCTGCCCCCACCCCACACCATTCATGTAATTTTGCCCCACAAACTGGTATTGATGCCTCCCACTGACACCAAGCACTGATACAGTGTCAAAACCAATGAGGTTGAAGAAGCAGTCCTGGGATTTGGATGTGAAGCGATGGATCCCTTAGCTAGGTTTTAACATGTGCCATACTGATTGTGTACAGTGCTATTTTTGAATCAGAATGGAGTCCGTACTAAGCCTTACAGAAGTCCAAACGTACTACAGAGACTCAGTTACCTTTATTAACCAGACATAATCGTGTCAAAAAAGGATATCAAGTTTGTTTAACAAGACCTGTTTTCTATGAAACCATCCTGACCGGCATTCAATGTGTTTCTATCTTTTAACTCTTAATAGCTCATATCAGTGGTTCTCAACCAGCGGTAAACATACTGCCGGGGGTACGCAGAAGTCTTCCAGGGGATACATCAACTCATCTAGATAATTGCCTAGTTTTGCAACAGGCTACAAAAAAAGCACTAGCCCAGTCAGTACAAACTAAAAATTCATAAGAACTTGTGTATACTGCTCTGTGTACACTGAAATATAAGTACGATATTTATACGCCAATCAATTTAGTTGTAACTATGGTAAATGTGAGAAGGTCAGCAGTTTTTCAGTGATAGTGTGGCTGTAACACTTCTGTATTTTTATGTCTAATTTTGTAAGCAACTACTTTTTAAGAGAGGTGAAATGTGCAGGTCCACAAGCGCAATCAGACTGTTGAAGGGATCCAGTAGGGTGGAAAGGTTGAGAACCATGGGCTCCCATCAACAGTCCCTTTATTTTGACCAATACTGATGTTCGGGAGACAGCCTTAAAGTCTCTGACATTCCCTGAGTAAATTGAGACCTTTACATTAGTCGGACTAAATTAGCCTAATAATAATAATATGCTATTAATCCTGCAGGGCAGAGTCTTCTCTCCCCCTCTCTCACCCATCAATGTAATAGTCCCAACTCCTTACCATTTCAAAACAGAGCCAGGCCTGATCCACTACATGCCCAGGTCGACCTAGCTGTGGAAGAGTCTTCGCTTAAATTTGGCTCCCGGCAACATAAACGCCTCTTATGCTGATTTAATAACACCGCCTCCTCCAGGAGCCCAGAGCCACTATCAGTATCAGTTAGGTCGAGGCAGGGTCAGTGCAAAGGATGTTACTGGCCCACAGACAATACAAGTGCTCCTGGTGCGGATCCCAGCGCCGACACAAAATGCCAAGCAGATATACACACAGCCCCACGAGCGCGCGCACACACAGCTCCAGAGCCCCACGAGCGCGCACACACACAGCTCCAGAGCCCCACGAGCGCGCACACACACAGCTCCAGAGCCCCACGCGCGCGCACACACAGCTCCAGAGCCCCACACGCGTGCACACACAGCTCCAGAGCCCCACACGCGTGCACACACACACACAGCTCCAGAGCCCCACGCGTGCACACACACACACAGCTCCAGAGCCCCACGAGCGCGCACACACACAGCCCCCACGAGCGCGCACACACACACACACACACACAGAGCCCCCAGGCGCGCCCGCGCACACAGCAGTGCAGTGACTGTGGCGGCCGCCTGCCGAGCTAAGTCGGGTCCCAGCTCGTTGTGTAGCGCGGACCTGGCCCCGGGGAGCTCGGACTGGGCCGGTGACACCAGCTCCCGTTACCGCCGGCTGCGTTCGGCCGGGCCCCCAGACTCAGAGCCCGGCGGAGCCGGGACTCGCGCTCCCCTTCCGAGCCCGCCAAGCGCCGTCAGGGCCGGTCCCGCCGCCAGCCAGCTGGGCTGAGCCTGGACCCCGCAGGGCCCCCTCTGCGCAGCGCCGAGCCCGGCGCCGGGCCCCCGGGGCCAGCCCCACAGCTCCCCCGGGGCCTCGCCCTCCTGAGCCCCGGGCGCAGAGCGCGGCGCCGGTTCCCGTCCCGCCGCAGGACGGGCTGCGCTGGAGCCGAAGAACCCCGCGCCGCGCCCGCCTGGGAGCGGAACCCGGAGCCGGCTCCGGCGCCGAGCAAACGAGCCTCCCGCGGGGGCTCGCCCCGACCGGGCTCGCCGAGCTGACAAGGGAGGGGGGGGTCCGGCCTCTTACCTTGGAGCGCGGCCCGCAGCGCGAAATCGGGGTCCCCGCGCCGCGCCCCGAACTTCCACCGGGAGTTTTTTCCCTTTTTTTTCCCCCCTTCTTTTTTTGCATCACATCCCCCTTCCGGGGGCGGGAGGGGGACGCGAGGATCCGCTCTTAAAGCAACAGCGCTGCTGCTGGCTGGAGCCTGGCGGGGCTCAGGGGTGGGGGGCACCCCGTGCTTCCTGCCCGACCTCGGCCCAGCCTCGGGGCTTCCCGCCCTGCCGGGGATCTGACAGCGGCTGCCGCCTGGATCTTTGTGCCGGCCACTGGGGCCGCCGCGGGGTGGAGTGGCAGGACCCAGCTCTGCCGGGGCTGGCTGGTAAAGGTCCGAGCAAAGGTGGCCCCTGTAAAGCGAGGGGGGAGGAGGAACTGGAGGGCGCGTCCCTTGGAATGCTCTGTACAGCTGATGTGCGGGGTTTTGCCTCTTAGGCTACGTAGCCCCAGGGGCCTGTGTGATCTTCGGCCCTTTCTCTGGGACAGGAGCTGCCTTTTACCCCGCAGGTTGCTACACTAGAAAGTTAGGTCAACCAGGCTAAGTCGCTCTGTGGGTGTGAAAAATCACCCTCCTGAGCAATGCTAACCAAACTCCCAGGATAGAAAGCACAAGATCCATGGAAGAATTCTTCTGCTGATCTAGCTCTCACCTTTCAAGGAGGTGGATTTACTGCACCAATGGGAGTAACCCTCCCATCATTGTAGTAGCATCTACACTGCCTAGTTGCAGATGTGCTGCTGTAGTGGCCTAAGCGTGGATTTCAGACATCCACCACTACTCCTGATGCATGTGTCTTCAGAGCAGCAGTGGTGGGCTGGCTAGAAGGGTATGTAGATGACAGACAGCTTGCAGGGGGTGAGAGGGTTGCCAACAGTCTGGAGGATAGAGCTAAAGTTCAGAGGGTTCTTGCTAAATTGGAGAACTGGGCTATAGCTAACAAAATGAGATCGAACAAAGACAAATGTCAGGTGCTACACTTAGGGAAGAAAAAGCAAATGTACAAATACAGACTGGAGGAGAACTGGCCTGGTAGCAGCATTGTTGAGAAGGATCTGGGAGTCATGGTGGATCACAACCTCAACATGAATCAGCAGTGCGATGCTGTTGCAAAAAAAAGCAAATGCAATTTTAGATTGTTTTAACAGAGGCATAGCTTGCAAGTCACAGGTGGTGATAGTATTGCTCTACTCCACACTGGTTAAGCCTCAGCTGGAGTAGTGTGTCCAGTTTTGATCATGAATGGATAGAAAGGATGTAGAGAAACTGGAACGGATCCAGAGGGCAGCAACAAAGATGATCAAGGGGATGGAATGCATGCCATACGAGCAAAGGCTGAAGGAACTGGGTATGCTTCATTTGGAAAAGAGGAGATTAAGGGGGCATATGATAGCAGTCTTCAAATATTTGAAAGGCTGCCATAAAGAAGTTGGAGAAAAGTTGTTCTCTTGTACCACAGAGGGCAGGACGAGAGATAATGGGTTCAAACTACAGCATTTCAGATTTAGACTAAATCTCAGGAAAATCCCCCTAGCTGTAAGAACAGTGGGACAATGGCCCAGACTGCCTAGGGAGGTTGTGGAAGCTCCTTCCCTGGAGGTTTTCATAAGGAGGCTGGATAGCATCTATCTTGAATAGTTTAGACACAATCAATCCTGCATCTTGGTAGGGGATTAGACTAGACCCTTGCAGTCTCTTCTAACCTTATGATTCTATGAATACCCAGCAGCTTGCCACATTAACTGAAGTTAACATTCACTTCAATTCAAACACAGCCCTGGTTGGTTTAGATTAAAAGTAAAACAAGTTTAATAACAAAAGAAGATAGGGTTGAGTTGAGTTCAAGTATAAAAGAGTTATAAATGGTTACACGCAAATAAAAGTGAAAGTGCCTTCTGGAGGCAAAGACATAAGAAAACAAGCTACAGCTTTTGTTCAAAGTAGTTTCCTTTCCAATCTTACTTTCCAGCAAGGCAGCTGACCGTCCTTCTGGTCAGGATCTCCCACAAAGTCTAAAGAGCTTGGCTCCTTTGTCTTCTTAGATGAAAGATAACATGACATTCTCTTCCACTCTCTTTATAGTCCAGTGAATCTTTGAAAGGGATCCTTCTGAAGGTCCCTTGGAATGCTCTGTAGGGCTGATGCTATTCTCCGTTCACACAGTACCATCCCCAATGTGATAACTTTATTAAAAATCTTTGCTGCCATACTAGCAATCTCATGTGCTAATTTTTTTGTTATTCTGGGATGGAGATGATCTGGTCCCCCAGCCTAAGCATGTTATGCTCTTTGAGCTTTGTTTCCATCTCAGATGTGGTAATTCCATTTCCATACACTAATTCCCATCAGCAGTCCTGTCTTTGTGCCCAGGTTCTACGTTATCACCCTTACTGACGACTGAGGCAAAGTATTCGTTTAGCTTTTAGTTACCTAGATTATCCTCACTCTATCCCAGGGGTTGGCAACCTTTCAGAAGTGGTGTGCCGAGTCTTCATTTATTCACTCTAATTTAAGGTTTTGTGTGCCACTAATACATTAACCTTCTTTAGAAGTTCTCTTTCTGTAAGTCTTTAATATATAAATAAACTATTGTTGTATGTAAAGTAAATAAGGTTTTAAAAATGTTTAAGAAGCTTCATTTAAAATTAAATTACAATGCAGAGCCCCCCGGACTGCTGGCCAGGACCTGGGCAGTGTGAGTGCCACTGAAAATCAGCTCGCATGCCACCTTCGGCACCCGTGCCATAGGTTGCCTATCCCTGCTCTATCCCATCCTCATTGCACAGCGCCCCCATGTTTTCTGTTCTTACTCACTTTTTATTTATATGGCTCAAGAACCTTCTACTATTTGTTTTAATTTCCTTTGCAAGCTTGACTTCTGGCAATTCTCACTTTATCCCTGCACCCTTTTTACCTCCAATATGTAGATTTCTTTGCTGATCAACCCCTTCTTCCATTCCTTGTAAACTCAGTTTACTCCTAATACCCTTTTGGAGGTGCTTATTTATCCAGTTTGGTCTTTCCTCCTTACTTAGGATGCAAAATTTATATTGCATTCCATGCACTTCCGCAAGGCACAGTCCTCCCCGCTTCTCATGTGTCATGTGACCACCCTGTCACGTTACTAAAATTATCTGGGATCATATAGATCATTGGTGCAACCAAGGTCCTGTAGGGGCACCAAATCTCAGGTAAAGAGGGTCATATAAGGTGTTTATGACCAGGTTATGATCCGCTGATTATGATTATGCTATCTGCATGTGTGTATCAATTTTGTAGTTGAAGTTATGGATATTGGCTCTGTACTGTCTGTCTTTCCAAATATTGTGCTATCCTGTTGGGAGATATTCCAGAACCCTTGGTGTTAGCTTGGCTTACCCTGCTTGATGGCCCATTAAGGGCTATCAGCTATACAATGGACTCATTGGGAGCTTGGAATGCTCCAATCCACATGAGAAAGTCTGGCAAGGAACGTGCAAGATAGCTGGTGGGCAATGGCCGCTGCCTCTGAATCCCGAGTCGTACATGGTCATGTGATATGCTCACATGACTCCAGAACTCGATGGGGCTGGACTTTTCACAGCAAGGACAAAGGGGTTCTTGCACCTGGCGTAAATAAACCTGCTGCAGCGCCTCCATTTTTGTCTTCAGTCTCCAGTCTCGGTCCTACCTCTGGATGAGACTTTGGCCAGAGTTTCCATTTGTAACAAAGGATTGATGACCCATTCCTCCAGGGAATGTATTCCAGAGACTTTGATTTGAACCTGCAGTTTATTCTACAACTGATGTAAGCCATTACTGCATGTAATTGATTTCCTTTAACCTTTTCTAACCCTTACCTATATCTTTTTCCTTCTATAATAAACCTTTAGATTTTAGATTCTAAAGGATTGGCTACAGCGTGATTTGTGGGTAAGATCTGATTTGTATATTGACCTGGGTCTGGGGCCTGATTCTTTGGAATTGGGGAGAACCGTTTTCTTTTATTGGGGTATTGGTTTTCATAACCATTTGTCCCCAGGACAGGAGGCTGCTGGTGGTGATCCTGGGAAGCTGGAGTGTCTAGGGGAATTGCTTGTGTGACTTGCGGCTAGCCAGTGGGGCGAAACCAAAGTCTTTTCTGTTTGCTGGTTTGATTTGCCTTTAGGGTGGAGAAACCCCAGCTTTGGGCTGTAAACGTCCTGTTTGAAGCAATTTGTCCTGACTTGACACACTGTCAGTTGGATCCCACCAGGAACAGCACCATCACACATCCATACCGTATTTCTTCATATTCCTCCCCAGAGCTCAGTACTCCCAGCACTGACCTCTGTGAGATCCTTGCACAGTCCCTAGTGTGCTCTGTGGGTCTGGAGTGTAACCTCCTTTGTGCAGAAAATTTTCTTATGTGCCAGCTGCAGCTTCCCCAGGGCAGGTCTGCTGGGTGGATACAAATGTCTCTGGCACTTGGAATCGGAGAACCCTTTAGTCCTTCTGTACACCCAATAAGCGAGTGCAGCATAGTAAACTACTACCTGGGATTTCGGGGAGCAGCAAGGGGCACCAGAAGCTTTAGATGAATATGGAACAAGCCTGTGCCAGTTCACCCCATATTGCAAATTTTGTGAATTACAGACACATGTATTAGAGATGAGCTACTTTGAAGAGCAAATTATAATGAAAACAGAGATCATATGTTGCACCAGTCAGAGTTGTAACTCCCTGGATACAGTTCATGAGTGGCTAAGACAGCCTTCCTGTAACTTTGGGTGTGCCTTCAGATGCTAATGGCTGTGTGAGAGCAAAGTGAAGGGGCTGCTTGCCACTAGCAGAGCAGTGTGAGGGTACTTTGAGCTAGAGAGTTAAGGGGGCACAGCAATTCCACAGTCCAGGTTGTACCCCAGGGCGTGTCGCACACCCCCATCCAGTAATTTGAGGAAACTAAACATCACCCCCAGGCACCTCTAAGATGCAATATTCCCCAGCTGCAAGCACTGAATCTGCATATAACTAAAGAAACCCTTTATTAAAAGAAGAAAACATAATATTATTTTGGGAAAACATTACAAGTGCCCCACAGTACGGTGGTCAGTGGCCTTTGCCTCAGTTTCCCACCTTATGGTGCGAAAGTCCAGTGAATAAAGGTACCTTTAACAGGCCGCAACCCTTTTCACTCTGGTACGCCTGACTCACAGTTTGTTGTGCATACTCAACAACGTCCCAGAGCCCAGGGATGTCTTGAGGCGGGTTCGCCTCCTACCGTTGCGGGACAAGGGCAGCTGAGGGATGCCTCTGCTCACCACTGTCACTCACATCTGCCACAGTCTCTGCTGCTGCTTTGTTGTCATGGTCCCTGCCACCGCTGCTCACTGCTGCTGCTGCTGAGTTTGCTGGTTACCACTGCCACCAACGCTGCTCTCTCCAGCTGTGACGCTGCGTTCTGAGGTTCCACCACTTAGCCCAGTTCTGAGACCTTTAGTGATTTCACTGGGTAGTGGGGAACCAATCTGCTCCTGCCTCTTTTGCACTCTTTTCACTGCAACACTGTCTCCATAGCAAGGCTAAGGTTCAGCCCCTCTAAGATCAGCTTATCTGTGACCTCAGCTCTAGTGACCACTGAGAAAGCTCTAGAGGGAGAGGAACAAATGGCTCCTACAATCCTGTGACTGGGGTTCCTGTGCAGGTCAGCTGAGGTCACTCGATTAGGGTGAACTGCAAAGAATTGGGCAGACAATCCCCGTAAAGCTCGTGGATATTCCAATGCTTAGATTCACCAAGCCAGCATAAAACAGCTTCTTTATTACCTTACCAGTTACTCAGAAGTCCAAACAACACAGTTCCCCTAAAGTGATCCAGCCTCAGGCCTCCATCCAGGTACCCATGTCAAATATGATGAAAATTTCTGTAAATTTTATTTCATCATATAAAAGAAAAGGTTCTACCAATCCCAAAGGAGCTGACACATTTCTTCCCAGAGTATTGAATATCGCAGATCTTACCCAAATACAGCCAATTCTTATTAACTAAACTAAACTTTATTAAAAAGCAAAAGAGAGAGCATATGGTTAAAAGATCATAGACTCATAGACTTTAAGATCAGAAGGGACCGCTATGATCATCCAGTCTGACCTCCTGCACAACGCAGGCCACAGAATCTCACCCACCTACTCCTGCAATAAACCTCTCACCTATGTCTGAGCTATTGAAGTCCTCAAATTATAGTTTAAAGACTTCAAGGAGCAGAGAATCCTCCAGCAAGTGACCTGTGCCCCACGCTGCAGAGGAAGGTGAAACCCCCCCAGCACCTCTGCTAATCTGCCCTGGAGGAAAATTCCTTCCCAACCCCAAATATGGTGATCAGTTGAACCTTGAGCATGTGGGCAATACTCACCAGCCAGGCACCCAGGAAAGAATTCTCTGTAGTAACTCAGATCCCATCCCATCCAACATCCCATCACAGGCCACCAGGCCCATCTATCACGAATAGTCAAAGATCAGATTAATTGCCAAAATTATGTTATCCCATCACACCATCTCTTCCTCCAGACATGAGTTCAATTAATTTAGGTTCAGATTCATAGCATAGATGGTGAGCTTTGTAGTTGCCAAGAGTTCTTTAGAAATAGTTCCTAGGTTATAGTCCAGTGTCCAAATCTCATATTCAGGGCATACCAGCATAACTCAGTCTTCTGACTCAAACTTCCCCTGATGAAGCCTAAGCAGATCTGAGATGACAGAATCAGGACCCAAGGAAATGACCCAATTTCATGTCCTCTGACAAGTTGGGAGTTCCTCCAGGAACAAAAGGTGTCAAATATAAAGGGAGGGGTAACAACCTTTATGTATGCAGTAATATAAAATCCCTCCTGGTCAGAGGTACAGAATCACTTACCTGTAAGGGGTTAAGAAGCTCAAATAACCTGGTTGGCAAGTGACCAAAAGGACCTATAAGGAAAGATGATACTTTTAAATCATGGTGTGGGTGGGAGGAGTGTTTGTTTTGTCTCTTTAGTGTGTTCTCTCTGAGCCAGAGAAGGACCAGGACAGGAAAAACCATCTCCTAAAACCCTACCCTGAAATAAGCATCTAGGATTACAAAAAACTTGTAAGTAAAGCAAGGAAAGGTGTTAGATTATCTTTTGTTTTAGCTTGTGAATTTTCCCTATGCTAAGAGGGAGTTTTATTCCTGTTTTTTGTAACTTTGAAGTTGAGCCTGGAGGGAAATCCTCTGTGTTTTAAATCTTTTTATTACCCTATAAAATTATCTTCCATCCTAAGTTTGCAGGTGTGATTCTTTTACCTTTTTAAATAAAATTCTTCTTTTAAGAACCTGACTGATTTTCAGTGTCCTAAGAACCAGGGATCTGGTCTGTGCTCACTGTATTAATCTTTTGGTTGGGATATTATTCTCCAGCCTCCCCAGAAAAGGGGGTGAAGAGGCTTGGGGGAATATTTTTGGGAAATAGGAACTCCATGTTGTCTTTTTCCTGAATCTTTGTCTAAATCACTTGGTGGTGGCAGCAACCCCGTCCATGGACAAGGGAAGGAATTTGTGCCTTGGGGAAGTTTTTAACTTAAGCTGGTGGAATATAAGCTTAGGGGGGTCTTTCTTGCAGATCCCCACATCTGTATCCCAGAGTTCAGAGTGGGGAGGGAACCTTGGCAAAAGGTAATTAGCATGACTTTGAAGGAGATCCATTGCCCATACTTAGCTATAGAATTAACATAAGGCAAGTTGCTTGTTCCTCCACCATTGACAGTACATTTCAAAGAGAGACAAATACTGAGGTATCGTGTGTTTACAATTCATTTAAATGCTAGAATGTTCTTTTGATCTCTGAACTATCAGAATACAGCATAGACAGGGACTGTTGACTACATTGTCGACCCTACTCAAACATTATCTCTCCACGTATCTTTTGAGGTTATTTATTTTGCAGGATGTTTAACCCTTTCTAAGCATGCATCACAAACCCTTTATACCACCAGATAGAAATATGTCTCCATCCACTCTCTCTTTCCCTTACCATTGGCACCACTATACCTTACTTAGTGAGCCAGGTTACAGTTCTGGGTGATCCATGAAGGCACACAGTAAAATCTCAGAATTATGAACTAACCAATCAACCACACCCCTCATCTGGAACTGGAAGTACACAATCAGGCAGCAGCGGAGACAGAAATAAAAAGTGAATACAATACAGTACTGTGTTAAACATAAACTACTAACAAAAAAAAGGGAAAGCAGCATTTTTCTTCTGCATAGTAAAGTTTCAAAGCTGTATTAAGTCAGTGTTTAGTTGTAAACTTTTGAAAGAATCACGGTAATGTTTTGTTCAGAGTTACGAACATTTCAGAGTTACAACTAACCTCCATTCTCGAGGGGTTCAGGATGCTGAGGTTGTACTATATTAAGTACAGTTCTGTTGCCCCTTACTCTTAGATGCATGATAATCACATTTCATTACCCCCAAGACTAAAGTGAATCATTACCCAAAACAGCCAAAATTAATCACATAGGCAAAGGAGGTGAATCTATGCAACTATGCTCTGAAATCTTTCATCACTAGATGGCAAAGGAGAGTTCATTCAGACCACAGCTTACATCCTCCCCACAGGCAAGAATTTGTTGTTCTGGCAAATAACACTTGTTATTGCACCAGATCTGTCATTTCTGCACATAGGGTCTTCGGACGTCCACTCTTGCTGTAAGCTAAGTATATTGGTTCTTCACTAACCGTCCTAGGTGCATCATAAATTATCCTGTTTATTGGCCTGATAATTCTGTCATGCATATCGAGAGTGAGCATTGCAGGAGCAGCTGGGACTTCTTCTTGGGCTAGGAATGGTGACAATTCCCATAAGGGTCACTCAGAAAATGGCAGATATAGGCTTCTCTTCAGAGAATCACATCTCTTCAGAGAATCACAGGGATGTAGGACTGGACGAGACCTCGAGAGATCCTCTAGTCCAGTCCCCTGTGCTCATGGCAGCTCTAAGTATTATCTTCTAGATCATCCCTGACAGATGTTTGTCTAACCTGCTCTTAAAAACATCCAATGACCAAGATTGCACAATCGCCTTGTAATTTGCTTCAGTGCTTAATTACCCTTAAAGTTAGGAAGCCCATTGCTTCTTGTTCTCCTCTCTGTGGATAAGAACAATTTATCATCTTCCTCTTTATAACAACCTTGTATGTACTTGAAGACTTATGTCCCCTCTCAGTCTTCTTTTTTTCAAACTAAACAAACCCAATTTTTTCAATCTTTCCTCAGACATCAGGTTACAGGCCCCCTGCCTGGGGCTGATGCTCTTGGCCTTTGCTTTGCCTTCCCTCCCCCCAGGGCTTTGGGGCTTGGGCAGACTCAGGCTTTGGGCCCCGCTCCTGGGGTCATGTAGTGATTTTTGTGGTCAGAAGGGGGTTGCGGTGCAATGAAGTTTGAGATCCCCTGTACTAGGGCAAGGCCCCATGAGTTTATACTGCACCTGCCTAGAGCTCTAGGGGTGTTATCTCACTACAAAGAATAGACTAGAAACTAATCTTAAACAGGAGGGAAACTGACCCTTTCACGTCACTTTCACAGCATTGCCAATCCCAAATGTTCAAAAATTATGAATCAAGTTCACAAAAAATCATGAGATTGGCTTTAAAATCATGAGATTATGTAAAAATAATAGATTTGGTGTTTTTTGTTGCCTTCTGCTTTTTGAGCCTTTAGGGGTCACATTTTGAAGCTGTCTCCGCAGGCACAAGGACTAGAAACTTCATTTTTATTTAAGAATGAGGGCTGAAATCATCACATATCCTCTTGACTCCAGGAGCTGGGGCTTTAAGGAAAACAATAATGAGACTCATGACAAAATCATGAGTGTTGGCAACACTGCTTTTAAAGGCTAGTTCTGTTTAAAGGCTAGTTCTTTTCCAGATGGCTCTTAAACACACTACAGTGATTAAGTTGCAGTTCTCACAGGAGAATATTTAAAAACAAACACCAAGAAAATTCTATATATTAAAGTGGAGAAAAAAAAACAACCTGATACTCCTGTGGTACATCTGGGCCACTAAAGGCAGGAAAGGAAAATAAATAGTCACAGGAGCTCTAGGTAGCTCTTTCTCTAGAAAGAAAGCTGAAGAGTCAAATCTTCTAGTCCTTAATCCCATAGAATTTCTATTGCCATCAGAGCCTCCATTCATAGATATTAACATGTGTTTAGTAACCATACACTTCATACTTAATATCTGAGCCATCTTATTCAGGGTTACACATTTTATACACATTGGCTCAGGGACTACATTTTCTGCCATATTCTGAACAACGCTGCACACACAGATGATACCCAGTGAATAATACAAATCATAGTAATGGTTGACTTTATGGACTCTGTGGATGCAATTTTTGTTCTTTGTTCTGGAATTGCCCTGGATACAGCTGAAACACTAAGACTTTGAGGCATAAACACATCTGGTACTTATATGACACTTTCAAATTCTTTTCTCCACTGCTAGGCTGGACTAGTTCCTCTTGGAACTCCGGAGACTTTTGTTAAGTTCTTGATGCCTAAGGCTATGGTCCTGAGAGTGATCTTCCCAGTTGTCCACATCCATGTCCATTTCTTTGAGGTCTCACTTGCAAGCATCTTTGAAATGTAATTTTGGATGTCCTTTGTATTTTTTTCCAGATACCAATGCGCTGTAGAGGATGTCCTTTGGGACACATCCATCATTCATTTGGCACACATGCCCAAATCAAAACATACAAAGATCTGTGTGTACCATTCCTGTCTTATCTGCACATTTTTGTACGGGAGCAGGACACAGACCTAATACTGTCATCAGGAAAAGAGGTTCAACAGCTTTCATATGCATTACCTTCGTCAAATCTTTGGAATCTCCTGGAGGGACAGTCACCAGGATTGAGGTGCTCAAGAGGGCTAGCATACCCAGCAGGCAAGCACTCCTCAAACAATAGGCTTGAAGAAGAGTCAGAAATGTAAAATACTGCAAACTATGGGTATGGCTATTAGGTGGCTAAGATAACATGCCACAAAATTGGCAGGGCAAGTAATAAAAACAAAACTTTGAGGGAAGCATAGCTCAGTGGTTTGAGCACTGGCCTGCTAAACCCAAGGTTATGAGCTCAATTGTTGATGGGGCCAATTAAGGATATGGGGCAAAAATAGGGATTGGTCCTGCTTTGAGCAGGGGGTTGGACTAGATGATCTCATGAGGTCCCTTCCAACTTGGAGAGTCTATGATTCACAATCATAAAACAAAAAGCGTTAGAAGAAGCAACAGAAGGCTGGAAAGCCCCAGCTCTGCTAGCAGGGCAGCAAGCAATCCAGAGTCATGATATGTGATAGCAACCAGAGGTACAGAATAGACAACTGGAAACAACTGTAGAGAATCGACAAAAAAGAGAAGTTCTGTTCCCTGTTATCAATCAACTGGCTTCAGTTGATAGTATCTGAAGGATGGGGACATAAATGGAAAACAGTGGCCTGAGCAAAATTAAAAGATGGAACATGGGATGATTGGAATGTGTGTTGGAACGAGGACACTGGGAATGACCCAGACCAAGAGCCACCAAGCAGTCCATGGGCAGGGGCCCCCGCACTTCAACCACTACCATATGATCAGAGCCAGATTCTGGCAAACCTAAACAGAGACCTCATAGACTCCACAGGACTACCAGTGGGTACAGAGCACTGGCTATTTTTTTCCCCAAGGGTGCTCCAGCCCAGAAGCACCCACGGAGCTGGCACCCGTAATCAGTTCTAGGTGTTAACCCACTCGCTCTCAGTTGTTCTCTTTGAAATTCTTTTCTTTCCATTCTCCTCTGATCAAGTAGCAGCCCCCATCGCCTGATGTGCTCTGTTAACTGTTCCATTTCCTCTTCCATCTGATTTACCCATCCAGTGAAAGTATTGTTTGCTGCTGCTCCCTTCTGTGGACCTCCTTCTCCTGTTCCAATGAGCACCAAGTTAGGTCTCTGTTTAGGTTTTGCCAGAATCTGGCTCTGATAGACTCATAGACTAAATTTATACATGAAGTGACATCTGTGATGTCACTGCTCCAAATGTCTGTTTTAGCACTAGTGACAAAGAGTCTTGTGGCACCTTAAAGACCAACAAAAGTACTGAAGCATAAACTTTCATGGGCTAGTACCACGCAGCCCTTCATCGGATGTATGCAGTGGAAGTATACATAAATAAGTAGGCAAGAACCAGGTTAGAGATAACAAGGTTAGTTCAATCAGGCTGAACCAGCTTGTTATCACTAATCAGGGAGGATGAGGTCCTCTTCTAGCAGCTTATTTGGATCTGGAGGTGTGAACACAGAGAGAAGAGAAACTGCTTTTGTAGTTAGGTAGCCATCCATATTCTGTTGTTGAGAAAGACAAGCTTTCAAGCTACACAGAGCTCTTCTTCAGGTCTGGAAAAGGTACTTCCAGCATCACGACTAAATACAAGGTGGGACAGATTACTTAGCATAGGTAGGTTCTAAGGGACCATTCAGAGTGAAGTGGCCAGTTACCACCTCTGCAGTCATAGAACAAAAAGGGGGAGGTTAGTGTGTTGTAGTGCAGATTGTTGTAATAAATCATAAATCCAAAGATATCTGTAACCCTCTAGAATATGTGCTAACTGCCTGGGCTAAACAATCTGTTCCATCTTGTATTGAGCTGTGATGTTCCAAGAAGCTTTCCCGGACCTGAAGAAGAGCTCTGTGTAGCTTGAAAGCTTGTCTCTCTCACCCACAGAGGTTGGTCCAATGAACGATATTACCTCACCCATCTTGCCTCTCTAAGCACTTCTCGGTCAGTCATGGCAGACACCACTAAGGGGGTTGTGAGCACGTATCTCAGGGGAACCACTGGTAGCTCAGATATTTCCTTTTACGTGTTTCCATTTTTTGACAGGCTGTAGCATGAAGTGAATAGATCAGAGTGTTTAGGTATTGGTCCCTTGCTTGCTGTCTGCAGGAATCAGAGAGTACTTTAAAGAGACTGGAGTTGTTCCTGTCAGCACAGACATATCAGAGACTCCTTTAGGATTGAGGCCTATTAACGCAGTGGTGTCCACTTCTCATCCTCCACCAACTTCCTCTGGAAATTCCAGGTGCACTGTGACATCCTCTTGGTAGGGGTATTCCTCCATGCTGAGGCCACTGTTGGAGAAGGACTGAACTATAAGATAACTTCAGAGCTGTGTCAAGCACTGCTTTGCACTCTGTCCCTTCAGTCCTCACTGCTCGAGGCCCTATCAGTCCTGGTGGGATTCCAGCTGGCTAGTCCTTTTCAGGGGTGCTTTCAATCCCTGAAGGCCTGGGTGGCCCCTTTCCCAAGCCCTTTCGGCACTTCCTCCACACTTCCCAACTGGTCCTCGGCTTTCCATACCCAAAGGCGGGATTTCTTTTCATTATGCCACCTGGCAACACCTTGCCCATCCTGGCCACGCTGCAGCAGCATCGTCCTTTCCCTCTTTCGTTCTGGTGGGAGGGTGGCTCTGAACGCTGATGTCTCCATGAATGCAATCAATAAGTCAAGCTCCCGCTCCACAGTACGCTGGGCAGTGTCCTTTGCCTCCGTTTCCCACCTTGCAGTGGGAAAGTCCAGGGGAAAAAAGTCTCTTTAACCCGTTGCTCCTTTTTCCCCTCCTCTGCATCCCACTCCCAGTTTGTGGACCAAGGTCAGCAATGTCCCCGAGTCCAGCAGTGCATTTGGGTGGGTTCACCTCTGGTCCCCATGGAGAGGATGGTTGAGTTAGGTCTCTCCTCTCGCTGCTCACCTCAGCCTCTGCCACTGCTTCGGCTGCCACCACTTGTCACTGTTCATCATCACCATCATCGTTATCACTGCCACCATCACTGCAGCCTCTAGCTGTGATGTTTTGTTCTGAGGTTCCACCACTTAGATCAGTCCTCAGTGATTTCAGCAACCCCATCTCCAGAGCAGGTGTATGGCTCTGCCCCCTTCACTAGCTTATCAGTGATCTCACCTCTAATGACCACACAGAAAGAACCAAGACTCTCAATTGAGTCTAGTCAGCTCTGTCTTTAAACCCTGGAGGCAGAGGGTGTAAATGGCTCCTAGGACCCTTTAAATAGGTCTAAAAGGCCAGGTAGAAATACTGATCCCCCACCCTCTCTCTTTCCTTTGCCTTTGACACCATGACACTTTGCTCAGCAAGTGAGGTTCATGTCAGGAAGACACTTTGCGCCCCAATTAGGGCATATTAAACACAGTTCTGCTGCCCTTAATCCTGCACTCAGGATAACAACATTTCATCACCCCTGTGCACAAGACTAAAGTGAAGCTTAACCCAAAACAGCTACTTTGGCAGAGCAGGTTGGTCTGCTGATCACTTCTTAGACAGAGTAGTTGTGTCCATGCAAATATGTTCTGCTCCTGAAGTCCTTTTCTCTAGTTCATCACTAAATGGCAGAGGAGAGCTCATTCAGACCACTGATTACAATGGATTCACTCGGGATCGCCATCATATAGCCAGGTGAGATGGTGATGGTCGAAGTATCTGTTCGTCCTAGAAGTAAACGGCTCCTCCTTCCTCAATCGCTGTGACACACGCTGTAGTTTGTTGTGCCCATTACACAATCCACCATTACTAATACAGAGTGGAGAGTTTCTGGGAACACTTAGGGCAGGTGAACACTTCGGGGGAGGGAGGTTGACCTACGATACACAACTTCAACTATGGAAATAGCGTAGCTGAAGTCGAAGTATTTAGGTCGACTTACCTGGCCAGCTCCACAGCAGCGAGTCGACCGCTGCCACTCCCCCATCGACTCCGCTTCCACCCCTCGCGGTGGTGGAATTCCGGAGTCGACAGGGAGAGCGCTCAGGGATCGATTTATCGTGTCTACACTAGATACGATAAATCGATCGCCTATAGATCTGGAGGGTAGTGTAGACCTGCCCTTAGTCTTTTGCTCTTGAAACACTTCATCCCAAAGGTTCTCGCCCCTGTGAACCATCATGCTGGAGCATAACAAAGCATTCCACCTTCCTTGACTTGACCAATGTGTTGGAAGATCGTGCTAGTTGCAAATGCAGCCTGTGCTATTTGCTTATGTTATGTGAGGTTATATTTGTCTCGCAACAAAAGATACTATCAATACCACACTCCCAGGGACGCATATGTTTGGTGTAGATTAATATTTTAAGTGACAAATTTCTTAGCAGAAAACACTTCTATGAAAAATCTGAAATTCTTTTAACAATTAGGAGGTGCTAATTAAAGAGACAGGTATAATACCTCCACCCGAGGAATGTCAAACTATAAAATAAGAAGAAACTAAGGACCTGGGAATGTGTGCACAAAAATCAGATTTAAATCTTAAAATCTGATTCACTGAGGAAGAAAAATCTTTTTTTTTTCCACCCTAAAATCCCATTTTTGCAAATTTCTCAGTACCTCTTCAGGGTCTTCTGCAAGTTTCCCTGGACGTCCCTTCATTAGCAATATGATGCTCTTTAGCCCCTGGGCCCCTAGGCCATTTGTCTCTGAAACACTGCAGGTGCGCTGACTACACCGCAGGCTGTGTGTGCAGCATTTTCAAAATCCAGCTCTGCTGCCCCCTGGCGATATGCTTGGGACATGTCAAGTTTTGTAAAATTCTCCTTTCCTGCAAGTTTACGGGTATTTGGAATTGGATACTTACCCACCCCCAACCCAGGGTTTTGGGGGACAGAATAATTCCTGCCAATTCTTATACTTCCAGAATTTTATGGAACTCAAAAATTAAATTAATTCCCACTTTTAAAAATCTTCTCTCGGCTGCTCACCAAGGACACAGGACAGAAACCTCTTGGAACAGGGCTGGCATTTTCAGTCACATGCAGTCTCGCTACACCAGCAGCTACTAATTCTGGTGTTAGCTGCAGAGTTCTGTTCTGCTGTTAATCCCCCCATCTGCACGGACCATTCATTCCACACTAGGACATACGAAATTAGAAGGAACACTGACCAGCCGTATTCTACCAGTATCTCTATCTGCCAGTCAGATCACTTGATCACTATGGACTGAGTCCCACCCCACCAAGCTGTCCAACAACGTTCCCTAAGCACTGACAAAGACCAGCTCACCCTGTTCTGAGTTCACTGCATGTCTGTCCCCACCATGGCCGCTCCTTTAGGCCTCAGGCCTCTCGCTATAGGTAGGGACTTGTGTCTCTTTCCCCACATTATGGGGATTTAGGCTCACAGACCCCCTGCAATTCACTGTGCCTAGCCCAGCAGGTCTGGCCTGAGTCCAGCGCCTGCAGGTCACTCTCTCCCCAGTGGCTATGACGGGGCTATCAGCAACCAGCCAGCTCTCTTGGAGCACAGGACAGTTATTTTGGACAAAAGCAGTCCAGAGAAAACATAATAAATAACAAAGGCTGTACAGCTCTGTCCCCCATCTCCTTCATGGAGCCCCCGGCAGGGGCCAGGCCTTCAAATCCTTCCAGGGTATTGCCCTCTTGGTTACAATCCCATATCCGTTCTTTCATCCTGTGAGGATCAGGCTGCCAGTTCAGGCTGACTTTTTGTACCACCTGCTCTTTCTGTGTCTGCTGGGCCCCTCGACCCCAGTCCGAACCCATCTGTGCAATTCTCCACCAGGAATCCTGGAGCTCACCACCTCTCCCGGAATCTGCAGTAATGACCACACACTGATTGGAGGACGCTCGATAAGCGGCCCCCGTGGCCTAGCTCCCAAAGACACATACAGCCATTGGTTGTTTTATGGATGGGCTCTGGGGCCAGGACCCCTTTAGGGCTCCCTTACTTCCGTGTTATGCAAAGGGAGCAGGGAGGCTGTGTTCTGGCCTGCCTGACTCCTCACGGTGCCTTCTTGCTCAACTGCACGATGGGTTCCATCTGGGTCTGTCCTGCAGTGGCCGCCAAAGCTATGAGGTTCTCAGGACACCAAACCAGGCTGGGGAGCCAGGGTCTATCACCGCCCGCATGCTTCTGCCTCAGTGCATGCTACCCAGGCGTGCCCTGGCTGCTCAGCAGGTACCTGGGCAGGTGCAAGAGCATCAGCCAGTTTAGGATGCCAAAGTATACCACTGGGACTCTTACAGGGGCTGCGCTCCCTCTGGGCTGGCACTGCCGGGGGTGAGTACAGCCGTATAGCCCCCATTGTGGGAAGCCAGGTATAGGTGTATGGGGAGGGCCTTGCAGGACAGGGGGCCCCTGTACACCTGTACCTGGCTTCCCACAATGACCACAGGGGTCCACTCCCTAATCCTGCCTGAGTCCAGCTCCGGGGAGAAGGCAGCAGCTCTCATCACCCCCTTCATACAATGGAGCAGCCCCTGGGACCAGCAGGGCTCTGCAGGCAGGCTGCTGGGAGACATCATGGCCCAGTGACCAGGACTTCTACGTTCTATTTCTGGCTTGGATAGGTTACCGTGCGCACTGGGGTGCAGGAGGTAATTGGCCCAGATCTCTGGTTTCCCCCCGCTAAGAAGTAAGCACTCCAGCTCCAAGGGACCGTGGGACCAAGTGCGGGATCCAGAAAGTGAGAATGGTGGGGGTAGAGCCAGGGCCAGCTCGTTGCTTTCTTTACGAGCCCCCTTAACAGGAGCAGGTGGGTGAAGAGGGTTGTATTTAGACTGAGTTCTTCGGCAATGACTGGGTCTCACTCTGTCTGTACAGCGCCTGGCACAGTGGGGCCCTGATCTCAGCTGGAGCCTTTAGCTTCTACTGCAACAAATAACAACCACAGCAGCAAGGAACGGGTGGAGACTTGACTCCATCAAGCGTGTGCACTGGCCAGCAGAGCTGAGCCTGCCGAGGGAGGAGGCAGTAATTAACTCTTGGCATAGACATACAACCAACGCGTGCGCTCCTTGATGCTGAACCCCAATTCCTTCCCTGGGATGCCCCGTGTGTGGCCCAGCAGCCCAATCCCCTGCCTGGGGGCTGCGTCCTTGTGGCACAGTCTTTGCCCTTCATTACAAGGGGGAGGGTGACCAGCTGGGAGGGATACTGCAATAAACAAGTGCTTCAAGCCAAGGGACTCGAGGCAAGACACAAAGGCGGGCGGAGAAGGAGCCCTGCATGTGACTCTGCCGGCTAGACCGGAGACAGGCAGGTCGAAGCTGATGAAAGACAGAGCACGCCGGGGCAACAGCTGAAATAGCTACAAATGCCAAAGAAGCCAAATTTCTTTCTACAGCATCTGGATGAGCTGGCGACTTCCAAGGGGGATCCTGCAGCTGCAGAACCAAAGTAAACACGGGGCCTCACTCGGGCTGTGTTGTGGAAGTGAGCTCACTGGAGGGGCAGGGGAGGGGAAGTGCGTGGGATGGGAATGTCAGCAAAGCAAACAAACTTTCCATGGCTCTGATCAGCAGCCTGGAGCGGGACCAGCTGAGGAGTCATAAAAATGAGAAGAGGTTTGTCTTGGAAACAGCCTGTGGGAAACGTCGGTGGCTGTTTGCCGCTAGCAGCGGGGCAGGTTTCCATGCCGGGCGGCAGACGGACTCCCTGGGCCTGCACCGTAGGATTCTAAGCAATGGAATAAGTCCAGTCCCATCCCAGCCAGGAGAGGGCATTGCTGACAAGTGTCCTGTTGGGTTCATTGCACGTTAGTCATTGTCCGCGGCACGCTGGGCTACCCCCATCCCCACCCCCACCCGAGCTTTGCCAGAGCTAATGGGCTCCCCATCTCCTGGGCGTGGCTGGCTGGCTCTGGTAACTTCTCAGCCCCAGCTCAGGTCCCTTTGTTCCCAGCACCACACAGAGCTGCAACTGGCAGCCAGAGCCACAGAGAGATCTCTGCTAGGGCTGGGGGTGCTGGAACAGGGGGGCGGGGGCGGGGGCCATGGCCCTTCCACTTTTACTGGCCGTAAGGGCGACTGATGGGAGAGAGGGGCACAGAAGAGCAAGCAGGGGGCAAAGTCTGGGGATAAGCGATGGTGCTGGAGCGGGGCCTCGGGGGGAAGGGGGTGCAAGGGCAGGGGTTTGGGGGGGTAGGGGAATAGAGGGTGTCAGAGCATGGGGGAGAGGGAAAAGGGGTGTGAGGCAGGGGCTCGGGGGGAGGGGTGGTGTGAGGGCAGGGGGAAGGAGGTGCGAGGGGAGGGGGAGGGAGGTGCGAGGGGAGGGGTTTGGGGGTAGGGGGTGCAAGGGCAGGTGGAAGGGGTGCAAGGGAAGGGGTGGCAGAGGCGTTGGGCCACGGTTTGGGCACTAGTGGCTCCCCCACTTTTCAGGACCTTCTACCCCTCCTGCTAGGGGTCCCAATGTTCTATCCATGTGTCAGCAGTATCCATTCCTGGTCTGACTACAGGCAGCTCCATCATGCCAGGCCCGCTCCGCTTCTCTCAGGGGTCTCCCACAGCACTTCTTGCGAGGGCAGGGGCGGGGAAAGGGATCTCAGTTCCTGAGAGGAAGGAATCTCCCTCGCTTGCTCCACGGCTCTGGAATAGAAACTGTCTCTCTGCCCCAGCCCCACTGGCCACTGATTTGGCGTTTCTTATTCTCTGGATAAGGCCTGGATCCACACATTTCATGAGGAGGCTAAAAAGAAATATTGAATAACTATCCACTCACTGAATGCATCCAGTGGAAAAAATAGTAAGAACATAAGAATGGACTAAAGGTCCATCTAGCCCAGTATCCTGTCTGCCAACAGTGGCCAGTGCCAGGTGCCCCAGGCGGAGTGAACCTAACAGGCAATGATCAAGTGATCTCTCTCCTGCCATCCAGCTCCACACTCTGACAAACAGAGGATAGGGACA
This sequence comes from Dermatemys mawii, assembly GCA_007922305.1. NCBI lineage: Eukaryota > Metazoa > Chordata > Testudines > Dermatemydidae > Dermatemys > Dermatemys mawii. The sequence goes on along the minus strand of ML677396.1, from coordinate 3,740,119 downwards.
CCATTCCTAGACCCATTTCCTTAGTACAGAGGTGGGCAAACTTTTTGGCCCGAGGGCCACATAGGAGTTGCAAAATTGTATGGAGGCCCATGTAGGGAAGCCTGCCCCCCACCTCTATCTGCCTCCTCCCACTTCCCACCCCCTAACTGCCCCCCTCAGAATCCCCAACCCATCCAACCCCCCCACTCCTTTTCCCCTGACTGCTCCTTCCTGAGATCCTCCCACCTTAATCAGCACCCAGGAGTCCTCCCCCTATCCAGTCCCTCTGCTCCCTGTTCCCTGACTGCCCCAACCCCTATCCACACCCCTGCCCCCTGACAGGCTCCTTGGGACTCTCACACCTATCCAACCGGCCCTGTTCCCTGACCGGCTGCCCTTCCCAGACACTCTGCCCCTTATCCAACCCACTGGCCCCAGCCCCCTTACCACACCGCTCAGAGGAGTGTGTCTGGCCAGAGCCAGACATACTGCTGCACTGATCTGCCAGCGCGCGCAGCACCACACCCAGGAGTGCTGCTCGTGCAGTGCGCTGAGGCTGCAGGGGAGGGAGGACAGCAGGGGAGTGCGGAGGAGCCAGATGTGGCCCGCAGACCATCGTTTGCCCACCCTTGCCTTGGTATAATATTATATAATAAGGCATATGCATAGAGGGGTCGAGTTAAGGTTGCATAGGCAGTCTTAATGGTGGAATTTCCTAACTTGGACAAAATTGGGCACATTATCCTGGGGAAAGCAAAAGCACATCCCACCGTGCCAAATTTCCAGCTCCTGCACCAAAGCATGAAGGCACTAGAGTGTCACATAAGAATGTCCATACTCGGTCAGACCAAAGGTTCATCTAGCCCATATCCTGTCTTCCGACAGTAGCCAATGCCAGGTGCTTCAGAGGGAAAGAACAGAACAGGGAATCATCAAGTGATCTACACTAAATGATTGTCAGAATTTTTTTTTTAACATGAGCAAAACATCATATCTCGCCTGATCTCATTCTCAGAAAAGGGTGCACCAGTTTGGCTCATGTAATCCCAGGCTTGAAGGAAACCACCAGATACTGCAAGACTTGTGATAAAATTCTGAGAGTTGACAACACAGAGGCTAGTTAGATTAGTCTGGCCTAGTTAAATTAGCAAGAAAATAGGAGGCTGTTAGGAAAGAACAGAGGACAAATACATAAAGATCTAACTCAGACACAATGTATCACGAATATAGGGTCAAGGGATGTATAGGGAAGAAATTCTCTAACTGCTGGAGAGCAATGTTAGCAGCCTGGGTGATAAACGAAAGTCCATGGGAAAAAGAAGGCAGAAAATACTAGAAATAAACCATTAGCTGCACAGCTGACATGAAGTGTTGATTTTGTTTTCTACTCTTATGGAAGGAAGAGACTGTACAAACAGGACGGCCTGCATCTCACAGGCAGGAGGACTCATCTTTTCCATCGGAGATTAGCTGGAGCAGCCAGAAGAACATTAAACTAGCAACACCAGGGTAGGTCGCCAAGGAGGCAAATGGGGTTCAAATTCAAACATGCCGTGTTGCAAACAAAAGTGAATCAATGTGGGAAAGATTGTGAAGAGAAGAATGTCAGAATTCAAAATTTCATATATCCCACTGCTAGGAGTCTAAGGACCAAGCAAGAGGAATAGGGAATTCTCACTGGTGAGAAGAAATTTAATAAAACTGTCTTGTAAATAAGGCCTGGACCCATACATTGAATGAGAAGAATAAAAAGAAATATTGAATAACTACCCACACACTGAATAAGAGAAGGCGTCCAATGGAAAAAATAGCACGAAATCATGTAATTAATATTATACAACAATGTGTCTGCACAGAAGGGTCCCAAATTAAAGGTTGCACCAGCAGCCTTAACGGTGGAATGAATCTCATTATTGGAATGTGAAAATCATGGGTTATATCTCTTTAGGAAGGATGGAGTGTGCATAAGAGCTGTGGGAGAGGGAGGAGACACCTACGTTAAGTATATGCTCATAACTCAAAACCACAAGGTCTTGAATACACGTGGAGAAAAGTGTAACTCACAGAGCTTGGGGGGTGCGGGGGAGAGGTGGTGCTGCTGGAGGAACGAGCGTGTGAACTCATCCCATCATCTTGAACTCTGGGGGAAGGAAAACTGAATCGTTTTGGCTGTTTAGAGTCTCTGGCCCTTCAGAGTTCAGACTGAAGCCAGAGATCCCCAGGGGCTGTTGCCAGGGGCTACCCTGAAAATCCCTGCCACAAGAGAGCACTGCCGGAGAAGGCAGTGGCCACACTAAGCAGAACGTGCATTTTCGGAACGTGTGTGACCAGTATCTCGCCCGTTCACAGAAGCAGCCGGGCTGGGTTTGATGGTTTGCTGTGGCTGTTCTGTTTTTAACCTTTGAGATACAGAGTGAGTTTCTATGCCAAGAAGAGACTGTAAAGAATGCTCTGGCACACATCCTCAGGGGCCCAACAAGTCTTTGCAATCTGTAACCAGCGTGATCGCATGACTCAGAACATCCCAGCCCACCAGTGAAAATCCTCTTGCTTTATTGCTTCCAACAGTGATTCATCCTTCATTGTGCCCCTGGTTAGACAGCTCCGTGTTCTCCTGAGCACCCCCGGTAACGGGCAGTGTCTCTCTCTCTCCTCCTGCTGCTTCCCAGAGATCCTGGCAGGAGCGTATCTATCACCGAGCTGATGGATAGATCCAGAATGGAAAGACGCCTGTACAAACACTAGCACAACCTGCATGAACTGTCCTGTGAAGCAGAATTGTAGGCAAAGTCAATGGGGCTGCAATAGGCCAGATCCTTATGTCAGGCCCCTTGGGACAGCATCGTGAGAGGTTCTCTAATTCTACACCTACTCCTTGTTTTCCTAGGGCTAACTCGGCTCTATGAACAGAGCTCTCATGTTACTGCAGATGATCTAAAACACAGTGTTGTGATTATTCTCATTTAAGTGCTGGGCATGGGTGCTGTACACTGTCGAGTATCCAGCCCTGCTAGAAACAGCCCATTCTGCCTCTGTACAGGCACGGCTCTGCTCCAGGTCATTACTGAAACGCAACAGCCCCGGCCTGGCCTCCTGAACAGCCCAGCTCCCTCTATACATCCCCTTTGCTCGTCATTGTGTGCACCTGCATTCCACACTCAGATGGCCAGCCGACAAAGTCAAGCCTTATGGGAGTGCGGCCTCTTTTCCACACATCCCTCCACTCTACAGAAAGCCATTCCTCAGACTGGGTGCCTGCTCCTACGGGGGCAAGGCAGAATAGCCCACTCCCCCACCCCTGCAGCTTCAATGCTTCACTTGGGTTAGGGAGAGTCCAAGGGCTTTGCTCTGCCCCCAGCTTGGGACAAAGAGAGAGAAGACAGATGTGTCACCAGAGAAAGTCTCTGTCCATTCGATCAGCTTGCCGGGGACATAGTGAATACGCTGTCGCCTGTAATCGAGATGGGACAGCTCTTCCTGTCAGACTCACTGTAACCCATCTCCATTTAATCGCAGTAACACCACTACCCTTTGCTGGAGCCAGCCTCTAGGGCACAAGATGATCCAGCACCCACAGGAGTGTCAACCCTGCCCATGGGAAAATCCCCTCTTGGAGAAGAGCAGACAATCAGGTTTGCTGCAGGGGGTGGGCAGAGTTCTGCCCCCTCGCCTCAGAAGCCAGGAAGGGAGGGGATGCAAGAGAGAGCAGAAGAAGCCTGGGTACTCTGCTCCCACTTCCCGTCTGGACATTGGATAGGGTCCAAGGGTCAGAAACACAGAGAAAAACCCCACTAATAAAACCCATGAAATCAGCGTTTCTATAATAGACAATGGAAAAACACTGGAAATAGTAACGTCTGTCTGAGGATTTATCTACAGAAAGCAGCAACGTGCCCGGCGGGGGTTCGATTCCAGATGCGCCCGGCGGGGGTTCGACTCCAGACGCGCCCGGCGGGGGTTCGACTCCTGCCTCCTGCTGGTGCTCTCTGAAGGTTCCCTGGTGCACTCTGATACAGTGCTGTTTGAAACCATATTAAAGCCCCCTAGGGAACATTACAAGAGATCATACATTACAGTATTGTAATGAAAGGCACTTACCTCTTGAGCACCTCTTAGCAGCCAGGTGTGGTACTGCAGCCCTTTCCTGCCTCAGCACCCTGCCCGCTGAACTCAATAGGTCTTCTGTGGCTTTGCTCTCCAGCCGAGTCACAAAGTCCAAATGAGCCCCTTCTGGGGCTGCAAATAATCCAGTCGACGAACAGTCCCGTTACTCTCACCAGGGTCTTCAGCCCTGGGTATGGGCCCTTTAAATTCAGCCCTTTGTTCAGGGTCTCAAATGAGCCCTGTGCCCTTCTTGGGGGTTTTGCCACTGTGCCTGGTAGGGGAATCTGGACTCACCCACTATTCCAGACTCCAGCCCAGGGACCACATAAATAGCAGCCGCATACTGCAGGTGGCTGCTGCTTCTTCCCTAGACCTCTTCCCACCTGAAGGTTCCGGTTCTTAGGTCCTCTCTCCTCCTGCAAACCCAGCTAAGCAAAATGCAGCCAGACAACAGCTCCAGTTAACCCTCAAGCTTCTTTGGCCAGAGAGGAACCTGGAGCCCCTTCCCCAGCCCTAGCAAGGAACTGACCTGCCGAACCCCTGCAGCTCTTTTTATCTAAGCCTCTTGGGCTCTGATTGGCTGCTTCCATGAGGCCTCTCTAGGACCCGCCTTCACTGTTTCTTTCCTGTCACTTTGCTGCTTCGGAGCCGGGGGCGAGACAAGGGGTTGCAGAGGAGTCACAAAGGCCAGATACACCCCCTCACATGCACGTATACATAGAAAGTCCTGAAAAAAACCCTGATTTCTGGACATCTGAATAAGCTCAAAAGTTGCTAAAAATAAGCCTGAAAAATGAAATTTCTGAACCCTGAAAACCAGATACCCAACCAACGGGTCAGTCTGTGCTCTCCGTCCTTCCTTCAACACCAAGCCCAAGAGTGGGGGGAGGGTTCCCTCGAGCTGCACCTCCCTGCCCCCAGCCTGGGATGAGAAAGAGGAGTAGCCCCCTACCGTTGCCCCCCCAGCCCGTAAGGCTTCACAACAACTGGAGGAACAGAGGTGTGCTGAGGGCAAGTGGCAGATATGGGGCGGGGAGGCAGAACTGATGTGGGGCTGGGGGGCGAGGCTGTGGTGGGATTGGGGATATCTCAGTTGCAGGGATGGGGGATGGGCAGGTGTGGAGCTGGCAGGGTCACACCAAATGAGTTAACATATTTGGGTTTGGAAGAAGCTTGACTAACTGCACCATCAGGCAGCCTGTTGTACAAAGCCATGGGACTGGAGAGCTCCTGCAACAGGAGTGAGGGATTGTCAAAAATCAAAAGACGGGTCAAAAACCAGAATTTAATTTTTTAACAAAGCCTCGTGTTTTGGGGCGCCAATCTCATTAGTTTTGAGGACCTGGCTCATGACTGTTTGAAGCCGGCAATCCTGAAGTTACTGGGCCAAATGCAGCCACCCAAACTGCTTCAACCCTGCCCTGCCCTGTCAATATTCCGGTCTTTCTTCTTTTCTTACGTAGGGTATTATCCTGCAAACCCTAAGATGTGAGGAGTACGTACACGACACACACCCCTAGCACTGGTATAAACAGCTGTGTAGACAATGAGTTGCTGCTTAAGGGAGTAGCGTAAAGACACACCAAAACCTCTCATGTCTCCATTGCTAGTTTTAGCGGTGCACCATCCCACTGCCTCCCCGTTGCCGGAGGCTTCCCCGCTCTGTAGTGAAAGCTCTGGCTGCGGGAAAAGGCTCTAACAAGGAGGAAGATGCAGGGAAAGGCTTGTCAATCTCCCTCCTTAGCACACATTCCACTGCTATGCCTGTGTTCCTTGCAGTCTCCTTGGGTGTCTCCTACTTCAGGCCCACAATGGTGGTCATCTTTACCAAGGGCAAACTCACTTCCACATGTCAAGGCAGTAGGGAAATGGCAGCCATCTTTAATGAGGGCAGCCCTTGACTTGTTTATGGCATTTCCCATAGCTCTTGACTATGGAAAATGGCAGCCATTTTGAATAAGATATCGAATCATGAGCAGCAATCATCAACTTTGCTCATTTACAACATATGATCCAAGGTGCCTGAAAATGCCAAGGCCAGGGCAGGCTACAAAAAGGAGAGCAGATTCTCCCAAAAACTGGTGGTCAACACTGAAACTGGACTCACCAACCAGTCACAAACTGCTCCTGATTCCCCACACTGGTTATCAAGAAGCTAAAAAAGAAATCACACCGCTCCCTTTATTGCATTCCAGTTCTCTGGCCCCCAATCAGCATATAGGTCCAGTAAGGTGAGGAGTTACTTAAAAACTCTGCTCATTATGCAAAATGTTCTTCTGACCCCAAAGGGCCAGCCATGTTACCAGATCAATATTAGTTTGGATCTTACTCAAAATACCATATTGCCAGCCAATCATTTATCAAAAACTAAAGATTTATTTTAAAAGAAAGAACGAACAAGAAGAGAGTTGTTAAATGGTAAAGCAGTCACATACATACATAAGAATCAGAGGGGTAGCCGTGTTAGTCTGGAATTGCAGAAGTGACAAAGAGTCCTGTGGCACCTTAAAGACTAACTAAAATTTTTTTAGAGCATAAGCTTTTGTGGGCTAATACCCACTTCGTCGGATGCGTGCAGTGGAAGTATCCAGCATACATACATACATAAGACTTCAAAGTCCATATATTAAGTTCTTAGCAGCATTGGTGAGTTTGTGGCTTGAAAGTCCCTCTGGAACACATCCACAGCTTGGATGGGTCCGTCAGTCCTTTGTTTAGTTCTTCAGTATGTAGAGAAGTTGATCCAGAGGTCGGAAGTAGGACTGAAGACAAAATGGAGATGATGCAGCTGTCTTTTTATAAACTTTGCCACGTGGCTTGTAGTTCCTTTGTCCCAAGCACAAAAGCACAGCACATGGCATGGAAAACGCTTGGCGTTCCCAGTCCATAGGCATGCCCCTACAAGTCCTGCTGACTCAGAAGGTGTAGCCCCTGCTCCTTTCCATGGGTTCTTTTTACAGCTCATGACCCTTGATGGGCCATCGAACAGGCTAGATAGTGCTGACTCCCCATCTGTCTGGAGAGGTTCCCCAGAAACAGTCCAAGTTTGAAATACAGATATACCACACATATTCATAACTCACTATACAGAGATGGTACAAACATATAAACAAGATCATCATACTGGGAAAATCAGAACATTTGCACCAATACCTTACACAGCACAGCTGGTAAGATTTCTTGCAATTTTACAATATTGGTATTAACAGTATTATAAAGTGTTCCACACATTCCATACAGCATCACACAACATATCTTCAAATGCATCATGTGCATGAGCTTCAGTGCTATGGGAGGTTAGAAGGATTAATAACAAACCCATTAGTTAGCTAACAAGGAGGGAGAGATAGCTTCTCCCCACGTCTCCTCTTTCTTAAAGGCCATTTTAATGGCAACCAATGATCAGATTTACTCGAAAACTACAAAAAAGCAGCGCCGTGCTTAGGGAGCCCATGTTGTCGATTTGGAGAGGACATGATCTTTCAAAGAGGCTGAGTCTATCAGCCCTCAATGCAGCCTCCTCTATGGAGGTGTAAATTGTGCCTTCTGTAAAGCAGACACCACACAGCGCAGGTACAGCAAAACGGCTTTTCAATGAGCACCTCATCCCACCCTCTCTGCCAGTGGCTCCACCTAATATTCACAGACTATTCCGCCACGTCGGCTCAGGGAGCACATTTGAGTAACAGTCCCCGAACTGACCTAAAACAGCAAAAACCTGGAAAGTGTCCCTAGAGGCTAAATCTCCGTCCCGAGCTCTCTCCTCTGGGGCTAGGGAGCATGGCACAGGAGCAACATGACGGATCACACTGAGCTGAGACGGAGACCATCTTTCCGAAAAAGGCTCATGAAAATCTAAGCCAGATGAAGCGAGAAGGGTTCAGTGGAATTACTTGCCTGAGAGAGGGGTCAAAGGCTCACCTCCACAGTGGCTATCCAGCAGATACAGAGCTGCAGTAAATCCATGCACTAACGCCTCGGGGGGAGGGGAGGGATTTTAGTTTAAAAAAAAAACATGACTTTCCAAGTCAACAGCCACTCTTCACAGTGTAACACCTTTGTCATTTTGTATTTTAAAAAATTCATTCCAAGACACATACAGTCACTCTTAGCAAACAACCTCAGCATTTTTATTTTAAACCATGTTATAGAAGGGCAAAAGCAGCTCAGAATTTATTAAACTTTTGTGACTTGCATGCACATCTCCAGGGCTAGAACTTTGTTTCAACCTTGTGAATATTAAGAGCTGAGCTATCGGCCTCCACATGAGAAAATATAAGTGGAGGTGCTAAGAGAACTCCCACTATAGCCGTCTGTAATCAGTACATGTTCCACACTACAATCCTGAGACATACACATAGAAACCCAATGCAACTCTGCTTTTCCCCTTCAGGAGCTGTTTGAAACATTATCTTGGAAATCTGATCTCTAATCATAGTTTCAAAATGAATCATCAGCAAACAAGCTGCACAACTCTTTCCAAAGCACTGGGCTTTGGTGATGATGCTTTTTTTCTGGCCTTAAATTAGTCCCCGTTTCACCTGGTTGAGCTTCATTTCTGGTTCCAGCTTTCCTGGAATGAGCAGCAGTTCCACCAGGTCTATCTCTGTGGTGAGTGTTCTCCATTAGTTGCAGGTAGAAGCAGGCCAGCTTCCCTTCTGGGGACCGATGCTCTTTGCAAGAGAAGATGATCAGCCTTTGTCTCGAGGAGACACACAGCCGTGCTCTTGTTTGATGAGATGCAGATGCTGCAGTTTGCAGACGAGTTTGGCTCCCAGGATCTAACAGGAAGGGGGCTGAGATGGCCTCCACAGTAGTTCTCTCTTCTCCTGAGCTGTTGGACGCAGACCAGATTTGCATATTTATCCTCCAGTGCAACTGTAGCACAGGGCTGATGCTCACTGAGGTCTTGGCCACTACCCAGCCTATCAACCTCTGGATTCTCAGTAAAGATTTGCATGAGAATAACCCCAATAAGGAAAAGCAGCCACCTCCTGACTGGGTCTGTCTCCTGGCGCGGCAGGTATCTCTTCACGTGGGATGGATACAGCACTCTCCTGGGTTTCCTGCTTCTCTTTGCTGACTGGCCTGGAGATTTCCCAGCTGCTGTCATAGCAAACGTCTGCTTGAGCAGACTCTTTTGTATGGTTTCCATCAGGCCTGTTTTAGAGAAAAGGTTCTCTCCAGTGAAGGACATCTCTGTAGCTCTCCCCACACACTGCCCACAGTGCGAGTTCTGGAACCTATTTGAATTCTAGAGCTTAAGAGTTTTTGCTCATGAGCTTTTTCTGGTTTTAAAAAAAATGTAGCTCAAAAATAATAGAGCTGTTATATATTCTTGTTAAGGCAGCTGTCCAGAGCTGACCTCCTGGAGTGATTTGTGTCTCCTTCAGGGGAGCTCTTATCTGATTTCACTCCCCATTCCGACCTGTGCTATAAATACTTTCTTTGCTGAGTGAAGTTTTCAGGGGAGGAGTTTGTCTGACTCACAAGCAACACCTGAACGCAATGTTGCTACTCCAAACATGAAGTATCTCTGCCCATGTGTGTTTAAAATAAGCAGAGACATAAGAACACGCGCCAAGTCCTGGCATTCTCACCTCCAGTCCCCTTTATTACAGCCGTCTATCTCATGGCCCTTCCATTGCTTTGAGAAGCTTCCCGCTTTTTGAAAGAGCATCCCTCACCTTATATCCACTGCCTTTTCTGCAGTAAGTATCTCCTGTAGTTGGAAGGGAATGAATCTTTCTCTCTTACCCATCCTGCTCTCCCGCCCCCTTATTAGCCAGCATGTCCTGCTGCTGACCCTGGGCAGCCCCCTCCCTTTGATGGCCCTGTGCTGTCTGGGTTAAGCCTCAGCAGGAAGACAGGCCCTGAGCCCTGCCTGTGGCCACTTTACATTGAAATGTGACTGGGAAAGGAAAAAGATAACGTGCCCTCAGGTTCTTTTTGCTTCTTCAGGCTGGATAAAGAGGGCTTGAAATGGGGGAGAGTCCAGGGCCTGTGGTGCAGAAAAGGCTCCAGCAGTCCCTAGCCTCTTTAACGCCACGTTGGAAGGTGTGACTGACACTGGCTTAAGGCCCTGCCACACTGAGGCTTCCCACTGCACTCGCGCTGGTTCAGCTGCACTGGTGGAAACAGCAGTAGGAACTGGGTCAAATTTCCTAATGTGAACGAGACCTGAATGTCTAATGTAGAAACCAACAGGAGAATAGCCAGAAAATCCCATTTTTAGAAAGAGAATCCCTCCCACCCTCTGGAGCTATCGTCACAAAGAAGCAGGAAAGGCCACAATCTCACATTTGCAGGTTGCCTTTAATGCTGTGGTCTCGCATGTACTGCTCTCAAGGTGCGAGTTAGCAGCGCTGGTGGCTGCTGTAGCAGACACACTCAGTGTTGTAGGTATGGTGGCTGCAGAGACCAAAGGGCTCTTGGGAGGTGGGGCCCTGGAATGCAGGGGGCAGATCAGATGGCGGCAGGTTCTGGTTTCTGTGTTATGTAAGGCGGAAATACAACTACAGTTATTAAAGACAAGCTCTCCTTGCTTTTCATGCAAAGAACAACACAGATGTTATGTAAACAGCCCCCACCCCTGCAAGGACCTGAACTGAGACTCTCCGTTCATTTCCCATGAAACCCTGACCATCTCTCGGAGGGTAAGATTTCGTCATTCATTATATGAGCCAGAGAACCAGTGACTTTGCAATCCCATCCCATTTCATGATGGTTTCTTCTGGCATTGGAATCTTTGAATCCCATTCACACACACCCTGCCATCCCGGCATCCAAACAGCCGTACAGGGGAGGTTGTGCTTTGCTGTGCAGCATGGCTCTGTTACTTATGAAACCGCTGTGAGCCTGACTGAATCCGAGGCAGCTGCTGGGTGAAGTTCAGGCCAGTTGTTTCTGACAGATGGTTCCTCTAGGCAGAAAACCTCACATTCCTAGCTGAGTATTTAATACTGAGGTACAGCCAAGGGGACAAAAATAGAATAAATTGGTCGGGATTTTTTCCTGCAAGGTGATATAAAGTCTGAGGCAAAAGATGCTGCTTCCAAAATAATCCAACCAATTATTTCAATTAAATCCATGGCAGAGCAGTCCCTAGAGGAAACATATTTTGGCTAAGGAGTAGCCCCAAACAACTCCTAGCACTCCCTGTGCTTCCACCACTTAATCATAATGGGCCTAAAAATTGTCTCCTTATTTGAACAAAATCCCCAGTCAGCAATCTGTCCAGGCAGAGGCAGGCTCTCAGCTACAGCCCTTGTTCAGAACCCCAGAGTCTCACGTCAGCAGTGGTGCCAAACCAAAAACATTCCAAAACCATCAGGCAGGCCCCAAATCATGAGGTTGGTTTAAAAATCATGACAGGATTTTTTAAAAATAATAATAAATATGAGGCTCTTTCTTTGCCTTCTGGCATCTGAGCATTTAGGCAGCAGTGTAGTCTAACACACGAATGGATCATTCAGGGGATTAGGAATAAGGATCCTTCCACTCCCAGACCTCTGGTTCCAGCCCAGTTGAGTTCAGCAGAATAAATTTTACCATCAAAAACAGACTCATAGATGTTAAGGTCAGAAGGGACCATCAGGATCATCTAGTCTGACCTCCTCCACGTCGCAGGCCGCAGAGCCTCACCCACCCAATAGACCCATAACCTCTGGCTGAGTTACTGAAGTACTCACATCGTGATTTAAAGACTTCAGGTTACAGAGAAGCCGCCCTTTACTCGAGTTTAAACCAGCTAGTGACCTGTGCCCCGCATTGCAGAGGAAGGCGAAGATCCCCCCACCCCCAAGTCTCTGATAATCTGACCTGGGGGAAAATTCCTTCCTGACCCCAGATATTGTGATCAGTTAGACCCTGAGCACAAGGTGTGTGAAATGAGGTAGGAGGGGTGGGGTCTCTGTTTTGGTCCCAGCGAGCAGGTGTTCACAGCACAAACTCGTGCCCGTGGTTGATGTTCATTGATCACCAGGATGACATTCTCAGCCTAACAAGAAGGGACTGAATGAGTCATGCTGACTTAACTCCACTTTCAGCTCTAGACATGGCCCCTTCTGGTCAGCAGGAGGAATGCTGGAGGAGGGAGGTGATGTGATGGAATTTTGCCCTGACGCTGCTTTGCGGGACCTGCCCTCTAAATAAAGAGAGGCATTAACTCTATCAGGATGTTAATGCACCCCACATCACATGCACTCACGTCACTCCACACCAAGCTTCATCATTGCCTTGGGCTAGAATCTGGGAGCCTCCGTGCAAAGCAACACGTGAACTCTGCCCTGTTCCCTTCCTTCTTGAGATGCCACAGTTTGGGGCTGCCAGTCAACTGAGTGAAGCAGGTATCTTTGCAGCCAGACCCATCAGACTGCAGTCACTCAACAAAAGAGGTATAAAGATTGTTTTGACAAATTTGTCCAATTAGGCACAAGAAATGCTCAGTACCTGCAATGTCGTGTCTTTTAGGGCTTGCCTAGGTGGGAAAAATAATCTGTGCACACTCACACGGCCTGAACCATACAGTGCAAAGGACTAAATGGGCAATTCATACTTATTCTCTAAACGTCTATGGAGTTCTTTGCATATTGAGTTAGTGCAGACTAATGTTTGTGTGTTCATGCTGCTCTTTTGCACTAGCATGACAGTGCATCACCTGCTATCCCACGCTGCTTTGCATGGTGCCAGGACCCACCTGTCTGTTTACCTGGGTGCCCTTTACTGGGGTCCTTTTACTTGGACGTCACCACACCTCCCCGTTTAAATGCTGGCAGAAGGCTAGGATCAGTCAGTTTGCTCATGGAGCTGCATGCAAATCCCAGGAAACCACTAAAGTCTCATGGCTCTCCCTTCAACGCTAAATCCATTTTGAAGCACTTAGATAAAGGTTTCTTAGAAAAAAATTTAATTCTTATCTGTGTATTCCATGCCTAGGTACTCTTTACAGATGCTGTGAGCAGGCAGACAGATAGCTACACTCTGGAGCAATGAGTCACAATGAGACCTGTAAGGCAACCCGGAATAGCAGTGTTTGCTGCAGGTCCAGATTGCAGTGCAATGACACACTTGTCACAAGGAGAGGGGTTTGTACAGCCCCGTCACTAGAGCTGGGTGGAGAACAGATTTTTTTGGTTCACTGGCAATTTTGAAACACCTGAAAAAAATAATTTGGGGTTGAACCAAAAATGAAATTTTCCAAAGTTCTGGCAAATTGAAAAATTGAAAAGAAAGAAGAGAAGAGAAAAGAGAGAAGAAGATAAAATAGTTTGGGGTTGAATTAAATGTTTTATTTTAGATTTTTTTTTTTACTATTTTTAAACATTTTTGATTAAAAATATAATAAACGGGAATTTTGAAAAGAGACACAATTTTGCTAAATGTTTGTGTTACCAAATCTGATTTTTCTCCAAAAAATGTTTCCTACATACAATTTCACCCAGCTCTAGCTGCCCCCTTGCTGAGAGTCCAGAATGCTCAGTCCTTCACTTAGCGATTCATGTTCAGGTCCCCAACTTCTCCCTTCCTCCTTGAGTTCCCTCAAGCAAAGCATCTCCGAGTCTTATGGAAGAAACAGGTGGAGCCTGGTAGAACCCTTCCCTCAACCATCACCCCAAACCATGAATGCTCATTGCTATTCATTTGTCTCTACTTTCTCATTGATTCTTATTCGTTTAATGAAACCTAACAGGGTTCTGGTTTTGCATCAGGCTCTGTATTGAATCCCAATATTTTTGCCCCTTCTTTTGCAATAACCTCCAGCAAGCAATTTTCCTCAACATTGTCCCCATGAGGAGCCCACTGGCTGGTAGTGATGCAATAATCCCATGTACATATAAGGTACAGAAACAGGTGTTGAGTCACTCCCCACAGTGCTGTATTTCTGCACAGCTAGCAGGGTAATAATAACCTTCTTCTAACTATAGAAAAATATAATTAGAGAATATAGAACCAAGATGTTTTCAAATGCTGTCTGCCTCAATGCACAAGTATTTCCTTCAGGTGACCATTAATCCTTTGATTCAGATCTAGGTGTTGACTCTAAAATTACCTCTCATAGTTATCAAACACATGAATCATTAGGGAGGGAAAAACATTAAGATGGATTAAATGTTCATCTTGCAGGTGGAGCTTGCAGTCCGGAGTCCTGTCAATCACCAGCCATTCTCACATAGCACCTATATTAGAACAAGGGAGAGCATTATTTATATGGATAGTCATAATGTTGGATGAGTCACTGTAGTATATCCCAGCTAGTTTGTAGGGTGTTTGGAGGACATTTCCCAGGCATAGACTGGAGGACAAATGCTACCAATAATGGTAGGACCCAGATATTCCTTGGTGTGATAGCTGACCTATGACTTCAAATAGTCATGAAATCAATAAGAGATGATGCCATTTTCGATTTAAAATTGGTAAGTAGCAAGGACCTCATAGAAGAGCTGAGTGTAGAGGACAACTTTGGTTCAAGTGATCACGAGCTAATTCAGTTTGAACTAAATGGAAGGATGAACAAAAATAGGTCTTTGATTTCAAAAGGGCAAACTCAAAATAAATTAGGGACATGGACTGGACTGAAGAACTCAAGGATCTGACTGTGGAGGAAGCTTGGAATTACTTCAAGTCAAAGTTGCAGAACCTATCTGAAGCCTGCATCCCAAGCAAGGAGAAAAAAAATCATAGGGAAGGATCGCAGATCAAAATAGATAAACAAGCACCTCACACCAGTTGTTAAGAGAAAGCAGAAAGTCTACAACAGTGGTTCTCAAACTGGGGGTTGCGACCCCAGGGTGATTCCAGGGGGGTCGCGCGCTGCCAACAGCTTTGGCGGCATTTCGGCAGCAGTTCCAAACGCGGGAGTGTGTTTGCCGAAAAGCCACCGAAGTGAAAGGTTCTGCTTTTGGCGGTATTTCGGTGGACACAGAGAGGAACAATTTCACTTTGGCAGCTTTTCAGCGAACACACCTTCGTGTTTGGAGCTGCCGCGGAAAGCGGAAGTGTTCAATTCGGCGATATTTTGGCGGACATACCCCCGGATCGCAACAGGACGCGGCAACTCAGAAAGGGGTCGCTGACCAAACAAGTTTGAGAACTGCTGGTCTACAAGGAATGGAAGGTATGATGGATCAGCAAGGAAAGTTACCTCTTGAAGGTCAGAAAGTGCAGGGGCAAAGCAAGACCTGCCAAAAGCCAAGCAGAGTTGGGCCTTGCAAAGGAAATTAAAACCAACAGTAAAAGGTTCTTTAGCCAGATAAGTAAAAAGAAGAAAAAGAAGGAAGAAATGGGACTGCTAAACATTGAGGATGGGTTGGAGATTAAAGATAATCTAAGCATCACCCAAGGCTTAAATATATACTTTGCCTCAGTTTTTAATAAGGGCAATGAGGAAATTAGGCGTAGTGGCAAGATGGCTAATGAAATGAGGATATAGAAGTAGAAATTATCACATCTGAGGTGGAAGTCAAACTCAACCAGTTTAATGGGACAAAATTGGGAAGCCTGGATTATCTCTGGCCAGCAATATTAAAGGAATTGGCACATGAAATTTCAAGCTCCATAACAATGATTTTTAATTAATCTGTAAACTCGGGGGTCACATCCTATGACCGGAGGATTGCTAATAAAGTTCCTATTTTTAAGAAAAGAAAAAAGTGATCCAGGAAACTACAGTAGTATTCAAGGTATTGTAACAAATTTGAAAGAGAAAGCAGTTAAGAAGACGCCAAAACAACCGGATCTCTTTCTTTGAGAAGATCATTGATTTTTTTGAAAAAGGAAATGCAGTAGCTCTAATCTACCTGGACTTCAGTAAGGCATGTTCCATGTGGGAAATTATTAGTTAAACTGGAGAAGATGGGGATTACTATGAGAATTGAAAGGTGGGTAAGGAACTGGCTAATGAGGAGACTACAATGGGTCATAATGACTGAACTGTCAGGCTGGAGGGAGGTTTCTAGTGGACTTCTTCAGGGACTGGTCTTGAGACCAATCTTATTTCACATTTTCATTAATGACTTTGGTCCAAAAGGTGAGACTGTGTTACTAAAATTTGAGGATGACACATAGTTGAGAGATATTGCCAATATGGAGGAGAACCAGGATATCATACAAGAAGATTTGGATGACCTTGAAAACTGGAATAATAGAAATGGGATGAAATTTAATAGTGCATAGTGCAAGGTCATGCACTTAGGGTCCAATAATGAGAATTTTTGCTATCAGCTGGAGACGTATCAGTTGGAATCGACAAAGGAGAAGAAAACCTGGGTGTATTGTTTGGTCACAGGAAGACTATGAGCCATCAATGTGAGGCAGCTGTGAAAAAGGCTAATGTAGTCCTAGGATGCATCAGGCAAAGTATTTCCAGTAGAGATAAGGAAGTGTTATTGCCATTATACAAAGCACTGGTGAGACCTAATCTGGAATACTGTGTTCAGTTCTGGTCTCCCATGTTTAAGACAGGTGAATTCAAACTGGAACAAGTGCAGAGAAGGGCTACAAGGATGATCAGAGGAATGGAAAACCTACTTTTCATCTCCTGCCCAGGAGCTTGACTTGTTTAGCCTAATCAAATGAAGGTTGAGGGGAAATAGGATTGCTCTCTATAAACACCAGGGAGGGAGAGGAGTTTTTTAAGTTACAGGCCAATGTTGGTACAAGAACAAATGGATATAAACTGGCCACCAACAAGTTTGGGCTTCAAATTAGATGAAGGTTTCTAACTGTTTTTGACATTCCCCAGGGTGAGGTCTGGGCTGTTGGACAGCTACGTCCTCTCAACTTTCCAATTGGAGTGCCTTTTAAACCGCTTCACTGTGAGAACCACCATTCCTGGTGTGTTTACACACAGCCGCTAGCATGCAAAATCACTTCCAGCTGAATGATACGAGTGCTTCTAGCCAGCAAATCCTGATTTATATTGCAGAGCAACACCAGCAAATTCCCAGTGCCAGACTTGTCCCTAGAAATATGCGTCTTGTACTGCCCAGCTCTTTCCTTCTGTGCAGCACAAGCTCATAGAAAGTCCATTGTTTCATTAACAGAAAATGATCTGCACAAACCCTGTTAACACTTCAATCCAAACATACACTGCTTTAAATAAAACAAGTTTATTAACTACAGAAAAATAGCTTTTAAGTGATTATAAGTAATGAGGCATAAAAGTCAGAATCGGTTAAAAAGAAATCAAAGATAAAATGCAAACTGATACAGAACTTAACAAGCTAACTGAACTTAAACAAAAAGATTTTTCTCACCACATGCTCACAACAGTCTGACTGGATCTCTCAGCCAGGACAGCTTCTCCAGTTCAATGATGCTTCTTTTATCTTTCAATCATTGTTGACGCTGTGAATAGCTAGTAGGAGAGAGAGCTGATTTGTGTCCTCTGTTCTTCCTTCCTATACATTTTTCTTCTTTGAGAATCATCTCCAGCTGGGGTTAAGATGACACCATGTCTGTCTGCCATGATGTAAATTTCTCGCTCATATCCATTTTCCTCCCAAAGAATGGCCACTCAACCTGGTAATAGTCCACTTGATTATGTTGACCCTTGGCTGATGTGCTGGCTAAGTTTTTGTCTCTGAGGAACTGTTTGGGCTGCTTTTCTAAACTTGGAGCATGTCTCAGCAATGTCATACAGTAAAATATTATAAACTTTACATACAATGTTGCTACACCCGTTTTGTCAAGACAATAATGTTCAGTAGATTATGAGTTTTCAAATGGTATCTCACAAGGTATATGCTGTACAAAATTTATCATAGTCTTGTAAAATTGGTGAACATAAAGGTACAGTCTGTCACACCATCAGAATGAAGGTCTGGAACAACCTATGAAGGGGAGAAGTGGGGGCAAAAAACCTAAATGGTTTCAAGACTGAGGTTGGTAACTTTATGGAAATATTGCCTTCTCCAAATTCCAAGCACCATAATGATACAGATCCTTTTAGTCAGGGATTTTTATTCCCTTTACCTAGGGTTTAAATGGTGACAGGATGAGGGTTTGTGCACCTCCCCTCTACATGGGTTTGCGGAGGAACAAACAAAGTTTTTTGTCCACAGACGTTCCACAATGGCTTGTCTGGCATCTATGGACCTTCCTCTATTGGGCAGGAGAAGACATCCCCTATTATATTAGCAGGAATGTGGTAAGCCAGACACAAGTAGTAATTCTTCCATTCTACTCCACGCTGATTAGGCCTCAGCTGGAGTATTGTGTCCAATTCTGGGTGCCACATTTCAGGAAATATGTGGACAAATTGGAGAAAGTCCAGAAAAGAGGAACAAAAATTATTACAGATCTAGAAAACATGACCTATGGGGAAGATCAAAAAACTGGGTGTGTTTAGAAGAGATGACTGAGAGGGGACATGAAAACAGTTTTCAAATACATAAAAGGCTGTTACAAGGAGGAGGGAGAAAAATTGTTCTCCATAACCTCTGAGGTAGGACAAGAAGCAATGGGCTTAAGTTGCAGCAAGGGAGGTTTAGGCTGAACATCAGAAAAAACTACCTGTCACAGTAGTTAAGCACTAAAATAAATTGCCCAGGGAGTTTGTGGAATCCCCATCTTTGGAGATTTTTAAGAGCAGTTAGACAAACACCTGTCAGGGATGGTCTAGATCAGGGGTTCTCAACCTTTTTCTTTCTGAGCCTCCCCCACCCCCAAATATGCTATAAAAACTCCTCGGCCCACCTGTGCCACAATAACTGTTTTTCTGCATGCAGCGGTGTGGAGACTCACCCCTGTGGTGCCTCCTACTGGTTGTCCAGGGAATTAGCATTTCCAGCCTTGGAGCGCCCTCTGAAGGCCAATGTCTCACTTGCCGCTGGCCCCGTGTCCCTCCTGGACCCCGGTGCTCTCTTCCCTGGGGTGCTGCACCACTGCAGTACCCCCACAGTCTCACTGGGTCTCCCCTTCCCAGGGAATCCCCACCCACTATCCCCACCTTTCCTCAGCCTATGGGTTACTGCTAGTCACCATCAAGTTCCCATTCACTGGGGCTGACTGCAGTCTGTATAAGCCAATCATCATAAGTAAGGAGGGTTGGCCTGCTGTCTCTGCCTACCCGTGGGCTGCCCTCTGCAGCCCCAGTACCCCTTTTTGGCCATCTCCTAGGCCAGCAGCTTGGGGGGGTTTCCAGACCAGAGCTCTCTAGCTCTTCTGGCCTTCCCCCAGCCCTGCTCCACTCTAGGTACCCTGCTTAGTCTCCCCAGCATCCAGGCCTGTTTGCCTCTATAGCCAGAGAAGACTTGTTTCAGCTCCTGGCCTTCCTGGCCTTTATAGGGCCATTTGGGTCTGTTTGGGGCGTGGCCCCCATCTGAGGCTGCCTTCCTAATCAGCCTGGGAGCTGCTCGCCAGGGCTGGCGTTAAGGGGTCACAAGCTGGGCAATTGCCCAGGGCCTCGTGCCACAGGGGACACCATGAAGCTAAGCTACTCGGGCTTCTGCTTCATCCCCAGGTGGCCAGGCTCAGGGCCACAGGCTTCAGCCCTATGCAGTGGGACTCCAACTTTCTCCCCTGTGCCTCAACAAGTCTAACACTGGTCCTGCTTGGCGGACCCCCTGAAACTTGCTTGCGGCCCCTAGAGGTCTCGGACCTCTGGTTGAAAGCCACTGGTCTAGATAATACCTAGTCCTGCCATGAGTGCAGGGGACTGGACTAGAAGGCTCTCGAGGTCCCTTCCAGTCCTGTGATTCTATACCCTGTGGTAAACTAGTATTTCACACTTGGTAATGCTTCTCTCCTGACTGTGAGGGTTTCCAGTTTCATAGCAAACACTTCTATAGTTACAAAGCAAACACTGAAATATTACCTTATAACATGGGAGATCAATGCATGCAGCAACTCACAAGCATTTCATAAAATCCAAACACTACACGCAGCTCCACAAATCTAATCGCTATTTTAACAATACAAACACCCAGATGAGCCAGACCGGTTTCCAGCCGTGCATTTGTCTGTGTTCAGTGATGCGCAGGGCCGAGTGGGCACCTGTTCTGCCAGCATCAGAAACCGAATTATTTTAGAACCCAGTTCTACTTTAGGCCTTTGCCACATCCCTGGCAATGAATTCCACTGGTTGGCTGTGTGTTGTGCGAGTACTTCCTTACGTGATCCCTGGTTCTTGAGTTATGTGAAGTGTGTGTGTGTGTGTGTGTGTGTGTGTTGGGGCAGGAGAGTGTGTTGTGGGGAGAGGGAGTGTGTGTGATGGAGGAGTGTATGTCTGTGTGGCCCTGAGAGTGTCAGCGTGCCGTCTCTTTAAGAAGAGCATAAAGGTGATTGAAGAGCAGCGTGGCCAGCTCCCACTCCACACCCAGAGGCTCCAGCACAAACACGCTCCCTCTAACCCCACCCCAGTTCAGCGGAGACCAGGTGCACAGGTGGGAAGAGGGGGACACCCAGACATCGGCTCCACCCCCACCCTCCCACTCTACACAGCAGACAAGAGCCAGGCTCCAGGTCCCAAGCTTGGCCAGGGTGGCTCCATGGGCAGGAGGGGACTGGGGCGGGGGGAAGGAGACAGAAGCAGTGGATGGCTGCAGATGTCAGTGGAGCAGGGTAGTGGGGGAGGAAGGGCACCCTCACTGGGAGGAGTCACCTGGCGGGTCCAGCTGCCCCCCCTGCAGCTTGGTCCATCCCTCCTCTCCAGACACTGTCACACCTGCCTGGCTGCCTCTAAGCCCCACGGGCTGTCAGCAGGTGAGGCGGGTGGGAGTTACCAGTACAGCACCCCCTTGAATACCAGCACCCTAGGCAGGGGCCCAGCCCGCTCAACCCTAAGACCGGCCAAGGCCCTACACAATCTCACACATCTCTTGCTCTCCGTTCCCCAGCTCTGTCCCTTTGCTCCTCGCAGTCCACTGTTGAAATAATCAGGCCCTCACATTTACCCTTATTGGGGCTCAACAGTAAGAAGTGAGTGGACGTGTGTATAATGCCACAAGAACCTACAATATGGGGGAAGGTGCGAAAGGGAGACGGGAAGACTGAATTAGTCCAGACCAAAAGGCCTCGATGTAACTCAAAGGACTGTGCTGAGATCATGCCTGGTAAACAAGGGAAGTGTGGCACCAGAAATTAATGAACCAACACTGGGTGTCAGAAATTAGGCCTAGACAGCAAATCAAATGAGAAAATGGGCTAGTCCACCCAGCACTCCCTTTGGGGGGTCCTTAAAAAGAGAGTTTGGGGGAAAATTAGTGGATACTGGCCGACTGGGGGACAAAAGGACGTCACCATGTTGGCTGCCAACGCCACCATCATCCTGATCCTGAGAGATGTCCTGACCAGACCAGGCCAGAAGAAAGAACCCAGATGACATCACCACCTCCACTGGCTCTGGCTAAATCCCAAATACCACCAGGGATGTGAGCCTTTGTCATTTCTCTTCCCCTCCTGGTGTTTCTTTCCTTCCCCACCTTATTTCTTCTTTTTTTCTATCCCCTCCTTTTGCCTCCGGTCTCACAAGAGCCAGCCAAGACTGTGTGTATTTTTCTGTAAGCCTTTAACCAGAGAGGCAGCTAAAAGCAATGCCCTGAACGAGGAGCCTACATACGTGTGTGGATCTGGGCCTGAGACTTTCTGGGGGGTTCTTAAGCCGCCCGAACCTCCACAAAGCTCAAGGTTCACCCAGCACTCACCATGACTGTGCCAATTCAGCCTGGATCGGTCGAAACCCGGAGTCACTGGAGGCTTCAAGGCTGGGCTGGGCATCCAGTAACCAAGTAACCAAGCTGCTAAAGACAACAGAGCTCTGGCTGGCCACATGAGTCTGAGTAAGAGGTTATGGGTACAGCACACTCATCTGTCAATAAATCAATGGGCTAGTAATTTGCCCAGTCATCTCCATTATGCAGAGCTAGTCAAGGGGATTAGAAAAAGGCAAACAGAGAAGTGAGCAAAAAGGCTCAAGGCTGGTCTGTAAAAGGCAGGCTAGAGGAGTATCACTGGACCTAGCAAAGGCTCAGAGCAGCCGTATGCACTGGCGGCAGCCTAGCTCCTACGTGCACAGGTCAGTCCCGGGCAGCACGCCCTCAGCTGGGAAAGTGAGTGTCCTCCCCGAGTCAGAGCAAGACAGTAGTTAATAGCAGCCTTCCTCTGCATGGCTGCCCATCCATCCTACCCTCTCTGCCCAGCCACCAGGGCTGATGGCACTACAGTTTGTGTAAAAGCTTTTATCTCGTACACTCCAAGTGGTACACACAGAAGTTCAATATTGCTAGCTACATTCTACAACTCTGGATGCTGAGGCCTGGGGAGGGAATCATAGAATATCAGGGTTAGAAGGGACCTGAGGAGGTCATCTACTTCTAGTCCAACCCCCTGCCCAAAGCAGGGCCAATCCCTAATTAAATCATCCAACACATTTTTGCCCCATATCCACAAATGTCCCCCTCAAATATTGAGCTCACAACCCTGGGTTTAACAGGCTAATGCTCAACCCACTGAGCTAGCCCTCCCCAAGGTCATCTAAAACTCTGGGGGCAAAGCTGGGAATAGAAAACAAACTCCTGCATCCCAGGCCAGGGTCCAGTCCTGAAAGCCTCATCGTTCTAGTGATGAGGGGATAGAAGCAAGTTTGGACGTGTGCACAAGCCCTTCAGAACCCCACTTGACAAGCATTCCCAGGACCCTCGTTCAGCACTGAGTTGCTCTCAGACTGCAGGAACATTGCCACTTCCCCAAACAGCGCTGGGCAGATCATTGGCGGTGGGTAGCTCCCCTTGGCCTGGACAGATCTTTTGGGGACAATTCAGTCCCCACAGACTGGATGGGAGCAGAGCACAGGATGGGTAGAGTATTGGAGAAGAGCATGCCGGGTGAGCATGGGAGTGCAGATGTGGAAGAGGAAAGCTGGGTGGATTATGGAAGAGGAGAAAGAAAGTGTTACACAAGGCCACACTGGAAGCTCTAGCTGAATGGCTGGAAGGGGAACCCAGGACAAGCCGCTCAGAGCCCGTGACTCATTGCAGCTCTATAAAAATCGGCTGAGATGGTGGTTCGTTCGTCAGGCAGGGCTCCAGGAGTCTAGCAATTAAACAGCATTCAAGCAGCCCGGGGAGAAGAGCAGAGACATGCCATTCCCAACGCCCTTACTACATGCTGCAGGCTCCCGAAGTAAATGACAGCCATGCCAACCATCTACACCGGTGTAAATATTTACAGCACACAGCCACAGAAGGCCAAATCCATCTCTCACGCAATGCTGGCGACTTGCTTGGGCCTGCAGCAAGGGGACTAGGTTTTTAACGACTTCTCGTGATCTCCCAACTGTAAGTGTATCCATCCAGTGGGGAGCTGGCAGGAATGTGCTTCCTGGTGCACAGATCAGACCCTGCTCCCTCTTCCCATGCAGCGTTTCATTTCCAGCCCAACATCAAGGGGGAATTCTGTGTGTTACTGTCACCCACCAGTCCTGGGTCATAGGGCACCCTCAGAAAGACAGCAGGGCCTAAATACCTGCCCAGCCCCTGTCAAAGAAACCTTCACACCTGCCCTGCTCTCAGTTTGCAGACCTCCCACAGAACCTGGGTCTCTCTCTTTAAACTCTGGCAGTTTCATAGACAGTAGTGTCTGGAAGTGAGGGTCTGAATGGGCATAAACACTTCATGCCAAGGTAGATCTGGGTTCCTGCACAGCCGCTGTGGCAACAGCGTCCATAATCCGTGGCAACTGTGCAGTTCAGTTGGAGCCAGCTTCCTTAGCATGGCAGCTTCTTCACCTTGGCACCTGAGAATGCTGATGCCCAGCAGAGATGGCAGCTCTTCTGCTGGCTGCTAGGGGGTTTCTGGGGTCAGTGTGAAACCCTGGCAGACCCTTGGTGACCCCTGGCTATGCACTGGAATCCTGGACCTGTTCTTGGGACACATTTGGTTCAGCAGTCACCAAGGCCAGAAGAGACCATTGTGATCATCTAGTCTTGAGTTCTTGTATAATACAAGCCACTGAACCAAGCCATTCCCCTAAATAATGTCTAGAGTAGATCTTTTAGAAAAACATCCAGTCATGATTTAAAAATTGCCAGTGAGAGAGAATCCGCCACAACCTTTGATAAATTGTTCCAAAGGTTAATTACTCACTGTTAAAAATGTACATCTTCTTTCCCATCTGAATTTGTCTAGCTTCAACTTCCAGCCATTGGCTGATTAAAGAGCCCATTTTTAAATATTTGTTCCCCAAGTAAATACTTACAGACTATAATCAAGTCAACCCTTAATCTTCTTTCTTAAGATAAATAAATTAAGCTCCTTGAGTCTCTCACTTTAAGGCAGGTTTTCTACTCCTTTAATCATTCTTGTGGCCCTTCTCTGAACCCTCTCCAATTTATCGTCACCCTTCTTGAATAAATTTGTTAATCTCTAAAGTGCCACAAGGACTCCTTGTGGTTTTTGTTGATACAGACTAACACAGCTACTGCTCTTAAACCTTCTTGAATTGTGCACATCATAACTGGACACCATATTCCAGTAGCAGGTGCACAAGTGCAAAATACACAGGTAAAATAACCTCTGTACTCCTATTTGAGATTCCTCTGCTTATCCATCAAAGGATCATAGTAACTCTTTTTGGCCACAGTGTCATGCTGGGAGCTCATGTTCCACTGATTATCCACCACAACCCCAAAATCTTTTTCAGTCACTGCTTCCCATAATAGAGTTCCCATTCTGTAAGTATGGCCTGTGTTCTTTGTTTTTAGATATATATAGTTACTTTAAGCCTTGATTTAAACACATATTATTTGCTTGAGTCCAGTTCCCCAAATGATCCAAACAAAAGAATCTAATTTCTTAAATCAGGTTTTAGTCTTAGAAGCATTGCTAGTGGCCACAGGCATCTATGTGCGATTAAAGGAAGTGATTATCTGCAACAAGGTTCTAATTATAGAGCTTGCAGTGTTTGGTCAGGGGCCAACCCTTGTGCTGTGTCCTGCGGTGCAGGTGGAGCTGACACAGTGCTCTAAATACTACAGGAAGGTGCCTCTGACTTGGAGCAAGGGAAAACTGGCGTCATCTGGCAGCATCCCAGACACAAAGGAGCCCTTCCCATGTACCTGAAGGGAATGCCACCTTCAGACACTCCCATCACTAAGCAGGAAACAGGTGTATGCTCTTGTCTTTCACACAGCCACCTTTGGCCACAGGGATTCTGTGATGGTGTAACTGAATAAAGTCACAGTGGGAGCCTACTGGCACAGAAACATCTGTGATGGAATCATAACATTCTGGAATAGTATTGTTATTGTAGGGTAGCCTGAGGATGGGCAGATCTGCTCACTGCCTGGCAGAAGGACTAGGCCACGGAGAAACACAGCAAAGACATTAGTGCAAGATATAAATACTCCAGAAAGAAACCTGCACTAGAACCTTCGGGTTGCAAGAGAAGCTCTCAAAAGTCAAGGAATGGGAATGGGAAAGTTTCCCTCATTCTCTTAACTCCACGCCCTGGGTATATGCAGCATCCAGTTTTTAATTATATGACCACACACTATTACTTCTGCCAGGATCCTGATTCAGCTTTACATGGCACAGAGAGATAGAGGTATCAGGGGGTTGCCATGTTAGTCTGTATCCACAAAACCAACAAGGAGTCCGGTGACATCTTAAAAAAGACTAACAGATTTATTTGGGCAGAAGCTTTTATAAAAAACCCATTTCTTCAGACGTATGGAGTGCAAATGACAGACGCAGGCATTATTATACTGAGTGGCAGTATAATAATTCCTGTATCTGTCATTTTCATTTCATGCACCTGAAGAAGTGAGGGTTTTGCCCACAAAGAGATAGAGGTAGTTATGGAATATTTATTGTTATCCTCTTCCATTTTCATTTCACAGCATCTGTCCTGTTCACCAATGGCCCAAATGTGATCTCATTCCCACTGGGGTTCGTTTGGATTCACTTTGGATTTACACCAGAGTAACTGCAAATAGAATTTGACCAAAAGTAAGATTCAAAACTGTAGGAATCCAGTCTTATTCATTACCCAAGCCATCCCTGGAACATGGTCCATCCTGTCACTGAATGAGGCAGGGTCTTGTGGAGGAAATAGTCTTTAGTTATGCAGTCATGTGCTATCTCATAATACGTATTCGCAAACAGGCAAAGATTAGGCTACAAAGCCATAACTTTGGCATTTCCTGACTTTTGAATGCTTGACTTTACAATCTGAAGGCTCATTTAATGTAGTGTATGTTTGGATTATTTCATAGGCACCTTCAGAGACCAGAAACTCCATTATTCCCATTACTCAGGCACATCAGTGTGCAGTACCAGTAGCAAGCCAGGAAACCATTGTGTATATGCTTGATCCCTTACGACGTGGCCAAATCAGAACTGATTTCAAAAGGATATATCTGCAATTTCAGGACAGCCTTCCTGCCAATGGTAACATTTCAACCTCCCACCCCTCTAAAAATAGGTTGAAACACATTTGTTCTCCTTTCATGGCCTTCCCTCTCCAAAACAGTTCCATTGTTTTTACTCAGTCTTTCCCTCGGGATCCCCCACCAGAAGACTTGGAACATAATCTGAGAAAATTATAAGCAACTGAAAAATGCCCTGTAAAATGAAAATACTTAATAAGCTTTAACAATAGGAGCAACTCTTGTATGGGTACAACACATATCACTTCTTCCTCTGCTCAGTTCTAGCATCCATTCCACACAGGAACTCTCCAAGTCAAAGAGGGTTACAACAATGTAACTGGGGCAAAATTGAGTTCTCTGAGTTCGAGAACAAGAAAGGAGCCAGTGTTTTCTTTCTGTAATTGCAGCAGGGTTGGCACCTACCTCATGAACACCCCCTCTCATTGGGTGTGTCTGCAATCTTTAAACTAGTCCCAGCCCTGCCATTGGGTTGCTCCCCCAGGGCTTCCTCCCTGGAGGCAATGGTTTGCCCTCTTAGTCAGTTTTGGCCCCAGTCTTCAGATGGACCTCCTGACAGTTCAGTCCCCTTCTGGGGGTTTACTGATGTGCAGTTATAGGCGCTTCCCCAGTGCCCTTAGGGGGGGACCCAAGCCCACCCACCACTCCAGGTCCCAGCAAGAAGCTCTAAGAATAGAAGCCCTGTGCCTCCATGGCAGCTTTAGTAAAACTGTCTTCAGTTCCCCAGGCCATTTCCCCGTGGCCCCAGCCTTCACCACTGCCTTACCCTTAGCTCAGGGCTCTTCCAAGATTAGGCCCAGTAGCCAGCCAAGAGCTTTTCCTTGATGCCCCGGTTCCCCTACTAGCACTGGGCTGTCCGATGTGCTGCACCTCCCTTTGACCAGCCAGGAGCTCCTCTGCACTCTTCTAGCTCTAGTAAGGAATTGAACTGTCTGGCTCTGTAGCTCCTTTTTATAGGGCTCTCTTGGGCCCTGATTGGCTGCTTCCCCTGCAGCCACTCTAGCCTGCTCAGAGGACCTCTCCACTACTAAATAAGACGAGGAATACTTGTGACACCTTAGAGACTAACCAGTTTATTTCAGCATAAGCTTTCGTGGGTTATAGCCCACTTCATCGGATGTTCCAGGAGCGCAGCGAACACAGCGAACACGGCGGAGGACTCAGGAGCACGTGGTGCCTGTACAGCCAGCTGGAGAGAAGCATCGCTTTGAAGGGGAAACCGCCGTTCCTCTCCGGCTGGGCGGCCGCCGCTGGTCCTCCGCCCATGTTCGGGGGCCACATTCTGAAAGGGGCTTTAGAAGGGGGATTGGCTAGGGGGTGAGGTCTGGGGGGGTGCAGTTAGGGAACAAGGAGCAGGGGGGGTTGGATAAGACGTGGGAGTCCCAGGGGGCCCGTCAGGGGTCGGGGGTGTGAATGGTGGAGGGAGTCAGCAGACAGGAACCGGGGGATTGAATAGGGAGTGGGGTCTCGGAGGGGTGGTTAGGGCGGGGGTCCCGGGAGGGGGTGGTCAGGGGACAAGGAGCAGGGGGGACTGGGGATTCTGAGGGGGGCAGTCAGAGGGCGGGAAGTGGGAGGGGGCGGATAGGGGTGGGGCCAGGCTTTTTGCGGAGGCCTTGCCGTCCCTACCCAGCCTTCCATACAGTTTCCCAACACTGATGTGGTCCTCGGGCCAAACAGTTTGCCCACGCCTGCATTAACACAACGCGAGTTGATAGATACTGGTGCAAATACCCTTCCCCATGGAGTATCCTCTTTTCTGAGTGTTCAAATATGGTAACCGAACAAGACGAGAAACTCAGCAAATACTACTTCTACAAAGGAGGTTATGGCACAGGGCGACAGTCTGCTGTTTTTTGCTCCTGGGACAGTGAGGGGGTAGTAGGGAAATAAAGACTGAACAGAAGAAAAGGCTGCTGCCCAGGGCTTGTGCAAACAAAGAAGCAGTGAAGTTGGGAAGCAGCAGCCATCTTGACTGACCTCCTGCAAGCAGGCAGGCAAACAGCCTTGGCCTGCACTGAGGGTCTACAACCAACAGAGGGAGCCCAAGTACAATCGAAGGCGTGTGTAAGCACACAGCCAGCGGGGGGGTAATCAGAAGCAGGTGGTGCACAGAGCAAAAAAAATACACTCGCCCTGTGGAAAAGGCATCCTGGAGGCGGAAGTCCAGTTGGAAAACAGGGAAATGGCACTTTTTGTGGGCAATGTCGGTGAGTTCCACAAAAACTGGGACTCAGGGGTGATGTGCCTTGAATGTTTTGAGCAATTTGTAACCTGGAACACCATTCCAGATGGCCAACCTCGCTGACGCTGATGGGTCCGAAGGCATACTGACTGCCACGACCTATGGTCCCCGATTGTGCCTGGAACGGCCATATATGCTGCAATTACTGCGGCAATTCAGGGACCTGTTTTCTCCTACCCAGTCAATGCTGGCAGAACCATATCCATTCCATCAATGACACCAGGGAAATGGAGAGTTGGTAGCACAGTTTGTTGCTGCTCTGAGGAATTTGTCAGAGCACTGTCAGTCTGGACAAACATTAAGCGATGCCCTGTATGATCAGTTAGTCTCTGGATTGTGCAATGACCGGGGCTGGAAGAAGCTATTGACTGCATCCACACTTACATTCAAGAAGTCTGTTGAAGTGACTGTTGCAGTGGAAACTGCAGAGAAAGATTCTCTGGAATTTAGTGTGAACCAAGAAGTTCACCTGCTGCATTGGCAAGACAAAAGAACACAGAAGTGTGAGAAATTTCTCTATGGCTCTGCATGCATCCGACGAAGTGGGTATTCACCCACAAAAGCTTATGCTCTAATACAGGGGTCTCCAAACTTTTTTGACCGCGCACCCCTAATAGAAAAAAAAATTGGAGCAAGCACCCCCGTGGGGGAAGCCCCGCCCCCATCAATTTCCTCCCACTTCCCACCGGACTGCCCTCATCAGAACTCCTGCTCCTTGTCCCCTAACTGCTCCCCGGGGCCGGGCAGGCTGTGCCCGGCTCTTCAGGTGTGTCTCCAGCCGCGGCGCCCGGGGCCGGGTCTTCAGCCGCGGCGGGGCGCCCGGCTGGAGCTCCAGCCCCCGGGAGCTGGTCTCACGGCTGCAGCCCCGCGTGAAGAGCTAGAGGCCTGGCTCTTCTGTCTCTGCCACGGCACGGTGCCCAGCTCCCGGGGCCGAGTCTCTCCTGTGGCATGGCGCCAGGGGCCGGGTCTCCAGGTGCAGTGCCCGGCTCCCGGATCTTCAGGTGCGGCGCCTGGGTCCCGGGACCGGGTCTCCAGCTGTGCTACCCAGCTCCTGGGGCCAGGCCAGGTCTCCGCCGCGGCGCTTTGCTCCTGGGGCCGGGGCACCACGCACCCCATGAGTGATCTCGTGCACCCCCTGGGGTGCGCACACCCCAGTTTGCAGACCATTGCTCTAATACATCTGTTAGTCTATAAGGTGCCACCGGACTCTTTGTCGCTTTTGAAGATCCAGACTAACATGACCACCCCTCTGATACTGTATGGCTATTGTATACAAGCCACACACTCTGTATGGGATTGCTGGGCACATCAGGGTATTTGGAGAAAGTGCCAGAAGAGAGGACACATTTCTGTGACCTCTCTTGCAGTTCAACAACCAGCAACACAGAGTAACCATCCATTCAAGGAGACGCCTATGAAGACTGAATCTAAGAAAGGATGGAAGTTGGGAATTCATAATGTGGTGTAGTGGGGCGGATGCCCCACTCCAGGAAAAAGGGCTTAAAACAGTCCTGCAGAGGGCTGTAGCTAGGGCTGTGGCTGGGAGCAAGCAAGATCCCAGGCTGATTAGGCAGAGCAGCCACAGCTGTGGCTGGGTCAATCAGGGCCCAGCTGGCCCTGATATAAGGGCCCAGAGTTTGGAGCTCAAACATAGAGACAGTCTCCTCTGGCTACAGAGGCAAGCAGGCCTGGCTGCTGGGAGCTTGAGCAGGTACCTAGAGTGGTGCAGGGCTGGGGCAAGGCAAGGGGAGCCGGGGAAGCTCTGACCTGGAAACCCCCAGGCTGCAGGGCCTAGGAGACAGCCCAGCTAAGGGTACTGGGGTTGCAGGGGGCAGCCCAGGGCTCTAGAGGCAGAAGCAGCAGGCCAACCCCCCTTGCCAGTGATGAATGGCAATGACACTGCAGTCTGCCCCAGAGAACGGGGGTAAGTGGTGACTGGCAGTTGCCTAGACTGAGGCAAGGTGGGGATAGAGGGTGAGGGTTCCTCAGAGGTAGACTGTGAGGTTACTGCAGGGGTGCAGCACCCCAGGGGAGAGGGCACCGGGGTCCAGGGAGGGACACAGGGCCAGTGCAAGCGGGACTACAGGCTTCAGAGTGCGCTTCGGATGCTGGGACGAGCTAATTCCCTGGACGACCAGCAGGAGGCGCCACAAGGAGAGTCGCTGCTACAGTGTGAAAAGACAAACTGTCTAGTGATGCTGAACACTAAGCCTGGTATCAGAAGCTGGAGTCAGAGATCGAATCTGGGTTAAACCCTTGATTGAGGCAGTTCCTAAAAGAATGGAGCTTGATCATGGAGCTGTTGGTTCACGGATTTCTGAACTGCTTATCACCAGACTTTGTCACCAGTTTCATGGTTTTGAAGACTTATACTGGAGAAAAGTTAGTCCCAAAAGGACTTCCGATGAAAGTT
The DNA here is from genome assembly GCA_007922305.1 of Dermatemys mawii. NCBI lineage: Eukaryota > Metazoa > Chordata > Testudines > Dermatemydidae > Dermatemys > Dermatemys mawii. The sequence goes on along the minus strand of ML677396.1, from coordinate 3,708,994 downwards.
CAATTAGGTGAAATCAGTTGTTTTCCCTTTATATTGTGACTGAAAGACAGTATCCATCACTATCTGACAGATCTTGGCTTGAGAAGCTCAAGGTGAATTGGACTGAGATCCAGGCAATCATGAAAGCACCTTGAAATTTTCAAGGAATACTGGACAGACACTCCTAAGTTTTTGAAAAAGAAGTTGGACAGATGAGCAATGTTTCAGTGAAGTGCACTGAAAAGTCTGACAGCCAGCCAAAATATTGCAAGCTCAGAGTGATACTTTATGCTCTGAACCCTCTGGTGGAAGCTGAATTGGACCATTTAGTGAACACTGGACTCCTGTCACTGGTTTCACACAGTGAGTGAGCTACACCCATTATACCAGTGATCAAGAAGGATGGCTCAAAGTAATACTGTGTTATGTGCAGACCAGTATCCGGTCCCTCATACTGACAATTTGTTTGCTACTCTTAGTGGTGGATAGTGTTTCAGTAAATTGGATTTGCTCAATGCATACTTACAAATGGAGACTGATCCAGCATCTAACAATATCTCACAATCAACACACAGAAGACTTATTTTGTTACAACAGATTGCCTTTTGGTATCACATCAGCACCTGCCCTGGTCCAGAAAGCCAGGGATGAGATTCTTAAGGGGCTGAACAAAGTCCAGTGTTATTTGGATGACATCCTTGTTACAGGAAACTATCAAGAGGATCATCTTCAAAAATTGGATGCTGTATTGCAATGCTTGGAAGATCACGGATACATGGAGACAAAGGTGAGTGTTTCATCCCTTCAGCTGAATACCTTGGATTGAAATTGATGCCGCAAGATTAAGGAAATCATCAGAGAATGAGAAGATAGATCTTTAAGTGTCCCCAACTACAGTGTGTGTCATAGTTATGTTCATTCTTAGGACTGCTTAACTACTGTGGTCAATTTCTGCCTAATCCGGTGATAGAATTGGCATCTTTACATGAGCTGTTACAAGCAAAGAAAAAAATGGATGTGGATAAGAGTGTGAGTGTGCATTTAGGAAGCAAAGAAACTGTTCACGTCAGCCAAAGTTCTTACGCATTTTGATGCTTCACTACCACTGCAATTAGCTGGTGATGCTTCACCACATGGAGAGGGTGCAATTCTTTCCAGTGTTTTTCCTAATAGGATGGAGAAACCAACTGCCTCTGCATCAGGGACACGCACTACTCCTGAGAAGACTTATGTGCAAATAGAGTGAGAAGCTCTCAGCATTATCTTTGGAATTTGAAAATTCCACATGGTAGCCTCTATACTTAACATTTCTGTCATTAGCTGCTGCAATGGACATTGCTACTTTCAGCTCATTCCTATGTTATTCAAGTCCGTAAAGGGACTCAGCGCAGCAATGCTGCTGGGTCGTTGTGCATGCCATGCCCAAGTTCTTGTCAAAGAAACGTCAGATGAAGTGTTCCATCTCAACTTGATGGATGGTTTACCCATCGCTAATACCAACATCAACAAAGAATGGTGTAGTTTCCCTTGTGAAGGGGATGTTACTACAAGGTACACTGCTGGATGAAAAGAATCCCCAGTTTACACAATTTGTTTCATGTCAACGTGAATTATCTGTAAATGATGGTTGCATCTAATGGGAAATGCGAGTGTTCGTTCCAAAATCACTCCAATCTCAGGGTTTGGAAGCTCTTCATGCAGGTCATTGTACAGATGAAGGCCATAACCTGAAGTCATATCTGATGGCCAGGGATTGACAAAAAGGAAGGTGAAGTGCTGTACTACATGTCAGCAAATTCAGCATGATCCTGGCCCCACTCATCTACATCCTTCATCATGGCTTCAGACTCCTTTGACATGTATTCATGTGAATTTTGCTGGCCCTTTAGAAGATTATATGGTTTTGGTCATAGTTGAAACCCATTCAAACTGGCTATAAGCTTTTAGAATGGCTTTCAGAATTAGACATCTTCAGAATTAGACATCTTATGGCTTTCAGAATTAGACATCTTCAGAATTAGACATCTTAGACATCTTTCAGAATTAGACATCTTTGTACCTTGCTCATCCAGTATCATTTATTGTTACAGTTAGTGAATGACAATGAACCACAGTTTTCTGTTCTGAAGAATTTGAGAGGTTCCTAGCTTCAAATGGAATATATCACATAAGCTCAGCTCTTTGCCATCCTGCTACAAACAGACAGTGGAATGCTTTGTACAAACACTTAAGCAAGCCTTAAGAGTTAACAAGTCTATTCTAAGTCATCAACAGCCATTGGACAATTTCTTGCTTGCCTAAAGGGACACACCACATGCTACTTACCCAGGAGTCACCGGCAATTCTTTTCTTGAAGTGATCTTTGTGAACCTGTTGGGACCTGCTGCATCCTGATGTTGCCTCACATGTAGCCAAATCCCAAGATATGTGAATTGATCAATGATGTGAAACTCATAATCATTCCTTTCAAGTTAGTGTGGACACACAGCTACAGCTGGGGAGTGAAACAGGTACCTGGAGAACTTGTAAACTGCATGGGAACTGTTTCATTTGTGGTAAGACTATCCAATAGTATTTTATGAAAATGATGTATGGACCAGTTGAAACCTCAACTACTACCAGAGTCCAGAGATGTTCCAATAGTACTTCCTGCTCTTATGACTCCTAATTTTGATGGAAAAACCTTTGGTACCAGACACAGCTGATTCCTTACCACCAACTGTTCCTGTTGTTCAGGAAATTGCCACACCACCATCGCCATGTTATCCCATGCGAGTGCAAAAACCAGCTGTGCACCTAAACTTGTAGGTTTAGTTAGTCGGTTGCTATTCCAGGGCAGAATAAACCCTTGCAATTTCAAAGTCTGTAATGGTCCACCTGTAATGCTGAGTTAGATTATATTATCCTGGTTCATGTTAGCCTTGTGAGTGATAGTTACAAGGGCCTTGTGTGCAGGTGAGCTGTGTTTTAAGCCTACACTTGCAAGGGGGCGTTTTAGGAATCAAGTCCTGCTGAGAAAGACATCAGAGCAGCTGTTAGTACTAAGTCCCCCCACACCAGGACTGCATGGGCTAATAGGGCCTGTGCCCAGGGGGCGCAGCCAATTTGGGGGCCCTAGAAAAATCTCCCCCTGCTGGAGGCACGGGGCTGGAGGAGCTCTTGCTCCCCGCACTTCTCTGGTTTCAAGGCCACGGCGCGGACAGTGTGGAACGGGCAAAGGACCCCAGGTGGAAGGCATGGGGCAGTGCCTCGGTTCCTGTACCAGCCCCTCCCCCCGACCCTTTGATCCAGCCCAGGGCCCCAGAAGACCTTCATCTTCTCTGCCCCACCATGCAGAAGAGGAGACGAAATGACTCCCCCTTTCTATTCAGCATTAAAGACACCAGCCTGAGGGGTTCTGATTACTTAGCCCGTGTGAATCATCAACCTGCCGCCTGGATGGCTGGCTGCCTCCCTCCTCCCCAGCATAGCCTCTAGCTCAGGAATTGTCCTGGCTCGAGTTGAAGCCTTGGCAAAGCATCCCAAGGGGAGCCCGAACATCCTGTGTGAGTCAGGGCTGGAGGAGACGTGAAAGGCCACTGGGAAAGGTGAGGCACCCTCTGCCCCACACAGGCGGGGAGCAAGCTGTTCCATGAGACCCTGTTCCAGCCTTCCCTTCTTCCACACGTCTCTGGAGTCACAGAGTGTTGCCTGATGGGACTGTCTGGCTCTGGCTTCTCTTCATCTACCCTGGCTGCTGCTCTTGGTCTTCACTTGTCCATGCAGCGCGTGGAACCAAAGGGTGAGGCTGCCCTGCAGAGGCAAGGCCCAAGCCCACAGATTTGCCAACAGCCCGAGACAGGCAGTCCCTGCATCAGTATCATTAGTATACGGGCTCCTCACCTCTCTTAGCTGGAGGAAAGCTGCAAACGTTGGACAATTACTTGAGGGGAAAAACTCACAGGGGAATGTTGTAGTTTCTCAACCTCACAAACCGTAGCCCCGGGTTCATCCCCGCCCACTGCCAGGGCCTGGGTGGCAAACCGCCAAGGAGCTAGCCAGCCCTCAGCACAGCAGTAGCCGAAGCAGGGACCTTCGGCCATTCAGAAAACTGGCTGCAGTTTTGACTGGACTTTCTCCACCCTGCACTGATTGGCTGTTTGCACCAACTCTCCCTCTGCCCACACACACCTGCCTCTCCTCTCTCCTTCCCTGCCCTGTCCCCTCTCCACCCTTCCCTTCCCTTGTCTGTCCATGTAGATGATCCCCTCGTAAGTAAACCTTCCCCCCAGCAGATATTGTGCTGCTATTTGTGGGGCGGGGGGGCCACAGAGGTTTACTTTGCTGCCACACCCCACAGTTCACCCTGCTGGTGCATTCTACCCTTCCCCTGCCCTGGGTCTGTCTGATCTGTTTAGATTGTCAGTGCTTCTGGGCAGGGACCATCTGCTACTCCATTTCTGTACAGCGCCTAGCACAATGGGCCCTATTCTTGGTCCTTTTGCAGCACCATTATGAACAGAGTTTGATAATAAACTTCTGAGGTTAGTGGGCTAACAATGCACACAGCCTGGTGGGTCTGAATCATCTGGATTGGAAGTATGTTTATATTGTGTTATAAATATGTACCTAAATAGCAGCTAGCCTAGCCACCTAGCCAGCACTCAGAGGCTGACGTCAGAGCACAAGTGAGTCTGAAAGAGGGTTATGGATTAGTTCAGTGGCGCATTTCATGGGTAGGGTCCCGGGGAAGAGCGTACGGAGCTGTTTGTGGGAGCAAACCGAGTGGGTGAAATGGAGGGATGGGCTGGGTAATGTGACAATAGATGTAAAAAGGTAAGCAAGTAGTGGACATGTTATGAAGGGCCTTGAAGGCGAGCACAAATCTGTTCAAATTGATGCAGTGGGAAATGGGGAGCCAGCAGAGGGAGTCAAGTGATCCAGTGATTTGCAAGCAGAAAAAGAATCCAGATCTTGAAATGCTCAGGCCTAACCTTTAACCATGCGCCCTCCGCACCACGCAACATTTCCACTGGTAAATAAAGTGCATCAGATTCTGCCCTGAGACCAATGGAGTTAAACCAGGCCCCTCAATTCAAAACACAGTGCTATCTTGTGCCCATGCGGGGGCTTTACAAGTCATTCCTCAATAGGTATTGAGCGTATTTCCCAAAGGAAAATGGGACACCATACGGGGCCAGCCTGAACCCTCACCTCCCGGAGCTGGTCCGAGCCACTCACCTGAGCCCCTGACTCTGCACGGAGGGCAGGCAGGGCTCGGGCTAGCAGGGATGCACATACTAGATAGGGTGACCATATTTCCCAAAGGTGGGGCTGGTGTCACTGCTCGTTCAAACCCTGCCTGCCCCCTGCCTGAGCCCGGTCTCTCCCCGGTGTGGGGCTGGCATCCCTGCTTGCCCCTCAGACCCCACTTCTTTCACAAATGCCCACTTTTGCCAAAAAGGTCAGGAAGTCTGGGGACGGGGCTTAAAAAAGGAACTGTCCTGCCCAAAATGGGCCGTATGGTCACCCTATTCCTCAATGACCTGCACATAACCGAGTCCAGGGGATGAACTCCCAGCTGGATGCACACAGTCAGCTCAGTGACCGCCAGAAAAGAGAAGCAGAGAGGCTTAATGAGGGCCCAGCGTTTTTGCCTGTAAACAGCCGAATCTCAGTGTTCTGAACTCCTCAGGAGCGGAGGTTGTTCATAACTCTGAACAAAATGGTATGGTTCTTTCCAAAGTTTACAACTGAACATTGACTTAATACAGCTTTGAAACTTTAGTATGCAGAAGAAAAACACTGCCTTGAACCATCTTAATTTAAATGAAACAAGAACAGAAACAGCTTCCTTACCTTGTCAAGTCGTTTTCTTAAAACTTTCTCTATTTTTTTAATCAGTTTATGTTTGACACAACCCTATATGTCCTTCTAGTTTTGTCTTGCTACTGCCTGGTTGCATACTTCCGGTTCCAAATGAGGTGTGTGGCTGACTCTGGTTTTTGTTTCTCCTGTTGTACTTTACTCATGGTGACTAAAGAACAACCAGTGCTCTGCACTTCTCAAGCACCTTCCATCTGGGGACCACAATGTGATTTACAAACATTAATGCCTCCGAGCTGCGTTTGTACCGTTATCCCCATTTTACAGTAGGGAAGCTGAGACTCCGCGACAGGCAGTGACTTACTCAAGGTCACACAACAAGTTCATGGTAGAACAGAGGTGGGCAAACTTTTTGGCCTGAGGGCCACATCTGGGTATGGAAATTGTACGGGGGGCCATGAACGCTTATGAAGTTGAGGTTGGGGTGTGGGAGGGGGTGAGGGCTCCAGCTGGGAGTGCAGGCCCTGGGGTGGGGATGTGGGGTTGAGGTGCAGGAGGGTGCCCTGTGCTGGGACTGAGGGGTTCGGAGAGGGGAGGGGGAGCAGGGCTGGGGCGGGGGGATGAGGCATGGGAGGAGGTCAGGGGTGCAGGCTTTGGGTGGCACTTACCTCAAGCAGCTCCTGGAAGCAGCAGCATGTCCCGTCTCTGGCTCCTACGGGGAGGCACAGCCAGATAACTCTGTGCGCTGCCCTGTTCGCAGACACCGCCCCGCAGCTTCCGGAGGCAGTAGAATGTCCCCACTCCAGCTCATAGACGGAGGCGCAGCACAGGCCAGGCAGTTCTGTATGCTGCCCTGTCCATAGGCACCGCCCCTGCAGCTCCCATTGGCCATAGTTTCCAGCCAATGGGAGCTGCAGGGGTGGCGCTTGGGTCGGGGGAGCATAGGAGCCCCCTGGCTGCCCCTAGGAATAGGAGCTGGAGCGGGCACACGCCATTCCTTCCAGGAGCGTGACTCAGGCAGAGCGGGGCAAATCCCCCGACCCCATTCCTCAGCGGGAGCTCGAGGGCCAGATTAAAACAACTGATGTACTGGACGCGGCTGCGGGACATAGTTTTCCTACCCCTGTATAGAATCTAAATGAGAACAGAGGTTGCCTGATTCACAGTGCTCCAGCCACTCACGCTCTCCCTCCAAACACCTAATAGGAAAGTGAGGCAGAGAAGAGACAAATTGTACCCTGGTCAGGGCATTCACCTGAAAATCCGGGCTCTGGGCTTAACTGCACAAAGACAAAGAAATTATGATTCGAATGAAAAACCTCAAATGACGATGTGACCCTTAGCTGTACTGCATGCTGCATGCAGGCCTGGCTGGTCGGCTACGTCTCAGAGCCCAGAGGGGTTACAGCAGAGGGAAGGACAATGAGGTGGTGTGCTAGGAGTATGTGGAGGAGACACAGAAGAGCGGTGGTGTCCCAATGGAGTGTGTAATGGTAAGGATGCCAGCTGAGGGGGTGCTGAGGCCACAGACTGGGGTGGCAAAGGTGGCTGGAGCAGAGCAGTGGGGAAACTGAGGCAGCAGGGAGATCAGTGGAGGAGAACCATTGACTTTTGCTTGTTTAAAGGGAGTTATTATGATGGCTGGATCTCAGAGAGTTCCCACTGTGCTTGCTCCAGATTTCCAGAGTGAGTCCCAAAAACTCAAACCCTTGCATGATGATTTTTGGGTTCCAGGGAGTGAGTGAGGATCAGCCTTAGAATGGTAGCTGGGCTGCATCTTTCACCATGGAGAGGCGACCAGCTCCTCATAGACCACAACATTTGAGCTAAAAGAAGCACGCACAGTCAGTACTTAGCTAGAGCCAGCCTCTTCAGTTCTTTGTAAGGTGCTTCTGGACAACAGACACACCCCACACCTCATGTTCCTTCACTGGAGAAAAAATCCCTCTTGTTGAAATCAAAGAGACAAGGTCAGACCCATAACTTCCACTGAAACGTACCGCTGGGTACAATTTTTGGTCTGAAATCATTTATTTTTTTCGACAGATGCAGATTTGCATCAACTGAAACATTTTGTACATTGGTGTCAAATTGACTGAACTGTTTTGTTGAAAAGTCCCCTCCTCTGGAAGAAAAATCAAAAAAAAAAATTTCACATTTTCCAAATGAAACATTTTGGGGGTTTGATTCAAAATGACTTTTCTTTTTGACATTTATTTCCATTTTATTTTTAGAAAATTTTTTAAAAAACCAGATCCAAACCAAATTTTGATGTATATTTCAGAATCTCCAGTAAAAAAAAATACATTATTCACATAATTCTAATGAAATCAATGCAAAAAGGATTAAGCCTATAAAAAAATCACCAACACCTTAGCTTAATTGCATGCTATTTTCATCAACTCTTCCACTGCACATGAATGTTTAAGGAGAGTTAACTGTATGGGAAATGTGAAGGCAACAAACTGTTTTTGAGCTAGATGGAGATGCAGAAAGGTGAGACAAGAGACAGTATTTCAATTGGGGGACTATTATAAAGACCTGGAACTCCAAGGCAGTTGTATCCATTTCCTTGTAACTTTGCATGTACCAGATTTCCACGCTAGGATTATAGCAGGACTAAAACAGGGCTTTATAATGGAAGCTGGTGGCAAGCTTTAACAGCAGAGAGGGGACTGTCACTCCCTAACAGTGGCATTATCAGATTTTTCAGTGCTGTTTTCTCTCCTCTTCCTCCTGCAATTTAAGAGTTTTGTTTTTGACAGCTGCTGCACTGACCCTGAGTATGGGTTTTACAGAGCTGTTCACGTGAGGCCCAGCATTTGTTCTGGAGCAGATCAAACAGTTCAAAATGCGCATTGCCTCGCATCTGTGAATCCCTATTTAAGGGCCCTCTAGATAATCAGTGCTGTGAATTGTACTCAGGAACAAACAAGCAGCAGAGTTTATACCAAAGCCACCGGAGGAAGACCTTAACAAGCAGGCAGCTGCATTCTCCACTAGCTGATGCTTCTGAGTAGTCTTCAAGGGTAGTCCCAAGAAAAGTGCATTGCAGGACTCTAGTCTGGAAGTGATAAAGGCACAATCTGCATCAGGTATAAAGGGCTACAACTTTCTAAGGCTACCAGAGATGGTAGCACATATTCCAGGAGACTGCTGTTGCCAGGGAATCCAAGAGCAGCAGTGGAGAAAAAGAAACCAAAAAGGCATAATTCTGAACCAAGGGTCGGTGGGTAACAGTCACAGTCTGCATCAGCTATTCCAAATGCTTCCCCTACTTGCCAGCATCATCTCTAGCTTGTCTAGACTGATCTGAAGCCAGTTAGCCTTTCTCTCAGGCCCATCCAGACCCCGGAAAGGCACAGAGACTGCAGATTCCGAGTCTGAAGACAGTGAGACCCCGTTAAGCATGTCGATGAGACTGTCACCCCAAATGCCTCCCCATCTCCCCCATATTAAATCGGTCCCACCGTGTACCTATACTGTGGGATTTATTCTCATCTCCTAGACTTGCTGACACATCCCCAGTGAAGAAACTGCTGAGTACGTGTGTCTGAGGGACACAAAAGAAGTCACAATAGGACTGGACGTTGTCTACACAGCAGTGTAAGTCCCAGATTGGTGGGCCTCGAGTCAGATGGCCTGTGTCAGGGAACCCTGGGCGGGAGTGTCTACATTGCATTTTAACCCTAGATTAAGGATTTTCTGACCGTGCTCAAACCTAGGGCTCTGGCATCCACACTGCAGTGCACAGATGTTTGACCTAAAATGAAGGCCTCAGAGGAAAAACACACACACAGCCCAGCCTGGCTGCTGCTGGGTGCAGAGCAGTAAAGTGCACGGCCGAGGCTTGGGGTGAAGCATGGCTCCTACCGCACCCCAGAAGGCAGGGATCAGGGATTCGTATGAGGCTGTGGGGAAGTTCTGGGGGCCGGCTCCCACTCACCACCCTGACAGTGCACGCTGCCCAGGCGCCCCTGCACGCAGAGCCCCAGGGAGGGCAGGGTGGGCCCAGGAGCAAGGCACGGAGAGCAGAGCAGGACCAAGCTCCTCTCTGCCAGCGGAGGGATGACCCCCGGGAGCCACCTCCCACCTGTCAGCTTTGCTCCCTGCTCCGGGCAAACTCCAGGCAGCGGCAAGGAGCCAGAGCAGGAGCAGTTACTGTGGGAGGAGCAGGAACAGGGAGCGCGCTCTGCCAGGCAGTAATGGTGCTTCCAGCTGCTGCACTGGCTGCCTGCAGCACTGCTCCTCTGCCGCCGGGAACTCTGGGATAAATCCAGAGGACTTATGGACCCATCTCAAGTTGGGGTCGCGTGCACACAGGAAAGCAATAGGGCTCGGATCCTCCAGACCCGCAGCGTCCTAGGAGCTTGGGTTGGGAGCCCTAGGGTAGCACATTTGCAGTGTGGACACAGGGAGGTTTGGCTTGTGCCCGGACTCAGACCTGGCCTTAAATTGCTTTGCAGACATACCCTCAGAGAGATATCCTGGCCTCAGTCAACAGGACAGTGGGAGTTTGGGGACTGAAGTCCGATAAATCAATAGAAGAACAGCGCTCCTCTTAGAAGCAGTGACAGCTACTGTTCTGCCCCCTGGAACCCTCATATAACGTGGTCACCGGGACAGCTTCATATCTGTCCTCTTGAGGAAATGCATCTTAGGCCAAAATCTGCTCTCTGTCATGCCAGTGTACAGCCAGGCTATCTCCACTGAGTGCAAAGTGCCGAGAACAGGGTTTGGCCTCTTATTCACGGTTGCTGCTAGAGTAGATTGACTTTGGCTCCAACCTGCTTGCAGCCAGTGATGGCGTACTCCCTGCCTCCTGTAGTGTAATAGCTGAGCTGGCTCGCTAAATTCTCAATATGGCTCTGGTCGGGATACAGCCCTTCCCGCATCATCTCCTCCAAGAAGCAGTTTATGACATGACTCTTCTCCAGCAGACCAAACGGGATGATGTCAGCAGACTTCCAAAGCGGGTGGAAGTGGATCAGAATAGGCTGGATAAGGTACAGCAGTTCGTCTGTTTTTCTTTGCTGGTGCAGAAGGTCAGTGGAAACATTCTGGAGGACAAATGTTGTGATTTCACTGCTCCCTATGTTGCTTATTAGAATGTAGATGGCATTGAGAAACTCGTTGGTCTGGTTGGATTGGAAGAATCTGCTGAGTGTATCCAACAGGACTGGAGACATGAGCTCAACCTCATCCAGAATAAACAGTGGTATCTTCTCTTCTATTTCTGCTCTGGTGACCATCTCAGAAATCTTCTCAGACAAATCCGACTGGCAAGCCGGAGTAGCCCCCTTGTTTGGACAGTGGTGCATCACAAAGTACTGAAGCACAAAGTCATTGTCCATGACTGAACGGAAGTGTTTAGCCAGCAGCCATCCAACATGGCTCTTTCCGACCCCAGTTGGGCCATTGAAGGAGATCACTAATGGCTTGTTGTGTATGTGGGTAGCCAGGTAGTCTTTCAACAATTCCATAACTCTTTCCACAGCCACCTTCTGCCCAAATACTTCCCGGTGCATGGTTTTCTCCAGCCCATCTAGGTCATACTTCTGGAGGTTGTCATCCAGATTCTCAATAGCATTTAGTATTTGGAAGCAGATAATGCCAATGAGCAAGAGAAGGCAGCGCTTTGCTTTACTCTTTTGCTCTGTTGGAAGGTACTTTTTGGAGCTTTCTGGATACAACACCACCCTGGACTTCCTGCGGCTCTTCTTCCGTTTGTATTTATTCAACGCTAACTGTTCCACAGAGGTGTCAAAGGTGAAGTACTGAGACCTGTTAAAAGTGGTTTGATTAAAGAGGGACGTCGAAGGGTTATACAGGTTTGTTCGGCTCAAAGAAATCTGCCTTTGAAGAAGCCTAGTTTGGACCAGCTCTGGAGACTGTTCTCTGGGAAGGTTCAGATGCAGGTGGCTTTTCTTCAGGAACTGGACTTTTCGTCGCAGACGGATGACTGCCCGCATGGGAGAAGAAAGCAGAGAGATCTTCTTAGGAGCTGTGGGAGTCTCGATGCGGGGCTGACTTCCATCCATCTTGCTTTCTTCTCATAAACCATTCAAAGTGTCTTCTGTAAAAAATACAAAGACAGTGTGAAAATAAATGGGCAGAAGAGCAAGAGGTGACTTGGTCATGGTGCACAAATACCTCCCTGTGTAGAAAATATTAGGCTTTTTTATCTAGCAAAGCAAGGCAGAATGAGAATCAATGGCTGGAAGTTAAAACCAGACACATTCCAATGAGAAAGAAGGCCCACCTGTTTAGCAGTGAGGGCGATTAACCACTGGAACAATCCATCAAGGGCAGGGGTGGATTCTCTATCTCTTTCAGGAAGATGCTTTAGCCACACACAAGTAATCGGGCTCAATACAGAAGCAACAGGGTGAAATTCTTTGGCTGTTGAGGTCAGGCTAGATGATCTAATGTCTCTTCTGGCCTTACAGACTATGGATATTGAGAGAGAGAAGCTGTTAGAGGTGCACCCACTCAGGGCCTGTGTATCAGTCTAGCTAATTGTATGGCCCCCCATCACTCTGAGCTCCCATCAGACATTACTGAACTTATCCTCACAACACCCTGTGAACAGGGAAGTGCTATTATACCCATTGTACAGATGGGGACCTGTGGCCCAGAGAGATTAAGGACCATAATTTCCAAAGGGTCAGTTTTACCATAGAGCTGTCCACCCATTTGGAGACTGAAGTAAATGGCCAGATGTTCACAAGAGCTGAGCATACCAGGGGCTGCACTGGTTTGAAAACTTGGCTCCAGTTGTAGATGCAGAGCACCTGTAACTCACCCAAGGCCACATGGGAAATCTGTGGCAGAATGACTGATTGTGCCCTGATCACCTGAGTCCCAGGGAGGGTGACCAGATATCCCAATTTTATAGGGACAGTCCTGATTTTTGGGTCTTTTTCTTATATATAGGCTCCTATTTCCTCCCACCCCCCTTCCCGATTTTTCACACATGCTGTCTCGTCACTCTAGTCCCAGGCTAAAAATCCATTGTTCCTCAGCAAGATGCAACCATACACACATGCAAAGAAAGAAAACACAGGACATACGCAAGCAAATATACTCCACACACTGAAAGGGAGAAACGTCTAGATCATAGAATCTCAGGGTTGGAAGGAACCACAGGAGGTATCTAGTCCAACCCCCTGCTCAAAGCAAGGCCAACCCCAGCTAAATCATCCCAGGCAGAGCTTTGTCAAGCCTGACCTTAAAAACCTCTAAGGAAGGAGATTCTACCACCTCCCTAGGTAACCCATTCCAGTGTTTCACCACCCTCCTAGGGAAAAAGTTTTTCCTAATATCCAAACTAAAACCTCCCCCTCTGCAACTTGAGACCATTACTCCTTGTTCTGTCATCTGGTACCACTGAGAACAGTCTAGATCCATCCTCTTTGGAACCCCCTTTCAGGTAGTTGAAAGCAGCTATCAAATCCCCCCTCAGTCTTCTCTTCTGTAGACTAAACAATCCCAGTTCCCTCAGCCTCTTCTCATAAGTTGTGCTCCAGTCCCCTCATCATTGTTGTTGCGCTCTGCTGGAAACTTTCCAATTTTTCCACATCCTTCTTGTAGCATAGGCCCCAAAACTGGAAACAATACTCCAGATGAGGCCTCACCAATGTTGAATAGAGGGGAATGATCATGTCCCGTGATCTGCTGGCAATGCTCCTCCTTATACAGCCCAAAATGCTGTTAGCCTTCTCGGCAACAAGGGCACACTGTTGACTCATATCCAGCTTCTCATCCGCTGTAATCCCTAGGCCCTTTTCTGCAGAACTGCTGCCCAGCCATTCAGTCCCTAGTCTGTAGTCATGCATGGGATTCTTCCGTCCTAAGTGCAGGACTCTGCACTTGCCCTCGCTGAAACTCACTAAATTTTATTTGGCCCAATCCTCTAATTTGTCTAAGTCTCTTTGTATCCTATCCCTACCCTTCAGCGTATCAACCACTCCTCCCAGTTTAGTGTCATCTGCAAACTTGCTGAGGGTGCAGTCCATGATATCCTCCAGATCATTGATACAGATATTAAAGATATTGTGTGCACACACACATACACACAAATAGAAGCTGTTGGACATACACACAGAGAGAAGCTTATAAATGCTGAAGCTGTGCATGTTAGTTAATTGACAGATAAGGTGCCAGTAGATGGTTCTCAGTAATATGTAGCACAGGTCCTGGATTTTGTAGGATCAATAAAACTTGTCGTTGTGCACTGCAAACAGCCTGGGACATTAATTCCTAACATTAGATCAGAACCTAAAACACCAATATATGAATCACTGGGAAGATCAAACCAAACAGAGCAACAAGTTACCCTGTCCAGATCCCTGCCCTGGACTATCCAGAGCCCTCCGCACAGCAATACACTTTCCTTTCCAACAGTAACTCGGAAGACATTGAACAGAGAGCTACAAAAATAGAGGTTTTTTAATTTTTAAATGAGTAGCTCCAGAAAATATATATCCAAGAATTTTTAAAGAGCTGGCCAAAGAGTTCTCTGGACTGTTAAAATGAATTTTCTATAAGCTTGGAAACACTAAGTAGGTTCCAGAAGACTGAAAGAAAGCTAAAGTTGTGCAAATATTTTAAAAGGGTAAATGGGATGATCCAGGTAATTACAGGCCTGTCAGCCTGACATCGATCCTGGACAAACTAATGGAGCAACTGGTATGGGACTCAATTAATATTAACAATTAAAAGAGCATAATATAATTAATGCCAATGAACATGGGATTATGGAAAACAGATCCTGTCAAACTAAGCTTATATCTTTTTTTGATAAGATTACAATTTTAGTTTATAAAGGTAATGGTGTTGATGTAATACACTTAGACTTCTGTAAGGCATTTGACATGGTACCACATGACACTTGACACTTTGATTAATAGAATAGAATGATATAAAATTAACCTGGCACACATTAAATGGATTCAAAACTGGCTAACTGATATGTCTCAAAATGTAATTGTAAACTGGCAATCATCGTCAAGCCAGTGTGTTTCCAGTGGGGTCCCTCAGGAATTGGTTCTTGGCCCTGCACTATTAATGCTTTTATCAATGACTTAGAAGAAAACAGAAAGTGATCACTGATAACGTTTGCAGATGACACAGAAATTGGGGGGTGTGGTAAATAACAAACTCTCAGGGACTGAGAGCAAAAAGCAACTAGGAAAATCCTCACCTGATTGTGGGAGAGCCAAAGCCAGCACTGCCCTAAACAGCCAGCTGCCAGTAGATTAGGAATGGACAGGGATGACAAATGGAGACCGGGCATAGTTCCCCCACTAATAGGAGCCATAAGGGGGTGGCGATTATTGAGCTCTGACAGGCGTCTCTTGTACTGTACATAGAATTCAAGTGACCACCTTTCACTCAGCAGGAATCTCAGGTTGTGGGACTCCTTCACCTACCACTGAAATGCAACCCCCTCTGGGGTGAGCTTGCAACAGCCCCGCTACACCACTATGCATTTGCTCCCGTCTGGGGGTGAGGACTAACCTGTCCCTAGGTACCATGGCGGGAACGTAGCTAGCTAAAGTGCAACTGCCTCACTGAGGAAACAGCCGAGATATGAGCGCCCACAGGCCTCATAACACCCACAGGAGACAAGGGCGTTGCTGGGACATTTCATCAGAATCTGCTCCCTAGCCCTGGCCTTCGCCTCCAAGGCACGAGAGCTCCGGGCCCTCCTGAGCTCTCAGCACAGACAACACACATGTGAATTTGGGGGGGGCCTTAGCTTTGCCTGTGACACAAGCCTGCCAGGGCGCTGCGCCGGCCACTTCCGTGCAGGCTGCTCTCCCCGTGCCCCAGAGCGAGGGGCTGCACCAGCTGCTCCCCCGCAGGCTGCTCTCCCCCTGCCCCCCAGCCAGGCACTGTGCAGGCTGCCCCACTGCAGTCTGCAGGCCACCCGCTCCCAGGCACAGAGAGGCAGCAGGGCCTAGGAAAATGCTGCCCAGCTGTGCCATCTAGTGCCAGTAGTTTCCAATGGCACACGCAGTGCACCAAGGAGCTCGCCGGGCAGCACGGAGCCAGCAGGCAGGCGCGGTGGGGAGCTCCCGCACTTTGCTGAAGCTCCCCTGCGAAGGGCCTGCAGCCAGGGCCTGCTGAGTGCCACAGGAGAGCCTGCTGGGGGTGGCACAGAGAGCGGCTGCAGGGCGACCGCCTGGGCCACTGCCCGCTGTCCCTGCAGCCCATCCAGCTCCCGCCTATGGGCATTGCCATGGTGCCAGCCTCCCTCTCCCCTTCCCCAGCTCAGCGCCCATCCACCCCGCTGAGCCTAACGGCACCAGGAGCCCGAGTTCTGGCCTCATCTGGCCAGCTCTGCCCTTGGCCTGGTTCCTCCTGGGGAGCCCTGGACCCTAGTTCAGCGCAGGGGTGGCAGACACGCCTGAAGGGCTGGGGAGGGTCCTGTCTGGGACCACTGCTGGGGTGGAGAACTGCTGAGGGGTGCCCCTGCGGGAGGAGCAGCAGCCACAGCGTGTGCAGGGGATCAGGCAAACTGCTGGGGGTGTCCCAGGGTGAATGGCAGAAGCAGCCATTGGGGGTGGCGGGGCAGGGTGGGGGGGCAGGGGAACCTGGCTCCAGCCTCACTGGAAGCAGCAGTGAGGAGCAGAACCCCAGAAGGGAAGATGTGCCCCAGAGCCGGGGAGCGCAAGGAGACTGGGCAGATCAGCCAAGAGAACCTTGGACCAAGTAGCGGGTGGCAAAGGGCTACTCCTCCTCATCTGACCCACTTCACCCACCAATCAGCAGACGTTTCTTCCTCCTTCCCAAGCCACCTGGAGGAAGCAACTCCATGGGGAGAGGGTATTTAATCCTCCAAACCCTTGTCATTTCTTGGCCTAAGCTAAGGCTGCCACCAAAGGGGCCAGTTCAGGCCAATTGTGAGGCACAGACCTCAAAGGCCAATGAATGAATGGTGGGAGAGAGTCTCCATTATGTGCCCCCCCCTCACTCAGTCTGCTCTTCCCCACAAGCTCTTTGTCAGGGCAGAGAGCACGTTTGCTTTTTGCTGTCTTTCCATTTCGTTTGTGGAAGCAGGAAACATCTAAGTCACCTCTTGCTAAATGATTTATTCACGGGGGGGTTTGTTTCGCTACCGTGAGAGTAAATCATGAGTCATTCACCACAAAACAAATTAAAAGACAAGACAACAAAACTGCACGTAGGGAAAGTAAACTGAGGAATTCTGCCCGGTTCTCTGCCTCAGGGAAGTTAGTCTCCATCTGGCCTCGCTCCAGTTACTCTTCTACTTTCTTCAGTCCTAGCCATCACACAGGTTAAATATGGCTTAAGCAAGTGGGGGAGCGAATTCACTTACCCCCACTTCCTTCTGTGTGGAGTACTCTGCTTTTCGAATAGTTGAGAGTTCCTAATTATTCCCTGGATAGTTCTGATTGTTAGATGTGTCATCGTAACACTAATGTTGTTAGTCCTTCATCATTACAGCTGAGATCCAGCAAACTCTGTGCATGCAGGGAGTTTGAGGAACCATGTCACACAGCCCTGTAGGATACCCTTATATTGCCAACCCCAAATGTCCAAAAATCATCAGTCTACCAAAATCATAAGACTGGCTTTAAAATCATGGAGATTGTGTACCAATAATAAATGTGGTGATCTTTCTATATGCCTTTTTGAGCCTTTAGGGTACACCAGGGTCGCATTTTGAAGCTTTCTCCCCATCCATGAGGGCTGGAAACTAACTTTTTCCCCAAGACTGAAGGCTGAAATCATTGCCTATCCCACATGACTCCAGGAGCTCCACAAGGGTGGCAAAACACTGAATATTTATTACCACGAAAGTGAGTCTATGGAACTTGTGTCGGATAATGTCACCTTCAGGACTTTGCCAGAAGCAGCAGAACCAGTTCGGTCAGATGCCTATGAGTAACCAGGGAAACGCCATGGGACAAGCCAGGAAGTGAAAGTCATTAAAGCTGAATGGTCCGAAGGATCCTATTGGGCAGAGGGGGGTGTGCAGGCTCCTAGGGATGTCTGGAGTTGGAGGCTTCCCTGCGTGGACACAGAGACCTTCCCACTCAGTTTCACTCTTTCCTCTCATCTCCTAAGCTTTGAGTTTGGATGGCTCCCCGTGAGCAAGAGAGACAGGGAAGGGACAAGCTCCGTCACTAAGGCTCCAGCCAAAGAATCTCAGACTGTCTTGCCATGTTTTCACCAGGAACTCCATGCTACCGGGAAAAGCCCTGAGAACTCCTGGCCCTCCACAGCTCCCTGTCAGGCCTTGAGGGCAAGGGGGAGCGCGGACCACACTGCCTGGCGGCGCTGGGCCTTGGCTCTCACCATTAGTCTGCCATTCTGTTGCTCTGTCCCATATGCTTTTGCACTTCCTGTTAGCAGAGACCTGGCCTTGCCTGTGTCTGTCTCCCTGGCTGGCTGTGACAGTTAAGAGGAGTATGCCATGGCCAGTGGTAGTAATGGCAGTAGCGTTGGACGCGTAGCTTCTGTGCATCTGCAGGCCGTGGTCCATAACCAGACGTCAGCATCCAAGAGAGGGAGATTTTCATGGAGCCAGAGGTAGACCTGACATGGATGCAATACGCTTCTCTTGCCTAAAGGAATGGTTTCTGCTCCTGCCTTACATCTAGGGAATCACAAAGTTAACTGTCCGAGGCTGGGGAAAATGTTCTCTTTCCAACAGCATCAGGGTGAAGTTGTGGGTGTGTCTGGGGTGCAGCTGATGAAACTGTTTGGTGCCAACATGATCACAGCCAAAGTTCTCTGAAGATGTCCATGCAGTGTGCAGCGGCAGTCAAAAAAGCAAACAGGATGTTAGGAATCATTAAAAAAGGGATAGAGAATAAGACGGAGAATATCTTATTGCCCTTATACAAATCCATGGTGCGCCCACATCTTGAACACTGCGTACAAATGTGGTCTCCTCATCTCAGAAAGGATATACTGGCATTAGAAAAGGTTCAGAGAAGGGCAACTAAAATGATTAGGGGTTTGGAATGGGTCCCATATGAGGAGAGATTAAAGAGGCTAGGACTTTTTAGCTTGGAAAAGAGGAGACTAAGGGGAGATATGATAGAGGTATATAAAATGATGAGTGGCGTGGAGAAAGTGAATAAGGAAAAGTTATTTACTTGTTCCCATACTAGAAGAACTAGGGGCCACCCATTGAAACTAGTGGGCAGCAGGTTTAAAACAAATAAAAGGAAGTTCTTCTTCACACAGCGCACAGTCAACCTGTGGAACTCCTTGCCTGAGGAGGCTGTGAAGGCTAGGACTATAAGAGGGTTTAAAAGAGAACTGGATAAA
Organism: Dermatemys mawii; assembly: GCA_007922305.1. Taxonomy (NCBI): domain Eukaryota; kingdom Metazoa; phylum Chordata; order Testudines; family Dermatemydidae; genus Dermatemys; species Dermatemys mawii. The sequence continues at coordinate 3,689,899 of ML677396.1, read as the reverse complement.
TTCATGGAGGTTAAGTCCATTAATGGCTATTAGCCAGGCTGGGTAAGGAATGGTGTCCCTAGCCTCTGTTTGTCAGAGTGGGGTGATGGATGGCAGGAGAGAGATCACTTGATCACGACCTGTTAGGTTCACTCACTCCGGGGCACCTGGCATTGGCCACTGTCGGTAGACAGGATACTGGGCTAGATGGACCTTTGGTCTGACCCAGTACGGCCCTTCTTATGTTCTTATGAATGTTTCTCTCCACTCCCTATATGTGATGCTGATTTGCCAGGTAGCTGTACTGCCCCGCAGGAATGGTTTGATCTATCTAATGCTGACTGTACCTTACTACACCATCTGTAATGGTAGGAACTGCAGTTTGTGAGCCAGGTGCCCTGCACGCAGTGTGTTTGGGTGACTGCTGGAGACTAGGAGGAGCGTAGAGCATGAATGCGGACAGCACCCAGGCTCTCTTGGGGAACCCTGACTGCTGCTTCAGGTCTGCTCAGTTTGCAAAGCTATAAATCTGGGGTGACCATATGTCCCATTTTGGCTGGGACAGTCCCTTTTATTAGCCCTGTCCCAGCCGTCCTGACTTTTTTTTTTTTTGCAAAAGTGTGCATTTGTCCTGTTTGCTCTTGCCAACTTGATCAGTTGGGGGGGATCAGGGCTCGGATGTTTGAGCAGGCAGGAAGTCAGGAGAGAACTGACACCAGCCTTGCACAAAGAGGGAGGGGACCTTGGGCTAGCCCCACACGGTGTCACCCTATGTAAATCCCATTTTTACAAACTGAGCTCTCCAAATCTGCCCCCTTCATGGTATGGGTGTGGCCCTGATTCACGTGGTATGTGCAGTGGGGGAACAGAGTAGAAGGCGGAAGGAAGAAATTCTGTTTCTGATGATTGGTAAAAGAGCGTGTCCATTCCGTAAGTGAGGGAGACCCAAGACGAAGTAATGAAATATTCTGAGTTAGATTCTGAATTTCTGATCCTTAGTATTATTGTCTTAGTACCTTGGGTTTTGATCGGATTTTCTGGGTCCTGTGCTGATGGACTGTTTGCTCCAACCCTCCTCTCCACCTCAGTTCTACTAATCTACACTTGTCCCTCTCAACTCTCCTTCTCTTCAATCTTCATTCCATGTAGTTGATCTTCTAAGTAACACCCCCACACCCCCACCCACAAAAAAATCATGGCACTCCCATGCCATTTGCTACCATCCCTCTGCTGATGTGTTCTACCCCTTTCCTGCCCTGTGCCTGTCTGGTCTATTTCAACTGTAGGCTCTTCAGGGTAGAGACCGTTTACTACTCTGTATTTGTACAGCACAGAGATTGATGTACAGGGTGCTTGATCTGCAAGCATACTCTGTCCCATTTGGGATTTGCCATGAGGGGAAAAATGATGATAGCACAATGGGACCCATTCTGGGGTCGCCCATTGGTTCTACCGTCATACATATAGTTGGTAATTATTCCCAAATTATTCTATAATAGACGTTTCTAAACAAATTAATAGTAAAACTAACACTGAATAAATCAGGTGCGCGGTCCAAATTACCCAGCATTGCTACAGCTAGCTTGTTCCTATACTTCACTTCTTAATTGGTTTGAATGTCAAAACTCAACATTTCAATACAATTTTACCCAATATTGTAATGAATTCACTAATAAATAACGAACCTAGCAAGCAAAACCAACCACCATGCAATCCATCTTAGCTTTGACACATGCTCTGCAAGGAAAACTGCAGTCACAGGTACATAAAGCAAACCAGGAATCTCCTACTGGAGGAGCTCTGTGAGAAAAGTGACACTAGAAGTTGTGATACAAGAGTTTTCAGACGATGCCATTTAGCCATACTCTAGGTCAGAGAAGTTGACTCAGACACAGTGACAAAACTGGTGAGCTCTACCTCCACTGCAGCTCCTCCATTACAATCCCCAGTGGAATGCCCTGACAATAATTATGGAGATTTGCTATTAATAAACCCGCTATTATTAATACTGGTACAGTGCTCTAAGGCCTCCACCATTTCATTGAACGAGGCACAATATAAATGAATAATAAACATCAGTCCCTGCCACCCAGCAGATACCATTTCAAAACAAGGCACAACAGATGGCTGACAAAACAAACAGGCCAGGGAAAGTCAATGGGAGTTAGGTGCTTTTGAAAATCTCACTAGGCACTTACCTGCCTCTTTCGGTGCCTAAACACCTTTGTGAATCTGGCTCTAAATCACGGAGAAAAGAGTGGGAGTGGCCCCTATCTCCAGCGCTTCCTTCTCCCAGTTGCAGGAGAGCTGATCTGAATTGTATTCTGCAGCTGTGTTTGCTACTAGCCTGTTCACGTTCTCTGCAGCGTGGACAGCGTATTCCCACGCTGACGGCTGCAGACAGGCTGCACCGTGTTTTACTCCTGTTTTCTAAGCTGTTGGAAGCAGGTCAGAAATATCCTGTCGCTAGCGGTGTCCCCTCATGGGTACAAGGAGCATAAGAAAAGATGCAGCCATGACGCAGAGCAACATGCAAATGGGGAACATTATTGCCTACATCTGGAGGCACTGGAAAATAAACAAGAACAAATGCTTCCAACTTCAGCTCTGCTGCTGCTCCAGCTGAGCAACGTTCCCTGCAGCCTCGTGCCTCTGAATCCACTTTCAGGTAGGCAGCCGTCCCGAAAGCACAGCAGCAGGGCAGGCATGGGCCTGCCTCGCACAGCAGAACATAGGGAAAGGGGGCAGCTGCCTCAGAAAATTAAAAATGACTTGCTGTGAACACAGCCTAAGGGGAAAGGGGCAAGTAGGGGAAGCCAGACTCAGTAATGCCAGGCTATGTCAGACCCATGGGCCATGTACCCAGCAGTGGCAGTACCGGATATTCCAGAGGAAAGTGTAAGGAATCTTGCACTAGGCAGATATAGGATGATCTCCCTGCTCACTTTAGGGCACCTCCTATTCCCAAATAGTTAGAGATTGGTTTAAGGCAGCGGTGTCCAATAGAAATTTGATGCTAGCCACCCTGCTAGCCACACTTGTGGTTTTGATTTTTTCTTATTAATCACATTATAAAAAAGCCACATGCATTAGCAACAATTCAATAGCCTATTAGCCACATGTGGCTAGTGGCGAACGTATTGGACACCACTGGTTTAAAGCAAGAAGCTTGAGGTTTAATAAATTCTCCAAAACTTGTTAGCATAAACTACTACTAAGAATCTTCATCATCTTCATCATCTGGACCCATGGGAAAGAAACTCTGGAAAAATTCCACCATGATTTCAACAGCCTCCACCCCACTATCCATCTCAGCCTGGACCAGTCTACACGGGAGGTCCACTTCCTAGACACCATGGTGCAAATTAATGACGGCCACATCAACACCACCCTATACCGAAAACCTACCGACAGCTACGCCTACCTTCATGCCACCAGCTTCCATCCCGGACACACCACACAATCCATTGTCTACAGCCAAGCACTGAGGTACACTCGTATTTGCTTCAACCCCTCAGACAGAGACCAACACCTACAAGATCTTCACCAAGCACTCTCAAAACTACAATACCCGCACGAGGAAATAAGGAAACAGATCAACAGAGCCAGACGTGTACCCAGAAGCCTGCTGCTGCAAGACAAGCCCAAGAAAGAAAACAACAGAACACCACTGGTCATCACCTACAGTCCTCAGTTAAAACCTCTCCAACGCATCATCAGTGATCTACAACCCATCCTCGACAACAATCCCTCTCTTTCACAGGCCTTGGGAGGCAAGCCAGTCCTGGCCCACAGACAACCCGCCAACCTCAAGCATATTCTCACCAGCAACAGCACACCGCGCCATAACTCCTCTAACTCAGGAACCAATCCATGCAACAAACCTCGATGCCAACTCTGCCCACATATCTACACCAGCAATACCATCACAGGACCTAACCAGATCAGCCATACCATCACTGGTTCATTCACCTGCACATCTACCAATGTAATATATGCCATTATGTGCCAGCAATGCCCCTCTGCTATGTACATCGGCCAAACTGGACAATCCCTACGAAAAAGGATAAATGGACACAAATCAGATATCAGGAATGGCAATACACAAAAACCTGTAGGAGAACACTTCAATCTCCCTGCACACACCATAAAAGACTTAAAGGTCAGCATTTTGCAGCAAAAAATCTTTCAGACCAGACTGCAAAGAGAAACTGCAGAGTTGCAATTCATTTGCAAATTTGATACAATCAACTTGGGACTGAATAGAGATTTTGAATGGCTAGCTAACTATAAGAGCAGTTTCTCTTCTCTCGCTGTTCACACCTCCAGTTCAGCTTCTAGAGGAATACCTCACCCTCCCTGATTAGAGATACAGCTGGTTCAGCCTCATTGGACCCACCCTGTTATCTTTAACCTGGTTCTTGCCTACCTATTTATACCTGCCCCTAGATACTTCCACTGCATGCATCCGACCAAGTGGGTATTAGCCCACGAAAGCTTATGCTCTAATACTTTAGTTAGTCTTTAAGGTGCCACAGGACTCTTTGCCACTTCTGCAATTCCAGACTAACACGGGTACCCCTCTGATTCTTACTAAGAATATTGGTATTCTTGTTAGTCATATAACTGTCCAATCCCTTTTTGAAATGGTGGCTAGCTTACATATATTCTGAGCATTAAGTGTCAATATAGAAGTTATACAGCAGGAATTAGCCTGTACCTTTGTTATAATCCTGTTCACATATGCTATGTATTCCATAACACCTAGCATTAGCTAAGGTAAGCTTTGGCTTCAGTAGATAGGGAACTTGTCAGTATCAAGACATACAGCTGTTTCCTTATAGCAACAGAAAGGGAGTTACTCTCACAAATCTATTTATATCGGTACAGGCCTAGGAAGTGCCTTCATGCCCCTTAGTATCTAGAATGCATGTATCCAGGGCCGGTGCAAGGATATTTTGCGCCCTAGGTGAAACTTCTACCTTGCGACCCCTTTTCCCCTCCCCTTCCCCCCATACCATCGCTTATTATAAACTTTCAAAAATACACCCTTTTTAGTCACATATACTTCCTTCCTTCATTCTTTCATATCAAAATCTACTACATTTTATTCTACCTTTAGAATATCCAATTATTGTTATTAATAAAATTTATAACATTAGAATGGTGGATACTCCGTCATACAACAACAACTGACAATATCAATATGACAAATCTCAACAACCTACTCACGCATATTTGCACAATAGTGAGTTTGGATCCCGTGCCACTCACGGGAGTCAGTGGTGGATCCCTGGGGGGACAAGTGGATCCAATCAGAGATAAACCCCCATGTGGCTCTGGGGTGGGCAGGTGGCCTGAACTAGGTCCTTTGTCCGATGTCCCTTGACCCTTTCTCCTTGATGCCAGGAGTCCCACTTTATTGACTGCTTCTTGGGCATTGGCGAGGGGTAGCAGTGCCAGACTGAGCCCAGTGCCAGGGATACACTACAAACCGAGGCCGAGGTGCTGGGCCTAGAGTCCTGCCGAGACTGCAGTTCTGCTCCGGGTGGAGCGCAGCCTCCATGAGGAGAGCCCTCAAATGAATATCACACCCCTTCTTCTGCGTGATTCCCCCAAGCACTTCAGGCAGCTGCTATGGGGGTCACTCACAGGCTTAGGCTTGTTGCGGGCATAACAGGGCTTAAAACCCAGATACCGGCAGGGGTGGCATGTCTGTAGAAATTTTGGTGGTGCCTAGACCCTGCCCCCAAAACTCTGCCCCCCACCTGCCTAAGGCTCTGGGAGGGAGTTTGAGTTGAGGGGAGGAGGTCTGGGGTGCAGGCTCTGGGTTGGAGCAGAAGATTGGGGAGCAGGCTCTGGGAGGGAGTTTGGGTTGAGGGGAGGAGGTCTGGGATGCAGGCTCTGGGTTGGAGCAGAAGATTGATGAGCAGGCTCTGGGAGGGAGTTTGGGTGGTGGAAGGAATCTGGGGTGCAGGCTCCGGGCTGGGGCAGAGGGTGGGGTTGCAGGAGTGGGTGAGGGATGCAGGCTCTGGGAAGGGGCGGGGGTGGAGGGTGAGGACTGTGTGGTGGGGTTGGGGATGAGGGGTTTGGAGTGTGAGAGGAGGCTCAGGGCTGGGCAGAGGGTTAGGGTGTGAGGGGATGAGGTTCTCTGGCTGGGGGTGCGGGCTCTCAGGTGGGGCAAGGCTGGGGATGAGTTTGGGATGCAGGCAGGCAGGCTGCTCCGGGGATGGGGCCAGAGAGGAGGACTCCCCCCAGCCCTCTCTCTGCCAGCAGCAGTGACTTCTGGGGGAGGGGGCCCCCATTTTCTCCCCCCCGCACCCCAGTAGCACATTCACCCTGTACCACTGTCACTGCACGTGCTTCTAGGGCCCATCTCAAGTCCATGAAACCCCCTCGCCTCCCGGTGGTGGGTGCCGGGGGACGAGCAGACATCACATGTGCACCTCCTCCCCTGCTGCTGCCCCTCATTGCAGCCTCACTGGGGGCGATCTTACCCAGTGTGGGGCAGGAGCGGTGACTGTGGGCTTGGGGGGGCCTGTGCTGGTGGAGGGTCCTACCGGAAAAGGGAAGGGTCTGAGGGGGAAGGGCAGGATAAGGGCAGCTTCCCCTGCCACTAGTGGTTGAGGGGCACTAGGACCCTATGGCGGCAGTTGATGCCAGGAGCCAGCAGAGCCGAGGGGAGCTGCAGGAGAGAGTCAGGGACACTTCTGGTGCGGGGGCAGGTGTGCGGAGGCAGCAAGTGGGGGATGGGGGACACTCGAGGGAAGCACCGAGGGGGGCCAGGCTGAAATGCTGCAAAAAACATGTTGGGGCACCGCTTTTTGGCTCCCCCAAATCTTGGCACCATAGGTGACCGCCTAGTGGTTGCATCACCCCTACATGTATCCAGAACAAAGATAAGAGTGTATCATGACCTGGAATTCATGGTGGGCTGAGAATAAAGATAAGAAGTAAACCACGGTACCAGAAAAACAGGATACAAAGCTAATCGGTTGAATCTAGTTTAAAATGACATATACGGTCCATTTTACTGGGAAACATGTAAGTATAAAAAGATGGCTTTAGAAGTGTAACTTTGGGGAGCAAACCTTCTGCATAAAGGTGAAAGTAACATCAGTGCATAGGACAGCTCCTCAAACACTGGAACCATATAGAGCCTTTTTTCTGTGCCATATTGATAAACACGATTGAGACTAGTTATTTGGTTTCTGGAGTAAATTTTATAATGAACCAAAATGTGATCAAGCAACTGACTATATAGTTTCTCAATGGAGGAATCTGCCGTGCACTTACCTAATTCTTTTTTGAACCCAGTTATACTTTTGGTCTTCACAATATCCCCTGGCGACAAGTTCCAAAACCTCCTCTATCAACACCTGAATCTGGGATAGTCCCTCAGATTTGTCATCTAAAAAGAATGGCTCAGGTGTGGGAATCTCCCTCACATCCTCTGCAGTGAAGACCAATGCAAAGAATCATGTTAGCTTCTCTTCAATTGCCGTCCTTCAGGGCTTCTTTAGCACCTCGATCATCCAGTGGCCCCACTGTTAGGCAGGTTTCCGGCTTCTGACGTGCTACAAAAAAAAATAATTGCTGATCATTTTTGTGTCTTTTGCTAGTTGCTCTTCAAATTCTCTTTTGGTCTGCCTAATTATACTTTTACTCTTAACTTGCCATAGTTTTTGCTCCTTTCTACTTTCCTCAGTTGGATTTAACTTCCAGTTTTCCAGGGACGCCCTTTTGCCACTAACACTCTGCTGTTTAGCCGTGGTGGCATTTTTTTGGTCTTTACTGTGCGTTTGTTTTTTATTTGAGGTACACATTTAGTTTGAGCCTCTATTATGGTGTTTTTAAATAGTTTCCATGCAGCTTGAAAGGATTTCACCCTTCTGACTGTTCCTTTTAATTTCCGTTTAACTAGCTTCCTCAAGTCTGTGTAGTTCCCCTTTTTGAAGTTAAATGTTACTGTGATGGATTTCCTTGGAATTTCCACCCCTGCACAGATATTAAATGTAATTGCATTATGGTCACTATTACCAAGCAGTTCAGCCATGTTCATCTCTTAGACCAGATCCTTTGCTTCACTTAGGACTAAATCAAAAATTGCCTCTCCTCTTGTGGGTTCCGGGACTAGCTGCTCCAAGAAGCAGTGATTGATGTGGTCTAGAAATTGTACCTCTAGAGCCCATCCTGAGGTGACGTGTTCCCAGTTCGTGGGTGTAGTTGGAATCCCCCATTATTACTGGGTTTTCTGTTTTTGTAGCCTTCGTAATCTCTATGAGTATTTCACAATCACTGCCACCATCGTGATCAGGTGGTAGGCAGTATATCCCTACTGCTATACTCTTATTATGCAAGCACAGAATTTCTATCCATAGAGATTCTATGATACTGTATGATTCATTTAAAATTTTTACTATACAGTGGGACCCCAGAATACCGCGTCCTGCTATAGCGCAAATCCGCTTATAGCGCGGTGTGCGGTTGGCTCATGATGGCGGAGGTGGCAGCCGCTGCTTTGATGCGCGGAACCCCGCAATACCGCGACCCCGCCATTATCGCGATCGGGTTTTTTTGGATCCCGATCATCGTGGTATTGTATTTGGTTCCATGTTTTTTTCACATATAATGCACTAGTACAACCTACTATGTCATTCCTATATATTTTGCACCCTGATATTATTGATTGTCATTCTTCCACCAAATTTGGTTGTTTCTCTTCAGTTCCTACCTGTACTTTTTCAACTTCTATCCCCTCCACTTTACTAGGATATAGATTATCCCCTTTAATAAATCTTCCCCTAAAGGCTGTGTCTGTCTGAACCATATGCTCCTCCGCACTTATTGGCTTTCTCCCAGCCTTCAGTTGGAAAACTCCTCTATGACCTTTTTAATTTTACATGGCAGAAATCTGGTTAAATTTTGGTTTAGATGGAGCCCATCCTTACTGCATAGGCTCGTGCTTTCCCCAAAGGTTCCCCAATTCCTAAGAAACCTGAATCCCCCCCTCTCAATATCATTGTTTTGTCCACTCATTAAAACCTTGCAGTTCTGCCTGTCTAACTGGCCCTGTGCGTGGAACTGGAAGTATTTCAGAGAATGGTACCATGGAGGTCCTGAACTTTAATCTCTTACTGAGCAACCTAAATTTGGCCTCCAGGACCTCTGACCTACCTTTGTCTATATCACAGATATCTACATTTACTACAGAGTCACCAGCTTCTCCCCAGCACTGCACATACAGCCATCTATGTCTCGAGAGATCTGCAACCTTTGCACTCATGCAATTCACGATGCAGTTCTCCCGGTCATCACAAACCCCTCTATCAATATTCCCAAAGATTGAATCCCCCATTACTCTTACTCGGCTCTTTCTAATAACTGGGTTTCCCTCCATTAGAAAGGTATCCCATTCTCAGTACAAGAGGATACCATGACACTACCTGGAAGGAGGGTCCCTACAATGGGATTGTTTCTCTCCACTCCAGCTTGATGTTCTCCTTCCCCAAGATTTTAATCTTCCTCAACAGCAGAGAGGCTATTAGAGAGTGTGTGTGAGTGTAGGAGTGAGGAGGTATTTTCATGAGGGAGTAATTTCATGGGGTGTTCTCTTGTTTGTGTGTTATGACACAGGGCACTCCCAAATAGGAGTAGGGAAGTGATTTTATCTCTGAACTGAGCATTGGTGAGACTGATACAAAACTACTCTGTCCAGTTCTGGTGACCACATTTTTAAAAGGATGTGAGAACATTGACAAGAGTGTGGAGAAGAACCACAAGAAATATTTGAAAGATGGAAAAATGCCTACCAGTGAGAGACTTCAAAAGTTGGGTCTGTTTATCTTATTAAAAAGACGATCAAGAGATGATTGGATGAAAGTGCAGTGGAGCATCATGGGGCAAAAATACCGGGTAGTAAAGTTGTCTTTAATCTAGTGGAAATAGACATAACAAGAACCAATAGCTGGAAGCTAAAGTTAGACTAATTCAAATTACAAATTAGGCACAAATTTTTAACACTGAGGGTGATTAACCACTGAAAGACTGCCACTGAAGGTGTTTTACCAAACATATATTCACTGGCCTCAACACAGGTGTAACTGAATGAAATTCTCAATGTCTTATAATATACAGTTCAGAGAAGCTGATACAATAGGCCCCTCTGCTTCAAAATTGATACATAACAGATCTTTTTACACAACATGGAATTAGCCAGTAGAACTCATTGCCACAGGATGCTGCAGAGGCCAAAAATGTTGCAAGATTAAAAAAAAAAGTGAAGGCAAAAATAACATCAAAAGCAACTCCGAACACCTCTGCTGCAGAAAACGACAAGCTCCGGCAACCATCTCTTGTCAGAGGGAAAAATAGCAACCCCCCTCCTCCCTCCCAGGTATCCCCTGCCACTCTATACAGCTCCATAACCCAGCAAACTCAGCCCCATATAGTGCGCCTGGCCCCTGCTGCTGTTAACCCAGCGAGCTTAGATCCAGATAGTGCCCCTGGCTCCCTGCCACTCTGTCACAGTAAAGAGAACACCAAGCAGTGCCTGTCCTGCCCCTAGTTGTTCTGCCTCAGTGTCAGCTGAGTTTTGTCCAGCCAGAATCAGCTGGTTCTTCTCACTTCAGGCCAAAGAGCTGTGGAGCAGGTGCCATGCAGATCTGAGCGAGCTGTGGAACAATGGGAAATGTATGTGCCACATGGGAGAGTCAGTCCCCTCTCCCCTCACCTAGTCAAATCAACTGAGTCATCTCCATCCTCCCCGGAGTGCTCAGGGAAATGGGGAAAGAGCTCCGGAGGAAGGGGAAAAGGGGAACAGGGGAACGTGTTTAACAGCCCTGGTGGCTGAGCTTGGCCTGGCCTGGGAAAAGGCAGGGGAAGAAGCTGGAACCTGCTAAGTGGCCTGTTCACCTCTCAGTCCTGAGGGCCCATTGCACGTCAGAAAAATCTGACAGCTCCTTATCCAAGGGGCGTGTAGCAGTGAAACTCCCTGGATGAGCCCCTCCCCTTCCACTGTAACCCACTGAGCAGCCCTGCCCCCTTCCCCTGCAGAGATAATTTTGGGAGGGCAGGAAACAGAACTTCCCCAGGAGGAACAGGATCTGCCCTCTGATCCTGCAAGAGAGAAGAGACCACAGGCCTCACAACGAACTAACTGCAGAAGTGACAAAGAGTCCTGTGGCACCTTAAAGACTAACTAAAGTATTAGAGCATAAGCTTTCGTGGGCTAATACCCACTTCGTCGGATGCATGCAGTGGAAGTATCCAGGGGCAGGTATAAATAGGCAGGCAAGAACCAGGTTAAAGACAACAGGGTGGGTCCAATGAGGCTGAACCAGCTGTATCTCTAATCAGGGAGGGTGAGGTATTCCTCTAGCAGCTGAACTGGAGGTGTGAACAGCGAGAGAAGAGAAACTGCTCTTGTAGTTAGCTAGCCATTCAAAATCTCTATTCAGTCCCAAATTGATTGTATCAAATTTGCAAATGAATTGCAACTCTGCAGTTTCTCTTTGCAGTCTGGTCTGAAAGCTTTTTGCTGCAAAATGCTGACCTTTAAGTCTTTCATGGTGTGTGCAGGGAGATTGAAGTGTTCTCCTACAGGTTTTTGTGTATTGCCATTCCTGATATCTGATTTGTGTCCATTTATCCTTTCTTGTAGGGACTGTCCAGTTTGACCGACGTACATAGCAGAGGGGCATTGCTGGCACATAATGGCATATATTACATTGGTAGATGTACAGGTGAATGAACCAGTGATGGTGTGGCTGATCTGGTTAGGTCCTGTGATGGTATTGCTGGTGTAGATATGTGGGCAGAGTTGCATCGAGGTTTGTTGCATGGATTGGTTCCTGAGTTAGAGGAGTTATGGTGCGGTGTGCTGTTGCTGGTGAGAATATGCTTGAGGTTGGCGAGTTGTCTGTGGGCCAGGACTGGCCTGCCTCCCAAGGCCTGTGAAAGAGAGGGATTGTTGTCCAGGATGGGTTGTAGATCACTGATGATGCGTTGGAGAGGTTTTAACTGAGGACTGTAGGTGATGACCAGTGGTGTTCTGTTGTTTTCTTTTTTGTGCTTGTCTTGCAGCAGCAGGCTTCTGGGTACACATCTGGCTCTGTTGATCTGTGTCCTTATTTCCTTGTGCGGGTATTGTAGTTTTGAGAAAGCTTGGTGAAGATCTTGTAGGTGTTAGTCTCTGTCTGAGGGGTTGGAGCAAATACGATTGTACCTCAGTGCTTGGCTGTAGACAATGGATTGTGTGGTGTGTCCGGGATGGAAGCTGGTGGCATGAAGGTAGGCGTAGCTGTCGGTAGGTTTTCGGTATAGGGTGGTGTTGATGTGGCCGTCATTAATTTGCACCGTGGTGTCTAGGAAGTGAACCTCTCACGTAGACTGGTCCAGGGTGAGGTGGATGGTGAGGTGGAGGCTGTTGAAATCATGGTGGAATTTTTCCAGAGTTTCTTTCCCATGGGTCCAGATGATGAAGATGTCATCAATGTAGCATAGATAGAGGAGGGGTGTGAGTGGGCGAGAGCTGAGGAAGCGTTGTTCCAGGTCAGCCATAAAGATGTTGGCATACTGTGGGGCCATGCGGGTGCCCATAGCGGTGCCACTGGTCTGGAGGTATATATTGTCACCAAATTTGAAATAATTGTGTGTGAGGATAAAGTCACAGAGCTCAGCAACCACTTGTGCTGTGGCATCATCAGGGATACTATTCCTAACAGCTTGTATTCCATCTCTGTGTGGGATGTTTGTGTAGAGAGCCTCTACATCCATGGTGGCTAGGATGGTGTTTTCTGGAAGATCACCAATGCATTGTAGTTTTCTCAGGTGGTGTCACGGAGATAGCTGGGAGTGCTGGTGGTGTAGGATCTGAGTAAAGAGTCCACATATCCAGATAGTCCTTCAGTGAGAGTGCCAATGCCTGAGATGATGGGGTGTCCAGGATTTCCAGGTTTGTGGATCTTGGGTAATAGATAGAATACCCCCGGTCGGGGTTCTAAGGGTATGTTAATTTGTTCCTGTGTTACTGTAGGGAGTGTCCTGAGTAGATGATGCAGTTTCTTAGTATATTCCTCAGTGGGATCTGAGGGAAGTGGCCTGTAGAAATTGGTGTTGGAGAGTTGTCTGGTGGCCTCCTTTTGGTAGTCAGGTGCCACAGGACTCTTTGTCACTTCTGCAATTCCAGACTAACACGGCTACCCCTCTGATTCTTGACGAACTAACTGAGACCCTCAGCTCCTCAGGATGGCTTTGCCTCAGGAAGGCCTTTACACATGCCCCGCAAACACACACAGCCACAGCCGCACACACGCACCTGCACACCAACAAACTCCACTCCCACCCACAGACTCGAGACACCCGTGCACTCACGCACACCCCTAGGTCCACCACACACCCATTCACTCACACACACAAAGATCAACAATACATTCACACATGCAACCATAACCACAACCTCCCTGCCACAATCAAGCTCCAGTGAGCTAGGTTGGAAGAGAGGGTGGGCATGTGAGAGATGTTTTATTGTTAGTTCTGGTTTGGAATACATGGGAAGTGCTAAGATATTGCACCAGTGGCGACTGCAGCTGAGATTTTGTTTATAGCTCTATTTGGCATTTTCTCTGAAATCCGCATACATATTAGATTGGTTCGAAATTTGATAGGCCAGATCATGGACCAGGGTAGACTTTTTTAGGGGGAGGAGGGAGAATTCGAGGCCATCTAGTCAAGGGGTGCCCAAGATATAGCATCCCAAAAGTGAGTTGTTGTCAAACTTTCAAGTAATCAATTACTTTTAGATAGGGAAAAAACAGCGGGCAGGAAGTGGTTATAATTCTGGAGAGGTATACTCCTAGGATGCCCTCCGAGAGAGTTAGTGCCTGGTACCAAACCAAGGTCTAATAGCTGAAATAGTAAAAAGTTAGATGACCATATTTTTGAAATATGGAGTGGTGCAACTTAGGTAGGGTGGCCAGATGTCCTGATTTTATAAGGATAGTCCCAATATTTGGGGCTTTGTTTTATATAGGTGCCTATTTCCCCCCACCCCTGTCCTGATTTTTCACAGTTGCTGTCTGGTCACCCTAAGCTCAGGGTTAGGTAACTATTAATAGACACCTGGCCCTGTGAGCCAGAGAGCACTCCCTAGCAGAATCCCCTTCAGGCCGAATGAAGGCGTCCTGGGCTGTGAGCCAAGAGCTCTGGACTAACATCTGTCACTCACAAGTGCCGACTTTGTCATTTCCCCCGGGGTGCTCGACCCCTACTCCACTCCACCCCTTCCCCCAAAGCCCTGCCCCTTCCTGCCCCTGGTTCGCCCCCCCTACCCCAAGTACACCCTGTCCTTGCTCTGCCCCGTCCCCCAAGCACCTCCTGAGCACCGCTGAACAGCTGATTGCGGGGTTGGGGGAGGCGCTGGGAGAGAGGGGGAGGTGAAGGAGCTGATCTGCGGGACTGCTGAGCACCCACTACTTTTCTCCTGTCCGTGTTCCAGCCCCGGAGCACCCACGGAGTCGTCATTGTCTTTGCTGTCACTGACCACTGTTAGTATTTCTCTGCCGTTCACAACCCATATTATGTAGCCGAACCTCCTCCCCCTGGCCTGGACGTAGCAGCCATCATTCCCCTAGCTTACAGCAATTTAGCAGCTGAGAGACTGGCACGGTCCCTTTTCTGGCAGAGCTGGGAACAGAGCCCAGACATCCAATAGGGAAGACCCAACTCTCCTCTGTTTTGCCACAAATAGGCCCAGTCTATGTTCTTACTTAGACTGTCTGCAACCACTGATCTTAGAGCCAGCGCCAGAGCCCGGGAACCCCAATTCCCCAAATCCTACAGCTGTCTAGCAACTCTGTGTCCCACTGGCAAAGTGTGTGTAAGCTTATGGGCAAGAGGGCGCTGATGGGCACCTGAAGGCCACTTGTTTAAACCCTGCTGCTGAACTAGCTGGAGGTGACTACAGCTCCAAATCAGGCCGGTTTTGCTGAGTTAAGGTTGTTCAGCGGAGTTTCTGCTAAAACCAGATTTGCCTCCTCTCTACAGTATACAAAATAATCAAATCAGCTGGAAAATTGGTAGCTTGAGGCCTGATAGGGTCTGTCTACACTGCAATTCGACACCTGCGGCTGGCCCATGCCAGCTGACTCAGGCTTGTGAGGCTGCTTGACTGCAGTGTAGACGTTGCCTGGGTTCTGGGACCCCTCCTAGTTTGCAGGGTCCTGGAGCCTGAATGTCTACACTGCAATTAAACGGCCCCTTAGCCTGAGCCCCATGAACCCGAGTCAGCTGGCTGGGCCAGCCATGGGTATTTAATTGCAGTATAGACATACCAGAGAGGCTCCAAAAGGTCACAGCAGACCGAACAGTGAAATCCTCCCACAATAAAATCAATGCTTAGCCACACTGCTGCTCGGAAAGACTAGCTCGAATTTCCATACTTGTCTACGGTTTCTGTACAACGTAGCTACTGCTGCATACCCACCTCCGCAAAGCACTAGGAGTCATACAGATGAATTTGCCTACCAAATACTTGCCCAAGATGGAATTTCTGTGCAGTGAATGGGAAAGGGAGCCTGCCGGAGGAGAAAGGATAGTCCTCAGCCAATGAACAACCACCTGTAGCACTGGGCTAGCAATTTAACCCAGAATATTTGGCAGTGGCCATTAATTTTGACAGTAATCTATTTGTGTCTCCATTTCCCCTTCCAAAATGAGGACTGATAATACTCATTGAACCACAGAGTTTAAGGCCAGAAGGGAGCCTGAGATAATCTAGTCTGACCTCCTGTATAACTCAGACCATGAAGCATCCATACACTCAACAACCAAAATTAGACCAAGGTATGGCAGGGAAAGGAGACTAGACGATCCTATCGCACAGGTGAATAGGAGGGTGTAACACAGAGGCACCTTGGCAAAGGGTCCCCTGGTCTTTGGGAACAAATCTCACCTCAGACTTGACAAACTCAGGACACCAAACGCATGTCTTACAGGACATTTAACCATAAAGCCACTAGCTGCTGTGGGCCCTAGCCAGGCTCTAGTCTCCTGTCCTTTGATCACCCTTGGGCTCACCCTTCCCCTGATTGTTAACGAGGGGCCAGGGCTCACCTAGGAGAGAAGGGCGTAAAAGTCAGATGCTAAGCAACAAGAGGAGCTAGTGAACTAGGGACAGCAAACAGGGATTCTGAGAGACAGGCTGTAGAACGAAGGAAGACTAAAACCAGCGTGGTTCGGAAAAGCCGCATCACCAGTGGCAACACTGCTCCTGCTCCTTTCACTGCACCTATGTCCAGACAGAGAACCGGACCTGGGACACCCCTGCCCCGGTCCTGATGTGGATTTGCAGAGCCTGTGGCCTGCATTTCCCCATCATGGACGGCCAGGTAGGGGAGACCATCCAGTATGAGAAGGGCCTGCTGGTAGAGTCTCCCAGGAAGCAGGGGGGAAAGCAACAGGAGGAGGTGGCCAGGCTGAGGAGTATCCACGCACACGAGGTGTTCATTGAAAACATGCATATGGAAACCTCCGAGGAAGCTATCCAGCTGAAGAGGATTGCAGTTGCACCACCAGGGCAGGAGGAAATGGAAGCTAGCTGCTGGTTACTTGGAGCAGCAGGGAGTGTCCCACCCCTGCTCCCACCCACCATCCACAGAGGTAAAAAACAGTGTGCTGCCTTATCAATGAGGGCTGAGCAGAGGAGAAGAAGTCGTGTGCCCCCATGGCTAGAAGGATCCTGGCCACCACCACCCAAGAGGTGGTTGGTGACTCCCTTCCAAGGAGGATGGAAGTGTTCATTTGCCAGCCTGACCTGGCATCCCAAGAGGTGTGCTGCCTGCCTGGGGCCCATACTGGACACATTACAGAAGGATTGCTGAGACTCATCCCACCCTCTGACTACTACCCCATGCTGTCCACTAAATGATACTGCGAGGTATGACAATGAGCAGACCATGCGACTACCAGGCTCTGGGTGTAAGAGTGAAGAAGCTGGGGGTGCAGGTGAGGTTCTCCTCCATCCTTCCGGTCAAGGGTAGGGGCCCAGGTAGAAGCCAACACCCTGGAAGGATGTTGTTCCAAGAAGGACTGCTGAGTGGATATGGGTTCCACCCCTCAAGGAAAGGGAAGAGTATCTTCAGACACAGGCAGGCTAACCTAGTGAGGCAGGCTTTAAACTAGGTTCATTGGGGGCAGGAGACAAAAGCCCATAGATAAGTCCAAAACAAAGAGCTGGGTGAAGGGTTGGCATCTGAGGCGGGAACAGGGGCAATCACAAAAGGGACAAATGAGAGACAAGGGAATACAGAGGGGAAATCTAATAAACATCCTAGATGTCTGTATACTAATGCAAGAAGAATGGGGAATAAACAGGAGGATCTAGAAATTCTAGTAAATCATCACAATTAAGACACAATTGACATCAGAGTTTTGATGGGATAATTCACACGACTGGCATGTTGGTGTAGACGGGCATGGCTGGTTCAGGAAGGACAGCAGGGGAAAAGAGGGAGGCGGTGTTTGTTGCCTTGTATATCAAAGGTGGCTACACTTGCATTAAGGCTGAGATAGAGGTGGAGACAGACCTGTTGAAAGTCCAGGTAAGGATTAAAGGGGTAAAAAACCAAGGGTGATGTCAAGGTAGGTCTACTATAGACCACCTAACCAGGAAGAAGAGGTGGATGTTTGTTTTTAACCTAACAAAATCATCCAAGATGCAGGATTTGGTAGTGATGAGGGACTTGAATTACCCAGACATCAGTTGGGAAAATAATATGGCAAGGCACAGACCATCAAGCAAGTTCTTGGAATGCACTAGAGACTACTTTTTCATTACAGAAGGTGGAGAAAGTGACTAGAGAGAGGCTGTTCTAGAATCATAGAACTACAGGGTTAGAAGGGGCAGCAATGGTCATCTAACCAAGATGCAGGATTCGTTGTAACTAAACCGTCCAAGGCAGATGGCTCCAGCCTCCTTATGAAAGCTTCCAGTGAAGGAGCTTCCACAACCTCCCTAGGCATTTGTGCCATCGTCCTACTGTTCTTACAGTTACCAACATTTTCCTGAAATTTAATCTAAATTTGCTATGTTGTAGTCCTGCCGTCTGTGGCAAAAAAAGAACAACTTTTCTCCATCTTTTATGTGTCAGGATTTCAAGTATTTGAAGAGCGCTATCACATCCCCCTTAATCTTCTCTTTTCGAAACTAAACATACCCAGCTCCTTCAGCCTTTGCTCATCTGGCTCGTGTTCCATCCCTCTGCTCATCTTTGCTGCTCGCCTCGGGATCCTTTCCAGTTTCTCTATATTCTTTCTATACATTGGTGACCAAAACTGGACGTAGTCCTCCAGCTGACCAATGCAGAGTAGAGCGATACTATCAGCTCCTGTGACTTGCAAGCTCTGTCTCTGTTAAAACAACCTAATATTGCATTTGGGGTTTTGGGGTTTTTTTTGCAATAGCTTCGCATTGTTGAGGTTGTGATCCACCACAACTCCCAGAGCCTTCTCAAAAGTGCTGCTGCCAAGCCAGTTCTCCCCCAGTCTGTATTTGTGCATTTGCTTTTTCTTCCCTAAGTGTAGCACCTGACATTTGTCTTGACTGAATTTCATTTTGTTGTCAGTAGCCCAAAAGTGTAGCTGGGGGGGGCTAAGGAGGAGCAGCTTCTCCCCCTGAGCCCAGAATTCCACAAGGGTGCCTTGTCAACTATTAACTTTGTTTTTAAAACATATTTTTTTTCCTTGTATAAGTTAAAGCTAGGGTGACCAGACATCCTGATATTATTGGGACCGTCCCGATTTTAGGGGACTTGTCCTGCGTCCCAGCCTTACATCGGTCGGGACACCCTTTGTCTCAATATTGGGACCGTGGAGAGGACTGCAGCCGGCGGCGGCCAGGCATCACTCACCACATCTTCCTGGGGCAGCTCCTGGCACCGCCCACCAGCAGGAGCTTGCAGATTGGCAGCCCCAAAGGCAAGCAGCGGGCGGGCAGGTGAGTGCCAGGCAGGGGGGTGAGAGGGTGAACGGTGGCAGGAGGACAGGCAGTGAGCTGGGGGGCGTGTAGAGATGAATGGGTGAGCTGGCGGCAGGAGTGAAGACGTGAGTGAGCGGGTGAGCGGCGGGAGTTGGGGGGGCGGCAGGCGGGCAAGTGGTGAACCGGGGGGAGGGGGGAGGAGACGAGCGGGCGAGCGGCGAGCGGCGAGCTGGCGGTGGGGGCGGGAGGAATGAGGAGGTGAGCAGGCGGGCGACAAGCTGGGGGGAGGGAGGAGGAGATGAGCGGGTGAGCAGCGGCAGGTGGGCGAGTAGCGAGCTGGGGGGTGGTGAGGAGAAAAGCGGGCAAGTGGCAAGACGGGGGGTGGGGTGGGGTGGGGTGGGGGGATGAGGAGGCGAGGGGGCGGGCGAGCAGTGAGCCGGCAGTGGGTGGGCAAAGAGACAAGCGACAAGCCAGTGGGGGTTCTCGGGGGGCGGGGGGAGCATGAAGGTTTCTGGCAGGGAAGAGAGAAAGTGAATGAAAGCAGGAATAGTTCAGTGGTTTGAACACTGGCCTCCTAAACCCAGGGTTGTGAGTTCAATCCTTCAGGGGGCCATTTAGGGATATGGGGCAAAAATCTGTTGGATGATTTAGTTGGGGATTGGTCCTGCTTTGAGCAGGAGGTTAGACTAGAACCTCCTGAGGTCCCTTCCAACCCTGATACTATATGATTCTACAAGATGCAAAATTCTTGGCAAGGACCTTTGGAGGCTCTGGAGCTGGTTAATGAGGTTACTTATAATGTACAGAAGCCCCTCAGTGAGGTAGCCTGTACCCATAAATACACTAAAAACTAATCACAAATGTGTTATGCTTAAATAAATTGGTTAGTCTCTGAGGTGCCACAATTGCTCCTTTTCTTTTTGTGGATACAGACTAACATGGCTGCTAATCTGAAAACTGTGAGGCTGTTGAGAGTATGATATGTTGTAAAGAGGAGGACTGCTTCACAGCCTCTCTAATAGATTTGGTGGTGGAGAGCTATGGGGAGAACGTTGGTATATGTGAAGGGTTAATCCCAAGGGAAAGGTTAGAAATCATGGCTGGGTTGAAACACCACCAACAGGTATTTTCATGCAATTATAGAGCCTAATAGCCCCTAGGCATCCCCAGTTGTCCTGGTCCCCACAAAAGGATGGATCTATAAGATTCTGTGCTGACTACAGAAAACATAATGCTGTCACAGTACCTGCACCTTATCCTATGCCAAGGACTCTTAGACCCTGAGGACATGCCTGACGTAATAAGAAGTGCAAAATTCCTGAGCTCTTTGGACCTTACCAGGAGATACTGGCAAATTTATATGGACTACAGGACCTCACATACGTATATAGATGGTATCATCATTCTTATCAGCACTTGGCAAGACCACAAAAAATCATGTGGGCATTGTGTTGCAAAGACTCACAAGATGCAGGTTTGCTGGCTTAGGTGTCAAGATGCAAAATAGGAACAGCTAAAGTCCCTTATTTTGGTCATTGGGTCAGAGGATGCAAATTCATCCTGATCCGCTAAAAGCAGAATCTATTATCAACTGGCCTATACCCCAAACTAGTATCACAGAGTTGTAGAACGCTTTCGTGATATCATATCAGTTGTCAAAAGAATAAACTAGACAAAATGGTTCGGTCTGAGACCTGTCAAAAGGGCTTTGATAAAATAAAAAAGGTCCTGTCCAAAAAGTCAGTTCTAGCCAGTCCTGATTTTAATAAAGTGTTTGAGCTGTGAACAGATGTGGTGACAGTTCTGATACGAGCAGGGGAGAGCAACTCCATTGCATTCTTAAGCAAAATATTGGCCACCACAGAACACAATTCTTCTGTCATAGAGGTAGAGTGACTGTGTGGGTAGTCAGACAGTGAAAACATTACCTGTAGGGTGTTAACAGATCATTCTTCATTGGTGTGGTTGCACAGGACCAAAGGTACCAACTCTAGGCAGTTGTGCTGGAGCATAATGCTGCAGGAAAATGAGATGGAGATTGTGCACATCAAGGGGAAAGAAAACATACTAGTAATTGTCCTGTCCAGAAAAGAGAGCCCAGAACCGATGCCTGCAGAATAGCCAGTGGCTAGCCCTACTGTATCAATGCCCTGGGGGAGGCATGACACAGCGATTCCATGGCAAACATCCCCAGTGCTTTGCAAACAACTCTTTTCTCAGACCTGACAAACTCACTACACCACACATGTCTTATGGGCTATTTATCCATAAAGAGTAACATGTAAAGGTATCTACAGAAAACTCATAACTCATTAAGATTCATACAGCAGGCAGGAGAGTGCCCTGGTTATGAATAAAGACAAAAGATTGTTTCAGTGTAACAGAGTGTAGGGAAACGCATTCTGGATCCATTCACTGAGGAAATCCTTTAAGGAGCCACCCTGCCTTTCATGAATAATGAGATCCTGATGCTTGTGAAACCAGCCAGCTGTGCCATGGACTGGACTTTGCGGGGAAAGATGACTTTATTAGATAGGAAAGGTAACTACTGATAAGTATAGACCTAGTTTTGCATTTTATGATTTTATTTTTTGATGGAACCAGTTGTTTCCCCTCACTGTCTCTCACTTCTAGAGAACTCTCTATTCTTTGTTAAGAACATAAGAACGTCCATACTAGGTCAGACCAATGTCCATCTTCTGACAGTGGCCAATACCAGGTGCTTCAGAGGCAAACACAATAGGCAATTGGCAAGCGATCCATCCCCTGCTGTCCACTCCCAGCTTCTGGCAGTTAGAGGCTCTGGACATCCAGAGCATGGGGTTGTGCTCCTGGCCATCTTAGCTAACAGCCATTGATGGACTGTCCTCCAAGAACTTACCTAGTTCTTTTTTGAGCCTTCAGAGCATCATGTGGCAATGAGTTCCACATGTTGACTGTGCATTGTGAAATAAACCTATTTGTTGCTTTATTACAAGTGCTTTCAAATGCTGCATGGTTTACAGGTAAAAGTGTTAGACTGAGGGAGAAGAGGGACCAGGGGGCCATTGTAAAAGGGGTCTGGAGATCTGGGGGATCAGGCCATGGGACACCCCACTGACTTGCCCTTTAGGATGCTTTGGAGTGGTGCAGTGCAGTTGTCGAGGTGGAACCCTACGTGGAAGTCCCTGAGACTCAAAGTCATGTCAAACCTTGTCTGCAAGGACTTGGTCTCCCAGCCATGAGAGAGCAAACCCATTCTGCTGACAGAGGGGCACCAGGAAACCCTTCCAGCCTGGCTTATCTGCGTGTTTGGGAAGCAACGGAAATGTCGGTGCCCTAGGACAGGACTTTCTGTGGCACCACAAGCCCAGACAGCCAGGCTGGCAGCACTGGTCCAGAGGAGGATCTCTCTCACTGTCCTGCAAACTGTTGTGCCCCTGGCGACCCACATCACCATATGCCATTGCCCGGCTGTGAGACAAGACCCACATTGAGAGACTCCAAAGGAAGAGACGGGAAATGGTGCAAGACCCCTTTGTATAAATGACCAGCTGTTACCTTCATGGCATGAATTGTAGTTCTGATGTCAGTAATGTGCAGCAATAACAGAGGCAGACATAAAAATGTGTGAGAGGCAGGGAATATGGTGCTTGAAATGAGTGACAGCTTTCCAGCCGGAGAAGTAATAGGACTTGGGTGTAGCGTCAGTAGACACACAGATTCCAAGGCCAGATCACTGTGATCTCTAGTCTGACCTCTGGTATAATGCAGGCCAGAGACCTGCCCCGAATTAATTCCTTTGGAACTACAGCAGAACTTTCAGACAAACATCCAATCTGGATTTAAAAATTGCTGGCGATGGAGAAGCCACCATGGCCCTTGGTGAACTGTCTCACTGGATCCTCCCCATCCCTGTTAACAAGGATGCCCTATTTCCCCTCTGACTGGACGGGGTTCTTCATTTGCTGGGCTGGCCACAAATGGATTCTGTGCTCCCTTATTTCTAGCTTGCAGACAGCAGAGGGAGCAACTTGCATGCACCTTGTCACTGCGGATTGTCTGTCTAAACCCTGGCCTGGATTAGACACTAATGGAACAGGTGGATGACAAGACCCTCGTATCTAGCTTACATTCCACTGTTCATCCAAACTCACTGGACAAGGGGACGCCCTCACCCACGCACAAGAGAGAGGGAGCAGGTAGCCATGTACAGGCACTGGAGAGCAGTTAGCTGACCCCCAGGCTTCCCCTCCTCAGCTCACAGCAATCTCTTATACTTCCCCCCTCACTGAAGTTCCTATGTATGTTTGAACTGCTGGGGCTGGTTAGGACATGCCCTTAGGTGCTGAAACATTATCATATGCTGATGCAACATCCACAGCTAGAGGGTTATAGACTTTTTCTTTGGGAGGAGAGGCCTGAAAACTACCCAGAAAAGACCCCATGTTCTGTCCTGCGGCCAGGGGCGGTGGAGGGGGGCCCGAGAACTGGAAGGACCTTGAAAGGTCATCAGGTCCAGCCCCCTGCCTACACTAGCAGGACCAAGTACTGTCCCCTGACAGATTTTTTTTTGCCCCAGATCCCTAAATGGCCCCCTCAAGTATTGAGCTCACAACCCTGGGTGTAGCAGGCCAATACTCAAAACACTGAGCTATCCCTCGCCATGCCGTGGCCAGGGATGGTGAAGCAGAGCGGAGCCCGGGTCACTATGCTGTGGCCAGGGATGGTGCAGTGGGGCCTTGTGTCTCAGGCAGGGGCGACAGAGCGGGGCCCGGGGCCTATGCTGTGCCCAGGGATGGTGGAGCGGGGCCTGGGGTCCTGTGCTGTGGCCAGGGATGGTGGAGTGGGGCTCGGGGTCCTGTGTTATGGCCAGGGATGGTGGAGTGGGGCTCGGGGCCCTGTGTTTCAGGTAGGGGCGGCAGAGCGGGGTTCGGGGCCCTGTACTATGGCGGGGGGGGGGAGATAGAGCAGGGCTCCATCTTACTTGCAGTATCAACCTTTTAAATTTGATCTCAAGCTAGAGGCAGCTCGAGGGGCTCCTGTATCAGCCTTTCCAGCTGCTATGCACAGGGGGGAGGGGAGGAAAATTCAGTTCCTCCTTTCTCCTTCCCCGAGCAGCTGGGATGGGGAGCGGTGCAATCCTTCCCCTCTTCCGCCCTGGGTGGCCCCTGTCCCTCCTCCTCTGTTTAAAGCTCCTCTCTCATTTTCAGGGTAGTTTCTATGAAGTGGTCTTGGAAGACAGAGGCTGGAAGCCACAGTCTCTACCTGTCCCCAATCTTATCCCCGCCGTTGCTCTCACCTCAACGCATCCCGACAAGCTGCATGTCTTCAAGCCCTTGGTTCCTTGGCTCCGCAGAGCAGGGTCCCGGAGCTGGGTAACACCAGAGCAGAACTGAGCACAGTCATCAGGGAAGAGGAAACCACTACTCCCCACAGTGCTCTGCTGAGGGCGTGAGATAAAGTCCCCCCTGCCCTTCCTGGAGCGCTAGGCAGGCAGGCAAAGAATGCAAATCATGCATAAACAAAAATCTCCACTGACCAGTTCCTGGAAAAGCACCTCCAGCCTGCGCTATGCTGGAGAAAGGGGCCTAGGTGTAGTATCTGGCCCGGCTCTGCTCCCCGGTGCTTCTGCTGTACTTGACTCTGCAGCATTTCAACACAATGTATTCCCCCCAAGAGAGCTACGGGCTGCCTGCCCCCCTGGCCACATCCTGCTCTCTGCAGGCAAACAGGGGCCAGACTGCACTAAACTGCGCCCGATTCAGAGTTTGGCCTCTCAAAGTGCAGACTGCTCTAAATATGAACGCACCACCCAGCTGGGCTGTGCCACGGCTGCCTGGCTCTCGGGAACAGCCCCAGCCTTGGTCTCCTCACCCGTCCCTCTGCCCCTCGCGCTGAGCTGGGTTGCTCACCTCACCACGCGCATGGCCCCTTGTGCTGTGTTTGTCCTAGTCAGGAAGCTAGAGCTCACCCAGAACGTGGCTACCTGCCGGACTCAGCCACAGCGGACATCTTAACATCAGTTCTCCAGGAACATCGCTGGCTTCCTCTTTGATTGCAGGGGTTTGCTTTGGTAGAGAGCCCCATGCCATAGGCAGGTGGTGTCCCGCGTGCTTCTGCCGGGGCACAGTGCAGTGTGGGGCTTTTGGGAAGTTTCGCTGTTCCTAGGTACCTGGAGTGCGGGGGCTGGGCACTCCACTGGCGCATTCAGCAGTGCTAAGGCTCCCCCCATGCCACACAGACAGTGGGGGGAAGTGAGGGTATCCAGGCACCAGTCACACCATGGCAACTCTACACATCACACAGTCGGGCACCCCGCTCCACACTGGGGGGAGGAGACCGAGGGAGCACCAGGACCAGGGGGAGGGCGCATCCAGGGTTTTGCAATGTCCCAGCCATGTACTGCAACACCCCACGTGCCATGGGGACCGCGCACAAAGTAACCGACAGAGAGGACGAGGAGGGTGAGACTGCGCCTGGCTCAAAAACAAAGAACAGGCCAATACTTTCCGAACAAAGCTAGGAGACAAGGACGCGCTCCCTTGGCCTCACTGAGGTGCAGATCAGCCCGCGGTACAGGCTCACCCCACAACCCCGGGGAAGTTGTATGACAAGCTGAATGGGAACCTGGAAATGATGAGGCATTAGCCATTCTGGGCATGTGACCATCGGGTCCTTCCCAAGGACCATGGGGTGCCACTGGCATGAGTCTGTTTCTGTCCCTCGCTGCCTCGAGGGCTTTGTGAGGATGCAATGCAATGCCTTACGGACAGAAAGAAGCCTTTGGAGATGACACAGGAAGTCTACGAGACAGCCCACTTCCCCTCAGTGACAGGCTGGGATATACATCTCCCTGCGGTCCCCAGTGCTGCCCTCAGACACACAAACTCTCTGAATGCGTGCTCTGAGGAGCACAAATCCAGCAGCCCTCCCAGGGCACAACTGACAACAAGATGTGGCAGCCCACGTGCCCCAGAGACCGGAAAGGTGCCCGTGGGACCCGATGGTGTGTTTGGCTCACAGGAGCAGGGGTGTAAAGTAAAGGGGGGAAGCTGTGTTCCAAAAAGGGGGTGACTGTAGGCCATGGGAGTTCATAGCCTGATCTTTCCCAAGGGTAATCAGCCTGCAACAGTCTCTGTACAGCAGCCTGTACGGACTGTGGGGCTGAGCCCTGGCCAGGGAAAGCCACCTGTCAGATATCCAGGAATGAATTAGAAGTGGTGCCTGAGGAGACAATCTATTGGACTGCCGCCAGCAGGCCAAGCTAGGGAACCTTTTTATCTTTAGCTACGTAACAGTTAAAGATGCTGTCTATAGTATCTACAACCATTCCTTAATTGCCAGGCCTAGTAAACAATTCCTGTACTTCAGTTGTGAATTGGAGCACTGGGAATAGAGCCTATCAGGCTACCAGTTCTTGGCCCTGGATTGTGGTACTCCTGGTTTTTAGAGGACTTGTTAACCTGATTTCAGTTCTCAGTGGCAGCATACTACCACAGAATCATCGAATATCAGGGTTGGAAGGGACCTCAGGAGTCATCTAGTCCAACCCCCTGCTGAAAGCAGGACCAATCCCCAATTAAATCATCCCAGCCAGGGCTTTGTCAAGCCTGACCTTAAAAACCTCTAAGGAAGGAGATTCCACCACCTCCCTAGGTAACCCATTCCACTGCTTCACCACCCTCTTAATGAAAAAGTTTTTCCTAATATCCAGCCTAAACCTTCCCTTCTGCAATTTGAGACCATTGCTCCTTGTTCTGTCATCTGCTACCACTGAGAACAGTGACTCTAGATCCATCCTCTTTGGAACCCCCTTTCAGGTAGTTGAAAGCAACAATCAAATCGCACCTCATTCTTCCAGTAAGTCTCCATTAATGCTGTCTAGGGGCTACTGCCACTTGGTAGTGCTCCGCTTGTACAGCTACAGAATAGCATTTTGGTGTCTCACCTCACTGCACTGTGAGCTCATATTGAGCTGGTTTGTACCATGATCTCTAATGACCTTTTGTGAGTCACTGCTTTCCAAATGACAGCCCTCCCTGCACTATAATTGTGACCTACATTCGTGGTTCCTCTGTAAGATGGTGGATTCTTCATTCCTTAAAGTTTTTAAATCAAGATTGGCTGTATTTCTAAAAGACAAGCTCTAGCTCAGAGTTTCTCAACCACCAGCCTGTGGACTGGCTCCAGTCCCTAAGAACTCCCTGACACAGGTTAGGAAGGCAGCAAGCTGATCCCTGGTATCAAAAAGATTGAGAAACACTGCTTTAGCTCAACCAGAATGTATGGGCTAAATGCAGGAATTGCTGGGCAAGCGTCTCTGGCTTGTGTTATGTAGGGTTACCATATTTCAACATTAAAAAAAGAGGACACGCTGCGGGAGGGGGCCGGGGAGGGGCTTGCCTCCCCAACCAGTCACAAACGGCTCCAGCTGAAAAAAAGAAACCACACCGCCTCCTGTATTGCATTCTAGTCTTTAGCTCCCAATCAACAAATAGGTCCAATACAGTGAGAAGTTATTTAAAACTCTATTCACTTTACAAAATGTTCTTCTGTTCCCCAAAGGGCCAGCCACATTACCAGACCAATACTAGTGTGGATCTTAACAAAAATACCAAAATGGCAGCCAATCCCTTAATATCTAAAAACTAAAGCTTTTATTATAAAAGAAAAGAAAGAAAATAGAGTTGTTAAATGGTCAAAGCAATCAGATATGTACATATGACTTCAGAGTCCATATATCAGGTTCTTAGCATTGGTGAGTTTGCTGACTTGCAAAGTCCCTCTGGAACCCACCCACAGCGTGGATGGGTCTATCAATCCTTTGTCCAAACTTCAGTTCGTACAGAAGTTACTCCAAAGGTGAGAGAAGTAGAACTAAAGAAAAATGGAGAAGATGCAGCTGCCTTTTTTATGTCCTATTCCATGTGGCTTCTATTTCCTTTGTCCCAAATACAAACTCAAAGCACATGGGCATGGGAAAGTTCTTGGAGTCCCCTGTCCACAGGCATGTCCCTACCTGTCCTTCTGACTCACAGGCATCGCTCCTGGCTTCTCTCAATGGGTTAATTGTACAGCTGATGGCCCTTGATGGGCCATTAAGCAGTCTGGATAGTGCTGATGCCAATCTGCCTGGGGATGTCACCAAGGAGCAAGGCATAGGTTTGAGATACAGATACATCATATCTATAACCAGACTGCAAAGAGAAACTGCAGAGTTGCAATTCATTTGCAAATTTGACACAATCAGTTTGGGACTGAACAGAAATATTGAATGGCTAGCTAACTACAAGAGCAGTTTCTCTTCTCTCGCTATTCATACCTCCAGTTCAGCTGCTAGAGGAATACCTCACCCTCCCTGATTAGAGGTAACAGCTGGTTCAGCCTCATTGGACCCACCCTGTTATCTTTAACCTGGCTCTTGCCTACCTATTTATCCCTGCCCCTGGATTCTTCCAGTGCATGTATCCGACGAAGTGGGTATTAGCCCACGAAAGCTTATGCTCTAATACTTTAGTTAGTCCTTAAGGTGCCACAGGACTCTTTGTCACTTCTGCAATTCCAGACTAACACGGGTACCCCTCTGATTCTTGACATCATATCTATTTATAACTGACAATACAAAGATAATACATACATATAAACAAGATTATCATATTTAACAAATCATAACTTTTCCACTTCCATGGCATATCTTGTAAGATTCATTGCAATTTGGTAATATTAATATCAATAATATTGTACAGTATCAATTATCCAGGATCAGGTTAACCAGGTTGTGGATTAACCAGGATATCAAAAAAATATATATATATGCGTAACTCGCAGGGCTGGCTCCGGCTTTGTTGCCGCAACAGCACAACAAAAACCCCCACCAGTGAACCAACACTCTCTCCCTCCAGCGCAGAGTGGCTGGTGAACCAACCCCCCACCCCCCATTATTTCCCATAGATGGTGATTATCCAGGATTTTATTAACCAGGATTAATTTTTTCCCTATCATCCTGGATAATTGAGAGTCTACTGTACATAGAATATAAATGGGCACCTATATTCCATACAGCACCACACCCCTAACCCTCTCCTACACAATACCAATTGTGATGAAACTAGTTGTCCCAAACTCCATGCTGGCCTCTGGGGAACACCACATTGTGTATCACAACTTGACCCTGGTCACATAAGTGCAGGGCAAACGTAATATGATTTTTAGAAACCCTCTTATTTCCTTCTTAGTTGGGTTGTAATGGGGTTCAGACCTAACCCTCTGAACTGAGCTATACACAGGGAAGAGGATTATAGAGTGGCTGAGGTAAACGTAAAGTTGTTTCCTTTTCCAGTACTTCTACTTCCTTTTTTCAGTAGCTTTGTTCAGAAACGAACAACTAGCCAGGGCTTTTTCTTTTTGCTCTGAGTTTTCCAGGCTGCTTTCTGCAGCGTCACTGTTTCTGTCTTCCTGCCTAGGAGCCATAAGCAGTTCCAACATGCTGCGTGTGCTGTACGGGGCGAGGAAGTTGAAAATGATTTTGTGGTTTTTATAAAAAAGGTCCATTATATCTATGGAGGCCACCCTCCCTCAGCCTCTCTTTGGGGACTTCCTCATTCTCACACCCAAACTGTACAACAGCAGCTCCAGCCTGCCTTGCCCCACTTCCACAGAGCAGCCCCATTGTTAGTGTGCACACAAGGCTGAGGATTGCAGCCAATGCTAAAAACATGGGACTTGGTTTATGTTGAGTCCCCATGTCACAATGAGGCAGCCCTTCCTTTGTTTGAGCCAAAGCATCAGCGTGCTGTAAACAGAAGTGGAGAGAAAGGGTAAAAGGAAGCGTAAGAAGGGAAAAAACAGACGTCAGAAGTGAACGCCGGATAAAATAGTGGGGAGAGGAAGCGAGCGTGAAACAAAAAGGAGAAAGAGTGAACCCTTGCCAAGGGCCCTGCAGAGAAGCTATGGGCACACTCTGATACTCATGGACCTGTCCTTGCAGCAGACCTCTTCCCGCTTCCCCGCTCACATGGGTCATCCTGGTCTGCAGACAAATTACAACAGGAAAAGCAGGAGGGAAGCTGACTAAGGAGCTGGGACTTGTGATGCGCTCACACACTGCCAGGATCTGTGCAGGCCTATGCCAGAGCCGTGAATGGAGCAATGCAGAGCGGTGCTGCCTCTGAGAGCGTGTGATGGTGCCAGCTGAGGGGAGACACGTGATGGGGGCTACACAACAAAGCTGTTTACAACACACACTTTGGTGACAGCTTCCACGCCGTTGTTACCAGAGGACACACGACATGCAATGTACAGGAGTCCTGCAGGCACGGACAAGTGTTATTGGGGTGCTTGTTAATACACTGTCTGGATCCAGCCACCTAGGGAAAGAGGGAGGAGACCCTTTCCAATAGTCACCTGGAAGCTTATACAGAAGGGGTGTCAGGGATACTACTGGTCCTAGCCATGGGCGGCGGGTGAATCATCCCCTCACCTGCCAGAGCCCTGAGCACTCCCCCTGCAGCCGGAGGACCCCCAGTCAGCCCGCTCCCCTCGAGCGCTGGGCCGAGCCACTCGCCCCCCGACCCCCAACACAGCCCCATGCTAACAGTGGGCCAGAGCTTCAGGTGGACTGGAGGGAGGGCAGGGCCTTGGGGTTCAACACAGGCGGGGCCACCCCCTGGTCTATGCTCCCCGCTGCCGGGGCCGTTTCCTGAGGAGGGTGTGTGTGAGAGCGAGAGAAGCAGACTGGGAGTCAAACAAGCCCACAGGAAGCTCAGGGGCCTGGCTAGAACATAAACTGGTACTATTCCATCCCTGGGACACAAAAGAGAAGCCAGCCTAGCTTAGCCTGCAGTGAAGCGGAGACAAAATGGGCGTGGTTGGAGTTGGTTGTTTTAAAATCCATTTCTCTCTGAGGCTTTGGTCCAGCTGCTAAATAAAAACACGTTGTTGGAAGGAGGCTGTTGGTCGCTGTCCCTGGCAGGGCCGTCCCTACCCCTACGCAAAGTACGCAGCTGCATAGGGTACCAGGACATTTGGGGCACCATATTTTCCGGTGCCCTGCACAGCTGTGTGCAGCTCCAGCTCTTCCGCCCCAGCTCTGCCCCCAGCTTCCCCTGAGCTCTGCAGCAGGCCCGGGCCTTCGCTCACTGGCGGTGGAAAGTGCAGCAACCTGGCTCCAGCGGCACCACCAGTGAGTGCTGGGGGGTGGTTTCCCCTTGCCCCCCAAGCCAGCCCCACCCTCCCGCAGATGCCTGGGCCCCCCACAGAGGCCTGGGGCCTCCTTCCCACCCTCTGCGTGGACACCTGGGGCCTGTCCCCCCTTTCCTCCCTCGGCAGAGGCCTGGGACCCCATCCCACTCCCCACCGGGGGGGCTGCGTAGGGCCCCAGAAAGCTAGGAACAACCCGGGTCCCTGAAGGGAGGAAGCACAGCTGCCCTCCATCCAGCCAGGCCTGCAGAGGGAGAAGCGGTTGGTATACACAGGGTAGCATACAGGGTCCAGGCTAAGAGCTGAAGGATCATGTAATTCTCCACTGAGACAGGGAACAGCAAGAAGCCGAACACCTGAAGTGGGTGCACCCAGAAAGCAGAAAGGACCAACAGGTCCACTTCCCCCACCAGCATGGCAATTACATGTGGAACCCATCTGCCAGGTGGCAGCAGCAATAACAAGGGCCTGGTTCGACATCCAGGGCTTCCTCTTAACATTACAAAACAAAGCCGGCGCAAGCCCCCGCACCAAAACTCCCCCCGCCCCTGCAGGCATCTCTAGCACGCAGCACTTCCCTCATTGCCAACACTGAGTCTGGGTACAACCAAAGAAAACTTTTATCATGAGAAGAAACGGCAGCATGAATTTGGGGAAACCCTGCAACAGTGCGTTGAAATCACACAATCAATAAATAACACAGGCCCCAGAGTATCTCCTGCAATGCCTTTAGCCTCAGTTTCCCACCTTGAGGTGTGAAAGTCCAATGGATGAATGTCTCTCTAACATGCCACTCCCCTTTCCTTCTGCTGTACCACACTCACAGTTTGGTGCCCGAGGCCAGCAACATGTCCAGGATTGGGTCCTTCTGAAGTCCCTGAAGATGTGGGGGTGGTTGAGTGACTCCCTCACCTCTGCTCCCTGCTGTCACTACGTTCTCTGTTACTGCTTATCACTGTCTCTGCTGCTGCTTGCAATTGCTGTAAAGCTGTATTCGAGGTTTTACCACATCTCCTGGTGGGGAACCTCTCTGGTTACTGAAAGCCTGTATACTGATATGTATACCACGTCGAAGGCCCAACTCTTAAATCAGTGATTTCTGCTGTAGTGATCAATGAGGTTTCAGTTACGGTGACTCCTCAATAAGGGCAAGCTAAGGACACTTCTGATGCCTTTTATTCCTACAATAAGAACAACAACATCTATTACCTCTGCATTCAATACAAAAGTACATTTTAACCCAAAACAGCCAAAACTGATCACTTATTGAAAAGCAGGTCTGTCTGCTGGTCACCTAGGCGGAGTAGCTGTGGCTATGCAAATAGTCTGCTCCTGAGGTCTTTTCCCTTAGTTCATCACTGCATGCCAGGGGATTGCTCATTCAAACCTGGATTACACACATACTGAATAAGAGACTCTTCTGCTGTCAAAGCAGCAAAGCCTTGCCCGGCAGACTCTGCCAGGTCTGTAAATCCTGAAAGCCTCCACTCTCGCTCCCGCTGGCTGAGGAAAAATGTTGCATTTTGTATGGACTTGCAGAGCATCCCAGTTAAACATACGATCCCTTCCTTCCAAGGTTCTGACCCATTAATGATAAAGCTCAGCGGATTTCAATCCCAGCCTTGTAGAGCTGCCAGGCAGAGGACACCTCCAGGCTACCAATCAGCAGCAGCTGCCAGCTTAGGCTCCACTACATACAACCTACTGCACCACTGCAGGCACAGATCCCAGGAAGTCCCACTGCAAGTGGTCCCAAAGGCAGTAGCCTCATGGCTCCTTGCTCGACAGAAACCCGAGTGTCCGTGGTAATTTTTCAAGAAACGTTGAACGATTGAATGACATAACATCCCACCCCCCATGTCCGTCACTAAGTACAGTAATTTTGTCATGTGACATGATGCCAACCCCTGCCAGGAAGTGTCTAGGTAACAGGATGGATTTTCTGTAGACGCCTGATCCTTCATGCTCTTGAACTCCAGTCTGCAGCCTCAGCTTGATTTGGACCTGGCCGCTTGAGCTGGCTCTTGAAACCCAACTCAGTCTCTGATCCTCGGGATCACTCCCTGCCTGGAACATGAGGACAAACGCTGCTCTACTTCACTCAGCCTCAGGTTTGACTCCGCCTTTCTCAGGATTCGGACAGTTTGCCTGGACCACCCTAGCCCAAGGCGAAGATCTACCCTGTGGGAACCAGGAGGCAATGGGCCATTTCCTACCCAGCATGCCCCAGACCAGGGGTCTCCAGACTACGGCCCAGGGGCCAGATCCGGCCCACAGCGTTGATTTGTCTGGCCCCTCGGGCCCCAGCTGAGCAGGCACGCGAAGAAGCTGCTGCTGCTGCTCCCCCGGTTTGAGCTGCTGGCGGCCCCATGTGCGGAGGGGTGAGGGCCCCCGTGGTGCAGCTGGAGGAGCAAAAGGGGGTGGGGGTCGCGGCAGCAGCGTGGCTGGAGGAGCAAAGGAGTCAATGCCCCTGTGGCGCAGCTGGAGAAGCAAAGATGTGGGCTGTGGCAGAGGCCAGAGGAATGAAGGGGGGGCCACGGCAGCAGTGTGGTTGGAGGAGCAAAAGTGGGGGGGTCACGGCAGAGGCCAGAGGAGGAAGTGGGGGGGCATGGCAGTGGCCCGCGAAGCCCCTTCAAAAATCTAATATGGCCCTCGTCTCAAAAAGTTTGGAGACCCTGCACCTGACGATAGTGGAGATGCTGGAACAGGCTGACCACTCCCAGGAGGATCACCCCACGCTGTGAGCCCAGGTATTGCAGCTTGCAACAGAGAACCAAGCCCTGCACAGGCAATCTGCCCAGCTCCATGATGACAACGTGGCACTGTGGGCCCAACTGGCACAGTACACCGCAGATAACCCACTGCCACGCGAGCAGGTGACCCAGCTATGGCACGAGAACACTGCCCTCCAGACATACACTGCGGCTACGCACCCAGACCCCAGGCCATCAGTCCCCCTACCAGAACGTTTTAATGGGGATCACCAAAAATTCTGGGAGTTTCTTAGCCAGTGCTGACTGCAGTTTCTGCTCCATCTCCCCGGTCCCACCACACCAAAAATAGGACTCATTAAAGATGAGAGATGCATTGAACTGGACCTCTCTCCTGCTTGAATGAGGATGTCTGATGCTAACTGACTAGCTTCCTTCAGACTCCCATGGATCCCCATGTCTTGCAATAATATATTTGAAAGACAGGCCATGTTGCAGTGTTATTAGAAACGAAATAGGTGAATGTTTTCTTTAAGTATTCCAGAACCACTAGCGATGTACAACAGACTACAGCTCACCAGATCTGAATGTAAGTCATTCCAAACAACGTTTGATGCTGAGTGCATCACTAGCAGCCTCCACTACCCACAAGGAAAGGAGGAGTCTGAGCAGGCTGTACAGACAGCTCCATTCCTCGCTCTTCTGAACTACCAATCAACACTGTTAGTAGCTACCAGCTATAGCAGGGATGGGCAAACTACGGCCTGTGGGCCACATTCGGCCTGCGGGACCGTCCTGTCTGGCCCCCTGGCGCGGGAGGCTGTCCCCGGCCCCTCCCCTGGAGCCACGCTACCACATGGGCATACGGAGCCAAACACACTGCTAGGAGCCTCATGGTAAGGGGGCCAGGGCAGTGATAAGGGGCGGGCGTAGTCAGGGGACAGGGAGGAGAGTGGGTTGGATAGGGAGTGGGGTCCCGTGGTAGTGGTTAGGGGTAGGCGGGGTCTCTGGAGGGGGTGGTCAGGGAGCAGGGGGGCTTGGATGGGGCATGGGAGTCCCTGTCTGTCAGGGGGCAGGGTGTGTGGATAGGAGTCAGGGCACTCAGGGGGCAGGGAGAAGGGGCGTTGGGTAGGAGGTGGGAGTCCTGGGGGGTGGTTAGGGATGAGGGTGTCTCTGGAGGGGGCAGTCAGGGAACAAGGAGCAGGGAGGGTTGGATGGATTGAGGGTTCTTAGGGGGCAGTCAGAGAACGGGAAGTGGGAGGGGGCCGGATAGGGAGCAGGGCCAGGCTGTTTGGGGAGGCACAGTCTTCCCTGCTTGGCCTTCCATATAATTTTGCAACCCCGATGTGGCCCTCGGGCCAAAACATTTGCCCACCCCTAAGCTATAGCCCAGCCCAGTTCCTGATGGAAGGGCTACTCAGGACAACTGTTCCAAGAATAGAAAAGAACCTAGCCCCCAAAGCACCCAGACCAGAGGAGAGTCACCATATCCAATCAAAAGAAGTTTATGGACACTTTCATAACCAACTCCTCTCAAAGAATTGCCGGATCTGAACCTAGTGGAGCACATTTGCAGGGGTGTTCCAAAGAAGATGGATCTAGACTGTTCTCAGTGGTACCAGATGACAGAACAAGGAGTAATGGTCTCAAGTTGCAGTGGGAGAGGTTTAGGTTGGATATTAGGAAAAACTTTTTCCCTAGGAGGGTGGTGAAGCATTGGAATGGGTCCCTACGGAGGTGGTAGAATCCCCTTCCTTAGAGGTTTTTAAGGTCAGGCCTGACAAAACCCTGGCTGGGATGATTTAGTTGGGGTTGGTCCTGCTTTGAGCAGGGGGTTGGACTAGATGACTCCTGAGGTCCCTTCCAACCCTGAGATTCTATGATTCTATGAAACTGGATGGGGGAAAAAGGCTGGAGAAGTGCAGCTGTTGTAAAGAAAAAGAATGCATGGCCCAGTCATAGACCTGGAAGGGACCTTGAGAGGTCACCTGTCCCCTGCACTCATGGCAGAACTAGGTATTAGCTAGACCAGACGTTATGAGCCAACCACATCTGCAGCAGAACTGCCGGGACCCCTAGAAAAGAGCAGCTGTATTGGCCAGGAATTGAACCCAGGAGACCTGCATGAGACTTCTACCACTGAACCACGAATGCCCTGTTCATCATATGCTAGCGAGACAGACAGTGGGGCATTCAACACAGATATTTCACACCTTCAGTTTGTCCCAGAAATTGTTTAATCCACTGAGCAAACTCTACAAATTTCAGGGGAAGACGATTCACCTGTTCTAAACCTGCCAGGAGAGCGGATGCAAAGAAAAGACAACCTGGTCACCAAGGTGTTACCCATTCCAGCCGTGTAGTTACAAAACCAGTATGAGTTAGGGAGAAGTAACAGATGGACACATGGAAATTTTAAACAAGTTTAAAAAAAAATGTTGTATGGTTTTTAAAATTGTCAAAATGGGCTGGAGGAGGGGGAAGGGAAGAGAAGCTGTGAAGCTGCATTGTAGAGTGTCACCACTAGGGGGTGCTGTGTGAAGGCTACTGCAGCCTGTCTTCACCTAGTGCTGGAAAACAGGCTATGTCTCTCGCCCCCAGCACCTTTTGTTAACAACAATGAAGCTGTTGCAAGTCCATTTCACCTCTGTCTCTGTGTCACTAACCTGGCCCTGGTGATTGCATTTCCCCTCTCCTCTGGATGCTGCTTCCCTGGGGCTCACAGCTGGGCTGTATGGCCCTCCCCTGGCCTTGGCAGCCCCACGCTGCTCTCTTGCCCGCTGGAAGCAGAACTCAGGCCTTGGCTCACAGTTCTGCTTCCCTTCTCCTAGCACCTTCTCTCCCTCTGGCAGTCTCCTGCCCTGGGGCATCGCTGCCAGCCCCACCTGGCCGAGGCATCAGGAAGGATATTGCTCCCCTGGGGTCCTGGGGATCCCTGTGCTGACTCCCTGCCAGCAGCATGAGAGAGGGGACCTAGGGCCACACCTGGCCAAGCTCCCAACATCTTGTCCGCATGGTGCTCACCTGCTACTTGCTAGGCAAAGGCAATAGCAGCCCCTAGTGGTCAACAGCGGGATGCTCTGCCCGAGTGCTGGCTAATTCCAGCAAAATATGGGGAACCATGGAGCCCCTGGTATTGCGTTAGTGAAGAGCCACTGCTTCAAGCACCTCTGTGGATCAAAGAGCTGCCGGATGGTACCCTTGACCTCTACCTGCATAACAGCATCCCTCACTCATCTCCGCTCTTCCTCCTCCCTCTGGTGGAACAGTCTGAGTCGCTCCATACCGCTGCTCCCTAAGAAACAGTCATGGGGGACGCAGGGGGCCTGCACACAGTCCCTGGAGGGGAGGGGAAGATGGGGGGCACTGGTATGGGGAAGATGTAGGCCACGCAGAACACCTGGCAGGGGGAAATTGGGGGACACTGCTCAGAGGGGGCACACAGAGCCTCTAGCATGGGGGGATGGGGGAGTGGAGTGCACACAGAATCCCTGGCAGGGTGGGGACCCTGGGATGGAGGAAGGGCAATGGGTAGTAGGGGATGAAAGGGGGGAATGGAGGTGCACACTGAGCCCATGCCAGGGGGCAGAAAGAGGGGAATAGGAAATGGCATGGCAGAAAAAGAGGAGATTAGGGGAGCTCCCAGAACCCCAGACACGGGGGAAGGCAGGAATAGGGGCACCCAGATTCCCTGGTACAAGGGTAGGGGAACTCTGATCTAGGAGATTGGGGTAAGGTGGCCACCAGAGTTCCTAACATGGGTGGAAGGTGGGAATGGGGGTAAACACAGAGCTCAGGATGTGGGGAAGAGAATGGGGGACCCTGATCTAGGAGGATGAAGGAATAGGGATCACACAGAACCCCTGGCAGCAGGCCGATTGAGGAGGAGTTGCTGGGAGTCTCTGTGATAGAGGGGACATGAAGATGGCATCCAGGGAACTTGTGGGGGATCGAAGGGCTGCAAGCAGCCTCAGTGCACTCGGCCACAGAAGCTACGACTCCCCCCTCCCTCCAGTAGGCAACGTGGAGAGGGAAAGGAATTCCCCCCATTGCTTCTAAGGCTCCGGGGGAGAGGGACGATGTTCTGCTGCTGCCTGAAGTGTCGCGAAATACAGCTGCTTCCCTTCTCTGCCTCTCCAGAGCTCTCAGCCCTGTCCTCCTACCTATCAGCCCCAGCCCCAACGGGATCTATCCCCATCGCCCTCCCTCCTCATCAACACCCAGGAAAAGCCTGGGGACACAACTGAGGCCTGAAAATTACCAGCTCCATGCTCTGGAAGACCGAGGAGGGCCGCCAGCCAGCCACAGAGCTAAGGACACCCTCACTCACACACATAGTCCTCTGTCTCCAGCACCTGCTGCTTTGCCAGGAGTGGGCTGTCCGCTTCCCGGTGTCACAG
The DNA here is from genome assembly GCA_007922305.1 of Dermatemys mawii. Taxonomy (NCBI): domain Eukaryota; kingdom Metazoa; phylum Chordata; order Testudines; family Dermatemydidae; genus Dermatemys; species Dermatemys mawii. Next base: position 3,651,653 of record ML677396.1, on the reverse strand, counting down.
ACCAGACAGGCCTCAGGGAGTCAAGATCCAAACCAGCACGTTCACCTCCAGGCATCAGACAACTCCCACACAGGGAAAGGGCCCAAATCCAATTCATCATTTGTTTGCCCTGCTCTGCCTTTCCAAGCCACCTGCCCGGAGTGATGTCCTTGGCTGGGCTCTGGAGCAGCCCTGCCAGTGAGCCCTCCCTCATGGAACAGAGAGCACATACAGAGGAGGCTTTGGCTACTGTCCTCTGCTGTATTAATGAAGGTGGAATATATGGTGTGATGGGTCATCACCCCAGGGTGCAGTCTGGGAGCCGTGGGAACCGCTGCGCCCCCTCTAACCTCCCAGACGGGCTGGCCCTGCTCTCACTGTTGGGCTGGAGACACAGCCAGCCTCACCAGGCCCTGTTCTCACCCAACACAACAGCAGGGGCACCACTCACCCAATCTCAGCTAAACTGAGTGCTGTACCTAAGCAACCCAAGGACAAACAGCTTCAGACATCAGCCAATTTCCCAGCTCCCCAGGCTCATGCCCACCCCTCCCCCCCCGCACTGGAGTAAACCCAGAATTATCCCATCGTGCACTGCCCAGGGATCTGTACAACATAAGCTCATAAATAGTTCGTCCCTCCCTCAGTGTGGAGAGGAATATGTAACAAGCCTGTGTTGACCAAGCCGAGTTTTTCCCCAGACACGTCACTGGTTCAGATAAAGCAAAAACAAGTTTATTAACTGCAAAAAAAATAGATTTTCAGTGATTATCTGTGATAGCAAACAGATCAAAGCAGATTACCCAGCACATAAACCTGCAAACTAAGCCTAAAATACTAGACAGATAGGATGTGAAAGAGCAATTTCTCATCCTGGCTGATGACACAGGCAGTTCACCAGGTTTCCATAGATAAGCTAGAAATCATTTTAGCCTGGGACCAGCACTTCCCCCAGTTCTGTCTTTGTTCCTCAGGTGGGGAGTGAGGCCAAGAGATGATGTCACATCCTATCATATATAGCTTTTCCGTATGGCGGGAACCTTTTGTTTCCATTCAGTTTGTGGAAAAATACAGCTACCCAAAATGCAGTTCAGTGTCATCATGCGGTCTGGTCACATGCCCCTGCATAGTTTGGTAAGTCATAGCAACCATTAACCGTAGGCTGTCTGAGGTGTTGTCAGGAAGGTTCACCAGGTGAGGGATAAGCTTCTCCTAAGGCCTATTGTTTTCCTTAATGGCCCATTACCTTGAGTAGGCCCTTCACAACCAGCTATCTACACCAGCAACACCATCACAGGACCAAACCAGATCAGCCACATCATCACTGGTTCATTCACCTGCACATCTACCAATGGAATATACGCCATTATGTGCCAGCACTGTCCCTCTGCTATGTACATCGGCCAAACTGGACAGTCCCTACGAAAAAGGATAAATGGACACAAATCAGATATCAGGAATGGCAATATACAAAAACCTGTAGGAGAGCATTTCAACCACGCTGGACACAAAATTACAGATCTAAAGGTCACCATCTTGCAGCAAAAAAACTTCAAGTCCAGACTGCAAAGAGAGACTGCAGAGCTGCAATTCGTTTGCAAATCTGATACTATCAATCAAGGATTGAACAAAGATTACGAGTGGCTAGCTAACTACAAAAGCAGCTTCTCTTCTCTCGCTATTCACACCTCCAGTTCAGCTGCTAGAGGAATACCTCACTCTCCCTGATTAGAGATAACAAGCTGGTTCAGCCTCATTGGACCCACCCTGTTATCTTTAACCTGGTTCTTGCCTGCCTATTTATACCTGCCCCTGGATTCTTCCACTGCATGCATCCGAAGAAGTGGGTATTAGCCCACGAAAGCTTATGCTCTAATACTTTAGTTAGTCTTTAAGGTGCCACAGGACTCTTTGTCACAACCAGCTATCTAGGCTGGAAACACCTTGCCTAGTGGGTGTCACCCAAGCATAACTACATTTGAAATACATTTACAGTCAATATTCATAACTCCAGATACAAAAACAATACATACACATAAATAGGATAATCATTTTCAGCAAATCGTAACTTTTCCAGTGACACCTGACAAGCATATCTTGTACAAGATCTATCATAATTATGTCATAATTACATCATAATCATATAACTCTGAAGAATATGGGGTGTAGTGTCACATATGGGCCCAAAGAACTAAAGGTGTCAGCATAAACAAGGTACTGTCCAATGTTAAACAGTTTTACATCAGGGTCAGGGGCTGATATAGATCACAACCTGCATATGTAAAATTGGTGCCAAAGTCTGTAAGTTTCGTGATAAAAATACACAAAAGAAAAAGAATCAAAATGAAGGGAGGAGCACTGAAATGGATTGTTTATGCAAAACAAAATCAAAGCCTATCAAAGCCTTTTTTGGAGACAGTGAATATTGGGTAAAGTCTCTTATTCGGTTAAACAGGCCTTCCTGGTGGGGAAAAAAGAGTGAATGGCACATTAGCTGCTGCCTCAAAGTGCAGAGCCCAAGCAGTGTGACTTCAGGCAGGTGAAGTACGTAAAGTTGGGGGCTAATGCTGGGAGTTAATTCCCAGGGGCTATAGCTGGCACAGAGACTGAAGCCAAGCCATGCAGAAACACCCACATTAGGGAGCAGGTGAGGCCCTGCCTCCTGGCTACCAGTCTCCCTTCACCTTGGCGTGAACATGGAGAGCTACAAGCCAGACGAACTTCCCACACCTCTGGGGACAAACGCTGCCAGGGCCTCATCCAGGTTTGATTCAGGTTGCCTGACAGCTGGGCAAATAACTGGTTTCTCGGCTCACCGGCAATTTTTCCAAAAAATTGGAAAAAAAAAAACAAAAAAGGTTGAAGTTGGTTAGAATCAAACTGAAACCTGAAAATTCTGAAAATGGTCAGTGATCAAAGTCAACCGTTTCCTTTTGGCTCAAACCAAACACTTAATTCAGCCCTGTAGTTGGGCGGCTGCCCCACTCCAGGAAAATTGTCTTAAAACAGCCCAGGAAAGGGTTATGGCTGGGAGCAAGCCAGCTTCCAGGCTGATTGGGAAGGCAGCCACAGCTGGGGCCAGACCCAATTAGGAGGCAGCTGGCCCTGATAAAAGGGCTTCTGGTTTAGCACACACAGTGTCTCCTTTGTCTGTGAAGATAAATAGGCCTGGTTGCTGGGGAGCTTGATAAGGTACCTAGAGTGGAGCAGGGCTGGGGCAAGGCAAAAGGAGCTGGGGGAGCTCTGGCCTGGAAACCCCCAGGCTGCAGGGCCTTGGGGATAGCCCAACAAAGGGTACTGGGGTTGCAGGGGGCAGCCCATCGCTACAGAGGCAGCAGGCCAACCCTCCTTCCCGGTGATGAGTGGCAATGATACTGCAGTCTGCCCCAGAGAACAGGGGTAAGTGGTGACTGGCAGTTGCCTAGACTGAAGCAAGATGAGGGTTGGAGGTTCCTCAGGGAGGGGAGACCCAGAGTTAGACTGTGGGGGTACTGCGAGGGGGCAGCACCCCAGGGAAGAGGGCACTGGGGTCCAGGGACGGACATGGGGCCAGTGGCAAGCAGGACACCAGCCTGCAGAGGGCGCTCTGGATGCTGGACAGAGCTAATTCCCTGGATGACCAGCAGGAGGTGCCGCAGGGGTAAGTTGCCACTTTGCTACAAACCCCAAACTAAGTGCTTGGTTTAATTTCCAGGCATTTTTTTTCAAGCAAAAGGAACAAAACTTCACCACATGGCTGGAGCAGGAAGTGCCTCTCATCATCTTGAACCAGTTGATAGGGCAAAGTTCGGTTCCCCCCTCTGCTGGCTGCAGTAAAGGGATTTGAACCTGGGGGTTGCAGGACAGGGCCCGATCACAGGCTAAGGCTGTGCCCTTCTGCTGAAGTGGTTGCACTTCTTTATGCTATGTACATACTCATTGAACCAGGGACTTGCCCTTGGGGCCTCCACCTCTCAGGGGAGGGGTGTTTCGATTCAGCCCGTATCTCCCAGAAAGTCCTGCCTGCCACAGTCACTAGCTGCGTTGATTTGGGGGGAGAAGCAGGCAGGGGGAATCAGTCCATAGCAAACAAGCAGGAAGGAGGCCCGGGAGCATCAGCGTTTCAGGCAGCCCCTGGTAAACAGCACAAATTGCCAGCTGGAAAGGCAGTATCGGGGAAAATGTCAAGTGTCTTTATATAACTCGTGTTCTGACAGTGAGGTCACCAGGAGGCAATATTGACATTGGAGACTTGTTTTGAAAAGCAACAGCTGGGGGTGGAGGTGGGGGGGCGAGGCCCTTCTTAGGGCTGGCAGTGGGTCATTGGCGGGAGCTGCCTGGCAGGTTGGGACCCAGTTCTGCTGCAGAACTCCAGGAACAGCCCCCAGGCCTAATGGGCCAGGCTCCAACCAGGTGCTGGCTCAGAGACCGAGAAGGGCAGTTTGCCCTTTCCATGTCCAGCGGCTCTGGAAGCTGGTACTGGCCAGCGGAACCCCGAGGGCTGCCCTGAGTTGTACCCTGGTGCAGGTGCCATGATGGGCCACTGCAGGGGCACAGAATAGCCATGCAATGCCCCCTGTGGAGGCAGAGCCAGCTCTGAATTGGGCATGGAGCTGCTTGGCCTGGGCAAAGGTTACACCTGCCCTTCAGTCCTCCTGCACGCTGCCTCGCTGCCCTAAAGGGCAGGACAGCAACAGCAAACCCACCCAGCGAATGCAGCATACGCAGGGCTCACTCTGGAGTTCACTCCATCCCCCTTCAGTCCTGCCTTGCACAGCCCTGCTCGCACTCCCTCCCTGCGGGCCAAACCTGCTCCAAGCCTCGCAGGGCAAACACACCCCAGTAACTCCTGGTTCCATGCTAACCACTCAGCAGGGCCCAGGCAGCCAGAGATGGTCCTGGAGGAACAAGTGCTCTATGCCAGCAGCAGCCCTTCTAGGAGTCACGACTCCATCTTCCCTTCTAGGTTTGGGCCCAAGCAGCCATGTGACAGGAAGAGGAACGTAGCTGCAGCGGGCAGGACACGGGGCACAGAGGCTGCTGGAGTTTGGAGATGGCTGCTTGGCACAATTCTCTTCTGTGTATTTATCCCACTCTCCACTGGCGTTGCGGGCTGGGAGACGTGCTATGATGTTTGAAAGCTTGAGCAAGGTCCACCCTGCACTCCATGGCACCTCTGACCTGTGCTTGGGGGAAACTGGAGCTGGGTTAGAGGAAAAACCTGTTACATACTTTCTCCGTTACTGTTGGTCTTTGAGCTGTGTTACACATTTCCATTCTGCTCCAGGAGTCTGGGTATCACAGGCCTCTTCCTACTACAAGCAGACTTAAGGCCTCTGAGCTATTGCCCTGAAACGTGAGGGAAAGCCTCTGAGCATTTCATCAAAGTCATGCCAAGAACAACATAAGTTTACTTAACCTCAGGCCTCGGCATTTCTTGGCTTTTACCCACAAACCCCAGCCGGTCCTAGATTTGGTTCTGTCTGGTCTGCTGACACCTGCTTCTGGAGAAAAGGGGAAACTCCATCCAGCAATCTGTGCCCCTAACCTTTCCAATCTGACCCCAGAGTGCTTGTTAAGGAAAGAGCCACATAGGGTGACCAGATGTACCCATTTTATAGGGACAGTCCTGATTTGGGAGTCTCTCTTATATAGGCTTCTATTACCCCCCACCCACACCCCATCTCCTGATTTTTCACAATGCTGTCTGGTCACCCTAAAGCTGTGATTCTGGCCTGGAAACTATCACCTGGCTACGGCCAGTCGGAGACAGGAACATCAGTTCCTTCCCCCTTGTCCCATCTCCTGCGTTTTCTCATCTGGGCATGTCTGTGGCCGGGGAAAAGGAATTGACAACATGGGTAGCTTTGTAAGTAGCTGCTGTACAAATGTTCCCCATGGGGCTCAGACCCATGTCAGGGGACAGATGGGGACCCCAAGGCCCAGCCTGGGGAAGTGGCCAGGCATGTCGGTCACTGACAGAGACAGGACAAAAGCCAGGAGAGTCCCAGCCCATGCGCCCTGCACTTTCCAGGGTCCTGGGGCTGCAGCATTTGTCTGCAGGCAGCGTGTGCCTTGCTCTGGACCTGGAAACTGCGCTGGCGGGCTCAGGTTCCTTGTTTGTAAAGGAAGATCACTTGCCTGCCAAGTGCTCTAGTGTCTGCAGGAGCCCCCTTCAGCCCTTGTAAGCCTGGAAACACAGCCAGGGATGTGACAGGGATCTGGCAGATGCCTCCCTTCAGCAGCTGGGGTTATTTCTGGGAGGGGCCAGATCTGATTGGCCAGGGGCGGGAATAAATATCTGCCCAGCAGCACCTGTGCTGGGTGCTGGACGTGCTGGGGCTTGTTGATAGACAGCACAGGGACAGCAGCACGGCAGGACACTGCACAGGGGCAGCCTTTTCCTTCAGGTAAGGAGCGCTCTAATTGCTGCTTAGCTGCACCTGCTCCTGCTTCTAATCTTCCAGGGCCCTAGGAGTGGAGCTGACAAGTAGGGGCTGAGCCCTTCTCTCCAGCCAGGTAACCCAGCAGCAGCTAGTCCTTACGGGGCTGGCTCCGTATTGGCACCTGGGCCAGCTTCTCATCGGGAAAGCAAAACAAGAAGCTGAGAAGGCTGAGTCCCTTATCTGGCAAGGAAGTGGCTCTCCAGACCGGGTACCTGGCTTCCTAGCCCCTAACACTCCTGGGAGGTGATGGACCAGTGCCTGGCAGACATTCCCCCTCCCTCAGGGGAACAGGCATCCTGAAGGAGGAGCTCCCTGGTGCAGCAGAGCAGGTACCAACAGCCAGCTAGGCCTGGCAGCTCTGCATACTTGAGGGAGCCCTGGCTCCAAAGGGAGTGAGGCGCTTGTTAAGCTGCCCTACCCCCACCCCCAAACAGCTGAGTGGTGTGACATTCTCTCAGCTGCCTGGGGGTGGGGCTTGGCCCACTGCCAGGGCTCTGAACTGTGGTCTAGCCCTGACACCCTCTGGGGGGCGCTGCTCCGTAGGGACAGAGTCGTGGGCACTTGGCCCAACATTTTCAGAGGCGCCCACGGACTCTGTTCCCATGGCCAGGCGCTGGAACTAAAGCAAAAGCCCAGGGGGGCTGAATCTTAACTCTGCGTTGGGCCAGAACAGGGTTGTCTTGGGTGGCAAACTCCAGGTCCCTTTTGAAGCCCTGGTGCAAGTACAAGTAGCGCCCGGATCAAGGCGTTTCCAGCACCCCCTGGCCTAAAATCCCTTTCTGTGCAGAGCCCCCTTTCCACCAGTGGGTGCTAGGCCCACTGCAGAACAGGTGGTGCGTTTACTCTGTCACTCCAGCTGCAGACACTGGGCGGGTTGGGGGCCGCCATGCCTGGGTGACGGGGCTGTGAGCATATATGAGCAGTGAAGGACCCTTTGTTATTGACACTGTGTCCCAGGTCAGAGGGGAGTCTGAAGCTCCACTGAAAGCCCTTCTCTGCATACTGCATTTCGGTGGTGGGGCGGGGGGAGTTTGCGCAGCAGATTGTGGGGAGTGTATATGCATGGGCAGCATTTGACAGGAGGAGCCTTGGAGCAATGCCTGGACCTGGACCTGCTCTGGGCAGATGGTCCCTGCTCTTACCCTGCTGGAGCCAACTGGCCCCAGAGATCTTGCCCACGACCTGTCCTCTGGACTAAGACTGAAGAGCTGTGTGCAGAAATACTGTGTGGTTCTCCTGGGTCCCCCAAGAGAACCCACTAGGGCCAGGGACTGTGGGTGTTTTGAGATGATCTGATTGAACAGTTCTCTGTCACCTCCTCCATGTCTCTTCTACCCACTATTTTTCAAACTTGGAAGGCGAATCTCACCTTCTTTCAACCCTTCATGTGGTGTTAAAGATTGACTCCTAAATTATATCTCAGAATAACTACATCCTTTCTTCACTGCTTTGAGCAGTGAAGATACTTCAGATGTCATGGGACGTGATCATTCCCCTCTATTCAGCATTGGAGAGGCCTCATCTGGAGTACTGTGTCCAGTTTTGAGCCCTGCACTACAAGGACGTGGATAAATTGGAAAGAGTCCAGCGGAGGCAACAAAAATGATTAGGGGCCTGGAGCACATGACTTGTGAGGAGAGGCTGAGGGAACTGGGATTTAGTCTGGGATTTAGAAGAATGAGGCGGGATTTGATAGCTACTTTCAACTACCTGAAAGGGGGTTCCAAAGAGGATGGATCTAGACTGTTCTCAGTGGTACCAGATGACAGAACAAGCAGTAATGGGCTCAAGTTGCATTGGGGGAGGTTTGGGTTGGATATTTAGAAAAACTTTTTCACTAGGGGGGTGGTGAAACACTGGAATGAGTTACCTAGGGAGGTGGTAGAATCTCCTTCCTTAGATGTTTTTAAGGTCAGGCTTGACAAAGCCCTGGCTGGGATGATTTAATGGGGGATTGGTCCTGCTTTGAGCAGGGGGTTGGACTAGATGATCTCCTGAGGTCCCTTCCAACCCTGATAGTCTATGATTTCAGGCTCTCTGCAAACTCAGGCAGTCATCACTGCATCAGTTACACTTGGATCATGTTTTGAAGGTTTTCTCCACAGCTATAACAGCTAAAGAGTTTTTTTTCCTGTAAAAAGAAAAGCTGGGATTCTGGAGAACATGTATGTGGCCAGCACTGGGGAACACCCCACATTCTGGGAGAGCACTGCTGCCACGCATGGGGGCTGGGACCATCTGAGTGTCACACATGCTGGGTCTTCCTTGCCCCTCTGGAGGGCAGAATGTGCTGGCTGCATTTTTTACCTCCTCAGCCAAGGAGGAGAGGCATCTACATAGCTACCAAATCCCTTCCATGGCTGGTGTCACACTCCAGCTGGGCTGTCCCCATGCAGCAGCAAGTAATGCGATCCCTGGCTGACTACTTAGCAGGTGCCACACTGGCCCCAGGCAGCCAGCTGATATAACTGGAGCTATTCCTGCACTGTGGTGTGGCTGCATCAGATCTCAGCCGGGCTGCGAAAAGCCGTGGCAGGGCTGCCAAATGACTGTCCTACGAAATGCCTAGCAAGGGCAGCCCTGTGCCAGCTCACAGTTGGGATTTTGGTGGCACATACTGATTAAGCCAGGCAAAAATCCAGCTTCACCAACCCTGCACTGTCCAGGTGAAAACCCCCATGCTGGAGGACTCCAAAAGGCTGGGGTCTCCTTGTGCCTGGTTACAAAGTCCTTGTCGGTCCACTCGTTTCTCACCCAATAAACAAGGCAAGCAGAGACGCCGCGTCACTTCCTAGGTGCCCATTGACTTCAGCTGAGGCGTCCGTCGGAGTTCTGACGGCTCCTCGCTCCCTTTGTTTTTCCTCGCAGGGCTTTGGGAAGCACCTGGAACGGCTGGTCAGCGTGCAGGGTTGTTCGTGGGACATTCCATTGGCTCCTTCTGTTGTGAAGCCTGAGGTGACCATGAAGACCAAACTGATTAGTCAAGATGATCTGGAGACGCCAGGGCCATGCCAGGCTGAGGCAGCCTCCCCTAGGCTTGGCAGCATCTGCTCCGTGCTCCTAGCTAGAGTTAAATGTCTACTTCAGCTCCACGAGCGAGGGGCGCATTTGGCCAGTGTTGATCAGGGACCATCCTGCCTGGAACCTCGCTCCTCCAAGCCTGACAGCTGCCCCTGGAAGAAGCTGCTGATTGCCCTAGGAATAACGATTGCCATTTCGCTAATGGCGCTTCTGCTCCTCTGGCACTACAAGTGCATTGTCATTGACCGGTACTGTGAGGGGAACAGTGAGGTGTTGCCCCCCTTATTCAAAATTCTTCAGAGAAAGGGCTCATGAAACCAGGCTGGGGCCTGCTCCCGGAGAGACCGCGCCCCTGCCTTCTCGCCTGCAAGGAGGAGGATGTGGTCCTCTGCTGAGCAGTTCGGACTGGGAATCTCCTGGGGACAGCAGCCTTAACCAGGACTGTGGCTCCTGAGCTAATGGACCCATTTGCCTGGATGAATTGGGCAAGTTTGTTTGGCTCTTGGTCTAGTTACTGTGTAACCCCCTCCCACCCCTCAGGTACTGGCTTTCCCCAGAGCCTGGTGAATGGAGCCGTAAGAGCCCATCTCTGAAGTGATGTAACATTTTGATTCACACTAAATTTCGCAACACTTCCAAGCTGTAGTTCTGTCTGAACGGGCTGAGGGGAGCCGAGGAGAGCCTCTCTTGCTTTGAGAGGCACATCAATACCCATTCTGGGGCCTGGCATGCTGGGATCACAGGGTCTAGGGCTTCTCTGCTTACTGGGGTCCAAGTGGCTTGTAGTCCGTCACAGACTTGCCATTTACAAGGCCCTGAAAATACCTTGTACCCCACTCACAAGCCCCACGGTTAGCCCTATAGTCCAGGCTGGATTTACCATTCACGCTGGTGCAGAAGAGGAGTAAAACACTGTCCCTGAACATCTCTCTCTCATTACACCCCTGCACAGGTGTGAATGGTGACTCATGGGGCCAGGCCAGGAAGTAGCAGGTTCTGATTTTTGGAGTGTAGATGTCTATGGTGGAAGGGGGCCTAGGACATGCATCCGTTTTCCACTCAGCGCTGTGGCACTGAAGTAACCTGCCCTGACCAGAGAGATTTGTATCTGCTGATCCACCTGTAGACATGACAGCCTGCTCCATGCCAGGCAGGTCCTGCTAACTACAGTTGTCTGTTTTTTACCCTCCATGCTTGTCAGTGCGCCCAGCCAGAGCTGGTAACTGGTAGCTGTGTCAAATTCTTGAGGAGACAAAAGAGAGAGCTGCCCCAGCCCCAGGAACAAAGCTAGGAAGGGGAGTCTATTGGCCAGGGCTTTGGAGGGGGAACTTGAGACCTGGGCTCAGCTCCTAGCACAGCTACAGGCTGCCTGGAGGACCTTGGACAAATCACCGAATGGACCCTGCCTCTCCAGTCCCCATGGGTAAACAACTCAGCAAAATGGTGCCTGGCCGCTGAGGAGGGAGGGTAAATCATGGGTGACTGGGAAGAGGGAGGAGGGCTACAGAAGGCTGCATCCCTTCCCCCCACCCCTGCAAGGGAAGGTCTATTCTGGGATTACACACTCACAGCTGGCCCATGTTGGCCAACTCAGGCTAGCAGGGCCTGGGCTGTAAAACTGGTGCAGATGTGTGTGGCGGGGGGAGGACACTCAGGAACCCTCCCCGCTGACCGGCTCCCCACACAGCTACAGTGCTACATTAGAGCTGTGGGCTGAGCCCCACAAGCCTGACCCAGGTGCTGCAGGCCAGGTGAGGGTGTTTCAGTGCAAGGGAGGCAGACCCTCCGTCGCCGGTCCAGACACTTTGGCCCTTGGCCACCTTTCTAAGCGTGACTGGCCAGGGGGACTCCAGCAGGCGTGTCTGGAACACTCAGCCCAAGACCCAGAGCCGCTTCTGTCCAGGGCACCAAATGCAGGGACCAGCCTTTCCAAAGTGAGCAGCCTGCCTGGTGCTCAGATCCCAGGGGAAGCAGCGGGGCTCCCCCCGCCCATGGGTACGGAGCGCTCGGAAAGCTGACCCCATGTCCTATCCTGCCTGGCCCAGCCTTCACCTCTCCTCCTACTTGCAAAGTTGGTGGCTGCTCCCCTGGAGGGTAACTGGGCTGTGTTGGCGGATTAGCACAGTCAGAATGGTGGAAAGCTCCTGCTGCTACTCTTCCCCTTCCCTGCTGCCCTTCTTGTTTAGCTGGAGCGTTGCCTAGTTGCCTCATTTGCTGTGCCCCAGTTTAACAACCTCCCGGACACGCACATGGGTGTGTGCGCACACACGTTTGGGCCTTCTCGCCTCTCCCTCCCCCTGCTCCTGCGGGAAGCTTTGCAGGTTTCATTTCCCATCTGCTGACTCAGTAGCTGCTGCTAGTTTCCAAACAAACCTGCCCCACAGCGGCTGAGCAGCCGTGGAAGCTGTTCCCAGCACAGCGCCCTTTGCACGAGCAGAGCAGAGGAGGGACCCAGAAACACACCTTGCTTTAATTGTTAGACCCAAGAGCTTTCAGTGCGGTCCGCACTGGGAGGAGAGGCTGGTGCAGGTCCCCTGCTGAGGGCTTCCGAGACAAAAGCATTGGTCCGTTGAGTTTGCTGTCAATTCACTTCTTCGTAAATGGGCTCCTCTTCCGTACTGGGGGGAAAAACACAGGTCAGTTCCCCCGGCACTCTGTAATGTGCCTGCTCCTGCCACTGCTTGTGTGAGGCGTGGGTGTATAAATGTCACCCGTATGCTGTGCTGCACAGAGCTCCATTGGTGCTAGCTGGCAAAGGGTTCGCTGTTCTTTCCAAGCAATTCCTGTCTCAGACCTGACAATCTCACTGCACCTAATACACCACTTTCGTGATATTTATCCATAAAGTTTAGCGTGTGAGGTCTCCACTGAAAGCTGGTCACTTACCAATACTCATCATCATTGTGAGAGGTGTGTACAGATTGTATTTAAAGAAAAATTTAACTATGATGAAAATTATGGTCTTGGGGAGAAAAAGCAGCAGGGAATCCTATGCCTTGGTGATGGGCCATTCCAGCAGGGAGGATTCATCACCCCTCCCTGACTAGCCAATTATGTAACATATCACCCAATTGTCTACCATTGCAACAACCCAGAAAAGTAAATGGAAAACCATCAAAGACAAGGATAAAGATCAAAAGCATTTGGCAGTGAGGGGATTACTCTGTCTGCGAATAAAGACAAAGGTCTGACTTCTCTATATCACAAGGTGGAGAAAGGCCCTTTGTATCCATTCACTGAGGAGGCACTTGGATAAACAGGGGTGCCTCATGAAAGACTGGGATCGGACTATATGAGGCACCCCTTTGGGGGCGAGAATCTACGTTATTCGGTAGGAGAGGAACTATTAAGTATTAGCCCTAGTTTGCATTTTGTTAGTTTGTACATAAAATTGGTTGCCAGCACTCTCACTCATCGGCGCCAACTCCGTGGGTGCCCCGGGGCTGGAGTACCCACGGGGGGGCAGGGGAAACTGGAGGGTGCACTGCACCCACTGTCCCATCCCTTCCCCACCCAAGCTCACCTCTGCTCCGTCTCCACCTCCTTCCCTGGGCACACCGGCTCCTGCTCCCCCCCGCCGCCCCAACACTTGCGCTGCAAAACTGCTGTTTCATGCGGCAAGCCTGGGAGGAAGGGGGCGGGGAACGCAGTGCACTCCGGGGCCTCGGATGGGGATTTGGGGAGAGGTCCACTAGGGGCAGGGAAGGGGGAGTTTGGGCTGGGACTTTGGGGAAGAGGTGGGGTCGGGGCAGGAGGGGTGCAAGCATCCACCAGCGCTGACAGAAGTTGGTGCCTGTGCTCACACTTGCGTCTCTTCTTAAACATCCTTTAGTTTTACTCCCACTGAACTCCAGTGCTGTGCATGATACAGGAGCAGTGGTCTGTGGTAACACCAATAAACTGGGGTTCACTGTCCCTTTGGGAATGGAGGATCTGGAATTTCTGTGGAGATCCTGTGATCAGGAGCAGGACACCACAGTGGGGCCCTTTGAAAGGGCTGGGGTGCATCTATTATCAAGGGACAGGACTGCCTTTGAATGGTTGACAGTGTCAGAGACTGACAGGCAAGACTCCCTCATGCTGGAGACAAGTGGCAAGAAGGTAACCCTCAGCTCTGGGTGCCCAGAGAAGCATCACACGCTGCCATTCAGGTGGGGTTTGTTTTGCTCTAAGTTACCCTAATGCTTGTGGCTGCTGGTTCAACAGCAGCAGCTGGAGCCTACACTTCCCTGGAAACCATCTATGGACTTCAGCAAATTCCCATTCTTGGTCTCCCTAGTTTCTCTTGTACACCACTAATTCAGTGAAAGAGCCACACTGAGAAATACCCCATGGCCCAAAGGGAAAAACTGATGGGTGCAGTGCAACCACCGGCAGCTCCCTGCCCCCCCCCAGCTCACCTCCGCCTCCTCCTGAGTACACCGCTGCGTGCCCGCTCTTTTCCCCTCCCTCCCAGTGCTTGTGCCACAAAACAGCTGTTTCACACGGCTGAGAGGGAGGGGGAACGCCACACGCTCGGGAGGCGGCGGGACTGGGGGATTTGGGGAAGGAGTCCAATAGGAGCAGGGAGGGGGCGGAGTTGGGGTGGAGCCCTGACACAAGCACCCACCGGCGCTGGGGAAAGCTGGCGCCTGTGTGGTCATTCTGTCCACAGCCTTGACAGACCTGGACTTCACCTGAACGGGCCCCCAAAATCTGTGTTAAATGCTAAACAATTTGTTCCCCCTGAATTTAGCTTTGTACATTTCCCAGACCTAAAGAAGAGCTCTGTGTAAGCTTGAAAGTGTCTCTCTGTCTCTCACCAACAGGAGCAGGTCAAATAAAAGATATTACCTTCCTTACTTTGTCACTCTGATATTTAGGCAGAATAGAAACAGAACCTGAGGTTTTTCCTGACAGCCACTGCTGAACTGGAAGAAAACGCCTCAGGAACAGACCTTATTCTCAGACACATCTACTCTGGCTGGATAACTTTGCCAAAGTGATCCATTTTGGCTGTTTTGAGGCCAAATTCACTTGAGTCTTGCATGCAGAGGTAATGAAATGTTATCCTTATTGAATGACTAACAGGCAGCAGAACTGTATTTTATAGGGCCTAATTTGGGGGGGCGGAGTTTCTCCCTAGACTTAATCTCATTCACTAAGCAGGAGGCAGAGATCCCAAATCCAAACAAAAGGTAGAGCAGGTGGGGCAGGGAGACATTTGACCCGCCAGGGTTTAAAGATAGTGCCGATCAGACTCAAGTCAGAGTCCTTGTTTCTTCCTGCTCAGTGATCACTAGGCTGAACCTTAGACCTGGGGTGGGGATAGTGCTGCAGTAGTCACGAGGTTCCCCACTACCCCGTGAGATCACTAAGGACATGGCTACACTTGCAGCTGTAGAGCGCTTTGGGTTAAACCAGCCTTCAGAGAGCACCGTAGGGAAAGCGCTGCAGTCTGTCCACACTGGCAGCTGCAAGCGCACTGGTGTGGCAACATTTGCGGCACTTGCAGAGGCAGTGAGTGCGGTGCATTGTGGGCAGCTATCCCAGCATTCAAGTGGCTGCAACGTGCTTTTCAAATGTGGGGGGTTGGGTGGAGTGTGACAGGAAGTGTGTTGTGTGTATGTGGGGGGAGAGAGAGTGGGTTTTTGGGGTGCTGAGAGTGTGTCAGCACACTGTCTTGTAAATTCAGAGTACCCCCACCCACCCCTCTCTCTCACTCACTCAAATCAAGCAGCATTCCTCAGTACTGTTTGCTTTCCCGAAGCAGATAAGCAGCTGGCTGTCAGAAATGGAGCTTTGAAAGGGCACTTCCCCATTCCTACAGCCGATTCCAAAGCAATGACAAGAGTGGCCACTTGACTTAAGGGGACTATGAGACGTTTCTGGAGGTCAATCAGAACACAGTAATGCAACACCTCGTTCACACTGACGTCTCAGCCAAGATATGTTAGACGTTATTTCTCTCACCGAGGTGGAGTACCAGGAGCGCTCTAGCCACAGAGTCAGAGCGCTCATCATGCCTTGCCAGTGTGGACAGGGAATGAGGTAGAGCGCTCTGGGCAGCTTTAGCGTGCTCTAACTTACAAGCGTAGCCAAGCCCTAAGAGAGAAAATCTCTGTGAAGTGATGGAATCTGAGGACACAGTGTTACAGCGAGAGCAGAGTCAGCAACAGGGACATTGCCTGACCTTCCCTTCAGAGGTAGTTGGTGAATTGACATGAACTTTGGGACTTTGCTGACTTTGAACAGCCACTGTGGGATGCAGTGGTGGGAAAGGGACATTTGTTGACCAGGCTTTCGCATCCCAAGCTGAGAAACTGAGGCAAAGGACTATTGCCTGAGATATTGGGGGGAGGTAATTTATGATCATGTACTTTTGAATCATTGCCGTGTTTTTCCAACTAATACTGGGTTCCTTCTCCCTTTTCACATATTATCTTTTGTTACGCAGACTCTGTGCTTGCAAGTGGGAAAATACTGCCTCTCAGAAGTGCCCAGGGGAGGTGTTTCGTTTTCCCAGATTTCACAGTAGGGCTTAGCCGCTTCTGTTCTGTCATGTTAACAGGACTCCCTAAACATTGAACCCGGTCCCTGCTGTTGTCAAGTAATCGACACCCCTGGCAGAAGTGTTCTAGGGGGTAAGAATTAGAACCTTGGCTTCAGCGTAGCAGGCTGCAAAATGCAGCCTTTGGAGCCGACGCTGGTGAACGCTGGAAGGGGCTGGTGCACAGCAGAAGTAACTCTCAATGCATCAGCTGAGAGCAGAGTCAGACCTACCGCATAAGCCAGCACAGCCTTTGCCTCCTGCTGTTTCCAGAATAGCAGCTGGTAGGATAAGGGCTGCAGCTACCTCCAAGACCTGCTCTTAGCCCTGCCGACCTCTCAGAACGGACTCAAAAGTCCAAGCATTCCCCAGAACCTGGGAAACATCTTGCACAGGGATCAGATTTGCATTTCAGAGGGTTGATCCTGCTATCATGAAGGAAAAGCCAGATTCTATATCAATCTGGAGAGCTTCCCATAGTAACCTATAGGCTCTGCTGTATCACAGTCCACCTGTCAATAAGGCTTCCTTCCATTTCCATGGGAATGAAACTATTCCCCTCCAAAAATGCGGGAAGGAAAAGAACATACTGATAAGCTCTGAATTCAAGCCCTGAAGGGCCAAGGTGGCCAGTGGGATTTTAGGAAATGTAGATCAGGATCCTCGTAAAAGTTGCAAGAGGAAGAGAAAACAAAACCTCTGTGTTGTCTTAGTGTTATTTATTTGTATTGCAGTAGAACCTCGGACAGAGGCTGGACAAACACAGAACAACAGAGACCGTCCCTGCCCCAAACAGCTGGTGATCTAAGTTAACCAAGGCTGAGCAAAAGGAATACACCGTTACTGTGCAGGATTTGAAGAATTTGAGCCCCTCCACAAGAGGAGGACGCACTGAGTTAACCCTTCTCTTCCAGATCAAACAGAAATAGGGGGAAGGGGGGAGGAAGTGCAGACAGTTCGGAGGTGAGACATGGACTTTCAGAAACTCAAGCTGAAAAGTTGTGAGAAGCCCTAGCAGTTTTTCGGCTAAGAACCAGGAAACACTGCCCCTCTCTGGCATAGGATTCTGTCATCCTTTGTAACTGCAGCTTTGGGGCAGCCAAACAAGCTATCCAGCTCGGTGAGTTTAAACAGCCCACGCCGAATACACTTGGCTTTCATTTAACACGCCTGCCACTGTACTGGGCGACTGAAATGCCTCTCAGAGAAGGAAACTGATTTCTGGCCTTACAGGAGGAGGCAAGAGGAATGACACAGACACTCAGGGGCAAAAAGGTGCCATCTCCTCCCCAAAGCATGCTGGGAACCTAACTAGGCCCGTGGGGGCCTGGGGAGAGGGTGTTAGGCAGCACACAGAGGGAAAGCAGAAGCCTCGTTTCTAGTACTCACCTGGGTGCGTGGTTCAGCTCAGTCAGAGTTTCACAGACTGGCTCAGGAAGGGCTCTGGAATAAACAGAAAAGAGCACCAGGATATTCATCTGGGCAGCAGCAGGAAGCCACTTCCCCTCTCCCCCCAGAGACTCAGCAGCCAGCAGGGGGGTACTTTCCTCATGGCACCAGCCCCACGGGGAACGGACGGGGGCGGCAAACCAGCGCTCTGCTGGGAAGCAGGCGCGGGCAGGGGTGACCTGTGCCCACCTGTATGTATTGTATCGGCTTCAGAAAGCCCTTAGGAGATACTCACAGGAGCTCAATTTCCACAGTGCTATAGGGAGGGTCAAACATGGCAACCTAACAGCATGAGCGGCTATGACCACACGGCCCACTGGGAGCCCAGCTGGAGAGCCCCACAGAGCGAGGGCAAGGGCAGTCACAAGAGGCTTGTCTCAAACACTTCCTTCCCTGTGGGGGTCAGATCTGTCATGCCGAGCAGCGGGGGAAGCAGACGCTCTTCCACGGTTACGTTGAACAGACGGTGATGGTGAGTGGCAGGGAGAGTAGCTATTTGCCAGGGCATCCGTCCCTGCACACTGTGAAAATATCGTACAGCCCCTCCTGTCTGTTCCCTGGCTCCCCTGCTCTCCTCCATCATTCTCCGGGGTTATCCCAGCCACCCCCATTCTGCCCTGCACGCCACTGGAGAGTGGAGATGAATGTAGGGCTAGGCAGTGAGGCCCTGATGGCAAAAACTGACAGTGGTACAAATAAGCCCAGGTTGAAGTGAAGGACATTAGTGATGACCCAAAGCTCCCCAGCCCAGCTTCCCTCAGGGGGCCCTGAAGGCTCAGGATTCCCCTTGTGCTCTGAATGGTTGAGGTAGGTAGGTCTGTCTGGCCAGGGAGCTCTGGTCACACAGGGAGTGCATGCTAACCTCCTGGAAGGCTATCTTTTAGCCCACAAATCGTATCCTACAAACAGGCTTCAGTACAGGCCTGCATCACCGGCAGAGCCCGGCCCAGCAAACAAGGGGCAGAAAGGCCCGTCTCAGTCTCCTGGGTGCTAATCCTGCCGCCACCTCCCGTGGTCGCTTGTTCCCCAGGGGAACAGCAGCCCAGAGAATGGCACCTCACTGCTCGTCTCTGCGCCTCCTAGTGGCTGCCCCTAGAACTGGCACTAGATTTAGATAGTGTATAGGTCCCTATAGCAACTCATAATACAAAAATCAATCCTGTTTCTGTAACCCCAAACTGTGGCCCTTACACCAGATGCTGCTTCTTGTAAGTGTTTTGATTCTTGCCCTAAAGATTCTTGTCCCCATAAAGGACTGCCAAAGCTCATATACAGAGAACCCATCCCTCTGCCCCTTCGCCTTTCCTTTACGGGAAGGGTGCATTCTGACTGGATGCTTCCAAGCTCTTCTCTCCTCCCCTGAGTGATGCTGACAGAAAGAGTGGGGACAGCCTCAGGGAGAAATGGGTTAGAAGTGTTAGAGGGAAGCAAGTTTGCTAGAAGTTGGTTGTAGCACCTGGACCTAATTAAGGCACCTGAAACCAATTAGAGCACCTGAAGCCAGTCACTTGATAAAAACCCCCTGCTTCAATCAGACAGGGGAAGAAGCTGGAGCAGAGAACAGTTTGAAGGAGTTGAAGCAGAGCGGATTAGTGTTGGAGAGGAGAACAGTTTGAAGAAGTTGAAGCAGAGCGGATTAGTGTTGGAGAGGAGAACAGTTTGAAGGAGTTGAAGCAGAGCGGATTAGTGTTGGAGTGAACAACAGTTTGAAGGAGTTGAAGCAGAGCGGATTAGTGTTGGAGTGGAGAACAGTTTGAAGGAGTTGAAGCAGAGCGGATTAGTGTTGGAGTGAATAACAGTTTGAAGGAGTTGAAGAAGAGCGGATTAGTGTTGGAGCGGAGAGAAGTTTGGAGGAAAGCAGAGGAGAGTTTGGAGAAGTGCTGCAGTGAACTAAGAAGACCCAGACTCGAGGTAAAGGGACACCTGGCTTGTGCAAAGAGAGGGCAGGAAGCCCCATAAGCTGAAGGGCAGGAGAGGGAAGTAGCCCAGGGGAAGGAATAGCTAGTTCAAGTGGTTTACCGCTATCCTCAGGGCCCCTGGGCTGAGACCCGGAGTAGAGGGCGGGCCTGGGTCCCTCCCTCTCCACTTTCCTCCTCTAGGATACTAGTGGGGCAGTTAATACCCTGTTCAGGGGCAAGAAATGGCGCCGTGAACCCCCCACAAGAAGAGAAAGTGCAGGACCCATCATAATAGTGCTGGCAATTTGCCACATGAGCAACGGATGACAGGAGTGACTGAATTTGTACCATTCAGATTCAACTCTCTGGTCCCTGTACCCTCCTATGCCTTGGTCTAGATGGGAAACTGATGCAACATTTTCTGGAGTTTCTTTAACTCTGTTGTGTATCAAACCGGCTGACATGACTCTCTTGGATGTCAGCAATGTTGCAGCAAAGGTGGCTCCATTTAGTTTGCTCTCATGATTATGCAGGAGGACCGCGTACAGCACAAGGACCAGCGTCTGCTATTACTGTATATACAAGAGGGAGAGCTCCTACTCTGAGCCCTGGTGAGCCTCGGTACAGTGACGGTTACGCTATTTAATTTCGAACCTGAGAGTTACAAACACCAGAGTTACAAACTGACTGGTCAACCCCACCCCTCACTTGGAACTGGAAGTATACCATCAGGCAGCAGCAGAGACCAAATAAATAAATCAATAAAGCAAATATAGTCCAGTGCTGTGTCAAATGGTAACTACTAAAAAATAAAGAGAGAGTTTAAAAAACAAAATTTGACAAGGTGAGGAAACAGTTTCTGTGCTTGGTTCATTTCAATTAAGATGGTTAAAAGCAGCATTTTTCTTCTGCTTAGTAAAGTTTCAACACCGTATTAAGTCAAAGTTCAGTTGTAAACTTTTGAAAGAACCACCAGAACATTTTGTTCAGTTACAAACCTTTCAGAATGACGAACAACCTCCATTCAGGAGGGGTTCGGAACACTGAGGTTCTGCTGTACACAGAATCTAGAAGACATGCCCCCGCCTCCTGTCAGGTTTAATAACTGTAAGTGGCACCAGAGGCCCGAACTACCCATCAATACCCTTGACAACTGTAGGCTACCGGGTACCTCCCGCCTTTCCTTAGGAACTAGCTGCAGCACCACCAAAGCCGCTCAGGTGCTTACATTTTCGGCCGCTCGTATTTGTTCAGAGGACTTCGTTTCCTGAAAGATGAGAACAGAAATATGTGCCATGCAACTCCAGTGCCTTGGACTGTAGCTCAGTGAAAAGCCACACCCAGTGAGAAATATCCCACAAATGGGCTATCGGGGGCCAAGCCGGGAGCCTGCACACTTGTTCATAGTCCAGACAACATCTTAACTGAGAGACTGGGTCGTGGCCCCATTTCCTCCTCCTTGCATGCAGTGCTCATCCCTGCCTGCCTCTCCCCACCCAAGGCCAGGCCTCACAAGCCAGCTTCCCCTCCCCTCCCCATGCCAATGCAGTTGGCCCCTGACCCTGCAAGCTTGCACATTCGGCCCTACATTCCCCGTCCGTCAAGATAAGAACTGCGGAAGAGCTTCCAGAGACCATGTCAGACACATACCCAGGCTACCATTTCAGGTAGGGTGGGGGACTTTAACTGTGATTCTAGGGTCGTCTTAGGCACCTGAAAACTCTAGGGTTTTTTTGTTGTAGTTCAGATAATAATTTATAAATTAGCTGACAGGAGCACTGTATCTAATTCCTATATAAAGAAAGAAAAATATATATACACACACCATGTAAAGCCATATTTTAAGTTTAGATGTAAATTTAGAACAATCAGGAGATAATACAGCATGATATTCCCAACCCCAGGATTTGAGGTACCAGTTTTGGAGCCTTAATATAAGAATTAAATCACTTTAACTGGTAAATAAAATTCATGTAGAGCATTTGCTCGATATTGTTCTTGCAACATCACACCAATCACCCTCAAGCATCACATTTTTTAATTTTCAATTATATTACCTTCTGGAAAATTACAAACAAGCAAATAGATGCACTCTTAATTTGTATATCTCATTTCTCCTTAGAAAGGTATGCAGTCTAAATTAGTTGAGTTTCCTCTCAAACATGGAATAAGTAAAAAATTAGAGAACAAATTCCTTTTGGCACTAACTTAAAAAAAGGGAAAGACAAAGCTTTTAAAGTGATAATTGGAAAGAAAATATTACAATAGATTGGCCAACATGGGTTTCCTATCAGCTGGAAGACACCTGAAGGTGCATTTCCAATAGATAATGTTATCACTTTTTTTCAATGGCAATGTGTTTTCTATTAAGTTACTCAGTAATTAGAAAAAGTCTTAAACATTGTAATCTGTTTATACAATGAATTTGATATTTCTCCCGCACAAATAAAAAAACCCTTCAGTTCATGTAAAGATTCAAAACATAAAAATGAATATAAAAATTGAACTTGCATTTACAAACGACTGATCTAAAAGCTTGTTTTAACCACTGGAAACTGTTCAGTCCTATAATGTAATATAGAAATCCTGAGTATGTATCTACCATCACCAGACTTGGATGACTCTTTGGGCAGGGGAAGCATACCTCAGAAGTTTGAGCATTTGCATGCTAAAGCCAGGGTTGTAAGTTCAATCCTTGGGGGGGATCTGGGGCAAAAATCTGCTGGATGATTTAATTGGGGATTGGTCCTGCTTTGAGCAGGGGGTTGGACTAGATGATCTCCTGAGGTCCCTTCCAACCCTGATATTCTATGCTTTAACGAATACATAACAGGACACTATACATCTTAAATGTCATTAAGAAAATTTGCCCTCTAAACAATGTCATTTCTACAACACACTGAAATATTAAGGAAGTTAGTAAAGAGACCTGTTCCAAGACTGTAACAACCTTGTAGGATTAAGAGCCCTCTGGGAATTATGCCAAAAAAAGTCCCAGGAGTACATAGACTAATTCAAGGAAGAAAACCTGTTTTATTTTCTGATTGAGAAGCAGAGGTCGTACAATAACTTCCTCTGATTTCCATCAGGAGCCGAGCAACTGACTTGTATAAGGGAAGCACTGATTGTTACACCAAAAATAAAACCGATCAGCTTTGTGGGAAAGACTTAAGGACCCAACAGTTCTCTTCTCTCCGCCAAGGCTAGCTAGAACTACTCTATCCTGGCTCTCATCCTATCGGCCAGGTAGCAAGGAGCTATTTACCCACATAAAGTGCTTTGAGTGCCCCTCTGGTCACTGGGCTGCTGGCTGCAGGGGCTGGGCAGGCCCAATTACAGATGATTTTCCTGCAGGAGAATTAGCAGTTGGGTGTTAGGTGCAGCCTGGTAGAAATCAAAGTGGGTTTCTAACTGGTGCGCGGGCTCTCAGCCACCCAGCTGGAGGGGGCATTTGGGAACCTCATTTGATTCACACAACAAAGGGGTGGGATCCTGGGGGAAGACAGAGCAATACAAGCCCCGACCCCAGTCCCAGTGGGGCAGCCCCTCCAGGGGAGGCTCAGCAGATACCCCGTTACATAAGGCACAACTTGTTTGCTCCTGGTCAAGGAGCAGATGACACAGGTGAGGAAACATTCCCCATAGCCTGCAGCCAGGGGATGAGGCAGCTGCTGGTCCAGCTGCTTGGGGACAGCCTTGTGCCAACAGAAACTTCATAATCTCAGCCCACATCTAAGAGATTCAGGTTCCTCTGGCAAGAGAGCGGAGCAACTGTTCATTTTCTTGTTTGCACTCCGCCGTGCTGTGGTATGGAACTCCAAGGGGGCTGGTGCCCTCTCCGCCCATCCTCAATGGCACCCTGCACCCCACCAGCCTGGGGCTCCTCCAGCAGACAGGCAGGCCAGACTGACCCTCAGGATATTGCTAAGAAAAAAAAAATCACTCGAACTCTCCTGCCTTTTTGGAACGGGCCCCTCTGGGCCCCTGTATCCATCACAAAGAAGCAGGAAACGACCAATGCCAACGTTTATAAAATCCTTTGCATAGGAGATTCCCCGTCTCTTATTCTTCCCACTCACTTGGGTCCAGGGTGCAGCTCACTGGGATCCATGTACACACTCTCGGGACGGGGTCTGAAATAACACACACAGGTCTCAGCGCCCCAACCCGCATCAAGCGGGGAGAAGGGGAGTTGCACCTATTGATCTCCGACTTGCTGCACCCCATGGAGCGGCATAACCCACGGCAGCAGGCACCAGGAGCCTGGTTGCCATCCTGTCATGCCAGCCCATTCTCTCTCCCGCCAGCTGAAGGGCCTCCATCCGCCCAGCCAAGTTAGCAGGGATAAGAAGTGTGACAGCCACAGGCAATGCCTGTCTTCCACCTCCCTCACGCAGGCTCTGCTACGCTCAGGAGAGCTGCCTAAGGAGAGTTGAGTTTCCTTGGGCCCAGGATCTGATCTGTAAAACAAAAGCACACTGGCACCGCACTGAATACACACACAAAAGCTTGACTGAAGCTGTGTGGGTTGCTCCACACACACGCCTCAGGCAAACCTAAGGAAATAACAGTTAAGCTACCTATTGGGACACGGCCTCTGCTCCTCCACCCAAAACACATTCCGGGTCCTTGTTCTTTATACAATATGAACAATGTGAGGAAATGCCATGTACACTGTTGGATTCTAAATAATGGTGTTTACTAACTATACACAAACTTCCAGGCCTTACACTGAGGCTCTGTCAGGTTCTGGGGATTTCTGCAATAGAGGACAGGGAGGGCCACAGAGGACTCCCAAATCATTCAACGGAATCTACCCAGTTCCTGTACACTACAGCACACAACTTACCATTACAACAACTGAAGTAAACTACAGACCATGCACTGCCACCTTAACTCTGCCCCACTTTTCCCCTTTTGAACACCTCCCCTATTCTAGCTGATTTTTCCTCAACACTAGCAGTTGTGGGTGTTTGTTGTAGTTGATTGTATTGGGAGGAGGCATCTTGGTCATGGCTAGTATGGAGAAGGGTGAGTAAAGGCGGGGGTGATGGAAGGCTAGGATCCCCAGGGGAAGAGTTGTGGCACATGTGCACAGTAGTTGTGGTAATGGTCAGGTGTGCATCTGTGCTGGCAGATGTAGAGGGTATGTACTGTTACAGGACTCAACTTTTAATTGCCTTGCATTTGTGGTTTTGGTTCAGGCATGTTGCATGTGCAGTAATACTTAACTCTTTCACAATAATGCTGTTGTGTATTAATTGTCTATGTTTCTTAATGCTTATTTGAGGCTGTGATTTGGGCATGGGGAGGATGGCCCTATGATGCTAAAAATCCAGCTACTTTTTTCTTTCAGCAGCTGTAAACAAGCGGTTGTCTGCTATGGGATAAAATCTCACAGAAAGCATAGCACCTGATAGAGAAAGTTTTATATGCACCCAGCCCACTCTGTGCAATCAATTAATTGTGTGTGTGCTCCCTGCCCAATACCTCAGTAGATTTCTATGCACAGCACATCAACTTTAAGCTAGAATGTTAATAGCAGCTGGAAAAGTATACTAAAGGCAACAGATTTAAACCATCTCCCCACTGCACCCAATCCCTCTGCCAAGTGCACTGCAGACAGTTTTTAGAAAGATATCAGTCAGCAGTGAAAAGTAGGCCTGACAAGAGCCAAGTGCAAACAGTGCCCAAATTTAAAGGCTTCCTACTATTCAAAATGTCTGAAGAGAAACTAAACAAAAACCAGACAGAAAATTCAGAAGGCCCCAAAATGATCCCAACTAGAAACAAACAGGCATATCTGTTTGGGTCCCCAGGGGAGAATTAGTCAAAGCTCCTCAATTCACTGGAGCAGGTGGCTCAGAGAACGAGGGGTCCTTTGTGGAGAAGAGGAGGTGCAGTGTTCAGTGTCAGCAACACTAGCCCCACACCCCTCTTTCCATCCACCCAGAACCCCAATATACCGAAAAAACAGCCAGGGAGCTGCTGATTACAATAGACAGGGAAAGAAGTATCAGCTCCAAACCTATTACTTCTCCCCAATCCTAGGGTGAAGGGGGATTTGGCTCAGCAGCCCTATAGAAAGCCCCATAAGCAATGATGCAATGTATCCCAGCCTAGCCCCAAGCTCTCAGCCCTGTCCCAAACAGAGCAGCAGTCCATCCTCTGTCAGCTGCAATAACTGAACTGACTGAATCTCTCCCAGTATGGATGATTACACTTGGCTGAAATATCACAGGGCACTCTGCTGCAGGGACTCCACTCTGGGGAAAGACTACAAGGAAATTGTGCTGCTAACCAGTGACTAAGGGGAAGCTTTCTAATGTAGCTACTCTAAGACGACAACTGAGTCAGCAGCAGAAGCTCTCTGATTTGGCGCTTGCATCAGAGTAACTTGTGTTGCTCAGGAGAGTGGTTTATTTCCCCCCCTTGAGTGACATAAGTTACACCCACATAAGCTGTAGTGTAGATATAGCCTAAAGGGAAAGTAAGAAACACCTGAAGGTTGTGAACCAGAGAGGTGGGGATGGGGAAATAGTTGGGAGCACAAGAGGTGTTAATTAGGAGGAAGGGGCTAAAGCTAAGCAAGAAAATGTAAACTTTGGGAGAACTTCCTGACAGGGAAGAACCTCTCTGCAGAAGCTCCATTGCTTGGGGCTTGAAACAACACACTAGAAAGTGGGCTGCAGGGAATAATCCTAGCCTGGCCCCCAGGAGAAGGACAAGATTGTAACTGGCTGGTCTTTCCTCTCTGCCCATTGGGAGTATTTATTATACACTGAACACCACAGGCACTTGGCGCTGACCTGAGATTGCAAGCTAAAGATCTCTGCTGCCTGCAGTCTGACTGTATGCAGTCAGTCCCTTTCTGGCAGCCAGTGCCCAATGCTCTAGCAATACTCTGTGCAGAGACAACCTTCCCTTTCCATCAGCCTGTGCCAGTCAGGGCCTGAAATCACAGTTCCTGGGAAGAGAGAGGATTCTCCTTCCCCTGCTCCAGCCATACTTACTGCCATTAACACTATGTCTGTGTGACTTACAGGAGAGCAGGGGGGTTGTTAGCTTCCTTGCCGGGTAGCCTTAAAAACAAAATATACTCATTAGCAAAGATGGGCTGCATCGGGGGGTGTGATGCTAATTCCCAGAAATATACACCATCAGGCTGCTAGGATGAAGAACTTTGCCTGGGGAAGACTCTGGGTCCCTGGCCCCTTTCCGTTCAGCCAGGCGCAGTACTGGAATGGTTAATAGGAACCCAGTGGACTTACCCACCCAGGGCTCAGCGTCCAGCACCGTCCAGTGCGTGGAGGTAGGGCACATGGTGTTACCAGCTCCATCCTAGTGCCGATGATGCGGGACTACTGCAGCTGTCACTCACCTTTGCCCCCTAGCAGGGCGTAGGATGAAGACTGCCACCAGGAGCAGGATGACGAGGGCGCACACATTGAGAAAGGCCAGCGTGGCAACAATGGCTGTCGGGGCTGCCTGGATGGGCATGCCTGGGCATTCGCACTTCTCTGACACTGCACAGACACAAGGAGCACCCAGGTAAGGACACAGAGTCAGGCTCCACAGCCTGCTTAGCTGGTCTTCTCACAAGCCACCCACCCTAGGTGGTACTCCTCATGGACAGGGCCCTGCCAAATTCACAGCCATGAAAAACACGTCACGGACCATGAAATCTGGTCTTTTGTGTGTTTTTACCCTAAATTACAGGATTTCACAGAGACCAGCATTTCTCAAATTGGGGTTCTGACCTAAAAGGGAGTTGCAGGGGGCTCGCAAGGTTATTTTAGGGGGGCCATGGGTGTGGCTGGTGGCCAGAGCGCAGCGGTTGGTAGCAAGGCACCCAGCTCTGAAGGCAGCACTCACCAGCAGCAGCGCAGACGTAAGGGTGGCAATACCATACCAGGCCATCCTTACGTCTGCGCTGCTGCTGGCGGCGGAGCTGCCTTTGGACCTGGGCTCCCGTCCAGCAGCCGCCGCTCTCCAGCTGCCCAGCTCTGAAGACAGCGCCGCTGCCCAGCAGCAGTATGAAAGTCGGGGTAGCAATACCGCAACCCCCGCCCCACAAACACACAATAACCTTGCAACGCCTTTCCGGGTCAGGACCCTACCACCACAACATTATGAAATTTCAGATTTCAGTAGCTGAAACCATGAAATTTGTTATTTTAAAAATCCATGACCGTGGAACTGACCAAAATGGACCATGAATTTGGTAGGGCCCTGCTCATGGAACCGCACGATACCACCAACACCACACTCTGTGCAGCCCAGCATTGCACAGTACCCCCTCCCCCGCAACCTCCGCCGTGTCCAGCCCAGCATGGCACAGGAACCCTTCTAACCCCCAACCTCTTACCCAGCTCTACACCTCACAGGAACAGCTCCTCCTCACACAATAGACAGCCCATTACCTCACAGTAATCCCCACTCCCACCCACTACACCATCTCCAGCCTTCACTTCCCCATAACCTCTCTCCGCCCCCCACTCCGTACCCAGCCTGGCACCTCAAAAAACCCTTTCCTCCCCTCCCCACCATACTCAGCCTGGTCCTCACAGACCTCTGCACCCCCACCTCAATAGCTTACACCAGTGATGCTCATTGAGGAGTACATGTACTCCTGGGGGTACGCAGAGGTCTTCCAGGGGGTACATGCCATCTAGATGTTTGCTTAGTTTTACAACAGTCTACATAAAAAGCACTAGCGAAGTCAGAACGACCTACAATTTCATACAGACAATGACTTGTTTGTACTGCTCTGTGGACTATACACTGAAAGGTAAGTACAAGATTTATATTCCAGTTGATTTATTTCATAATTCAATGGTAAAAATGAGCAATGTTTCAGCAATAGTGCGGCTGTGACATGTTTGTATTTTTATGTCTGATTTTGTAGACAAGTAGATTTTAAGTGAGGTGAAACCTGCGGGAGGCAAGACAAATCAGACTCCTGAAAGGGGTCTGGAAAGGTTGAGAGCCACTGACTTACACTATATCCAGCCTGCACCTCACACTAACACCCCCACATCTTACAATACCACCCCATCTGCCCCCTACACTGGGCCAGCCCCACACCTCACAGTAACACTTCCCCACCCCCCGCACACACCCTGTTCTCAGCCTGGTGTCTCACTTTAACCTGGGCCCCTACTCTGCTTTTCTCACAATAATCAACACACAGTGTGAGACTGCATCTGCACTGAAGCACTCACAATAACCCGCTCCGTACACACAGTTACCCAATGCAGCACTGTAATAACCAGTAAAAACAGTGACATTGCAGCTTCTCGCACTAAACAGCATGGTCACAGACACTGCTGCATTTCACAATAACCTCTGGCACCCCCACAATGCAACATCCACCACACAACAGAGCATCTCACAGTAACTGGCACTGCAACAGCTCACAGTGATAAAAACACGTACACTGACAAAGCAACATCTCAGAATAGCCCCACCCCCCCAACACCGCAGCGTGTCACAATAACCCCCTCCCCTGCCACACCCTGACACGACAGCATGTCACAATAAATGAAGGTTGCTTCCTTGTAACTGGTACTCAGGTGTCCTCTGTATAGAAAGGCTGAGGAGTTTGTTGGACCGTTAATGTTGATTCTCAATAAGTCTTTGAAGACAGAGGAAGCTCCGGAAGGCTGGAAGAAAACTAAAAAGGTAAATGGGATGACCCAGGTAATTCTTGATCTGTCAGTCTGCCCTCAATCCCCCCAGGCAAGATAATGGAGCAATGGACACATGACTTGGGACAAAGTGGGAATGTTTTGTATGCCTTCATTTCCTCTACACGTTGCATGGCTGCCTGGGGGAAGAGGGGAGGGTTATGTTTGCTCTCGTGGCAGGCTAAGAGACACGGGTGTGTGCATCGCCTCCCTGTCTGGATAACATGAAGAGTCATTAAGAAACCAGAACAAGCAGAGAGCTGGACAAGCGAGACCATGCAAGCTCTGAGAGCGCATGGATTTCCCCAGCGGAGCAAGTGTTTACTGAGTTTACTTTTTCCCTGGGGGTGTTCCTCCCCGACCCTTTCCAAGGCCCCACCCCCACTCCACCCCCTCTGTGCAGCCCCATCGTTGCTCTGCCTCTTCCTGCCCCCTTCCCCAGGCCCTGCCCCATCTCTTCTCACTCCCCACTCTGCCCCCTCCCCCAAATCCCCACCCTTGCTCTGCCTCTTCCTACCCCCACTTCACCCCCTCCCCGAGGCCCCCACCCACCGCTCTCCCCGAAACCTCTCCCTGTGCCACCAAACAGCTGTTTGGCAGTGCCCCAGTTAGCTAATCAGGTCATCATCACATGGTTAATCTCCCTTGCAGTGTAGTGGTTAACATCTGGCACTCTCACTGCTAAGGCTGAATTTGATTCCTGGTCAGTGAAACAAACTTTTTCTAGGGAGGTGGCAGAACCTCCTTCCTTAGAGGTTTCTAAAGTCCCGCTTGCTAAACCCCTGGCTGGGATGATTTAATTGGGGTTGGTCCTGCTTTGAGCAGGGGGTTGGACTAGAACCTCCTGAGGTCCCTTCCATCCCTGAGATTCTAGGATTCTATGACTGTGACCCCGGCTCAAGAACAAAGAACTGAGAAGGATGAGATGGGGGATATGAGCTGCCTTTTGGAAGAAGCTGGGGACTCTCTTACCTGGGAACCGACTAAGGAAGGAAATCAGAGGGACACAGAGCCTGAGAATGGTGTTCACTAGAGTTTGGCAGGTGAATTGCTCTGGGTTAACCAGAATGGACAAAGCTCTAACCTTTGTGTTCTCTCTGCAGTCTAACACTGTTCCACTTGACTAATAAATCCTACTCTGTTTTGAAAGTGCTGGGTGATGCGGGGGGATGGAGGGGGTGAAGTGCCCCCCTTACCCTCCCAATTGGCCTGCTGGCGTGGGGAGGGCGAGGGGCTCTCCCTTCTCTTCCTGTGTACTTCCACCCTCCCCAGCAATCTTTGCTGCTCTCCCAGGCAGTGAGGCCGGGAGCGGGACAAGCTGCATCTGCCTGAGGGAGCCTGGCAGGGAGGCAGCCTGAGGTCCGCCGCTGGGGAAGGAATTGGGGCTCTGGCTGGCTCGTCCCCTCTCCCTGCAGGAGGGTCGGGGGCGGCCTGCTGTCACCCCATTTGCCAGGGACAGGGGTGAGCAAGCCAGAGTCCCCTCTGCCCCCACAGCATGCTTCTGGCTCGCTCTCTCCCTGTCCCCAGCAGCTGGGGCAGCAGCAGGCTGCCCCCAACCCGGGACCTTCTGGGGGACAGGGGCTGAGTGAGCCGGAGTCCCCCGTCCGCCACAGCCAAGCCAGGCAGGGAGCAGCTGGCTGCTGTCTCCCAGCTAGGCTCTCGGGCAGATGCGGCTCTGTCCTGCTCCCTGCCCGGCTGCCAGGGAGAGCAGCCAATGTAGCCAACGGTACCAAGGGCTGGGGCGGCGCAGGGAGAGAAAATAGAGCCCCTCGCTTTCCCTGCCCAGCCAATCTCAGGGGGCAATTGACCTCCCCCCGCCCACACACACACACACCGCCTCTGCGACTGACCAAGGCAGGGAGCAAATTCCAGAGCACGGGAGCCCTCCACAGCTGCCCCGTCCCCTGGATCCTCTCACAAAAGAGGGGACTGCAGCTGTGGCCGATTGGCCTAGGGAGAGAGACAATTCCTCAGAAGGCCAGTGGCAAACAGTATTGGGGCTTTACAGTATTGTGGCTTTACAGGTCATAACCAACCCCTTGACCTTCACCTGGAAACCCATGGGCAGCCACTGGAGATCCCAGCGCACTGGTGTCCCATAGTCCCAGCGAGACGCCCTGCTTAGCTCTCAGCCACTGCATTCTGCTCCGGTTTTTGCTGTTACCCCGCACAGAGCGCATCGTAACAGTCTAATGCTGATGGGACACAAGCCTGCACCAGCAGCAGGGTCTGTAGCCAAAGGCTTCAACTTCCTAGCCAGACAGAGGCTGAAACACTACCTGAGAGAGTGCTGTAACCTAGGTCCATCCTGTCCCAGGGGCTGCCCTAGACTCAGCCAGAACCAGAGGCAGTGCTAGCCCACTGGGGGCCCTAAGCAGGAATATGTTGCGCCCCCCCCATAATAAAAAGCAAATGGGGACCCCCAAGCACAGTGTGCTTAGGCCTAGCGCCAGCTCTGGCCAGAACCAGTTGAGACGCTGTCTCGCTGTCTCCTAGAGCTCACACTGCCCAGCTGTGGAGAGCTCTCCTCCCCACCATGCAGCCAAGCGGGGGGGAACTGCTGAGTGGCTGCAGCAGGGAAGGGACAACACAGTGCTTGGGGCACTCCTGGCCCATGTCAGAGCTGCCCCAGTGGCACAGAGGAGGCAATTAGGGGGAGGGGGTGATGCCTCCTCGCCCTAGCAAAGTGGACACGTCAGACATTGCAGGGCCCAGCCCAGAAAGCTCCATCTCAATTCATACTCAAATACATGTTCTTCCTACTGCAGTCAATGGCCAGGGTCCCAGGTTGGACCCCTGCTCCTATCTGAGCCGCACAGAATGCAGTTTGCTTTTACTAGGGACAGTTTGACCCAGTAACACCCACGGGTGGTGTATATACAAGAATGCTACCAGCATCTTATCCGATGCATGAAGTGGCTAACTGCTGGAGCTGACCGGTGAGAGGAGGGGACAAACCTCACTTTGGACTTGTAGCAGATGGTGATAACAGTTATTCACAGAAAAATAAACAGCTACACCTTGACCTTACCTTGTCTGGCCTGAACTTCAGGTAAGTAACAGCGAAGACAGCCCACACAGAAATGGTGTTTGGGTCCTTGGCTGGGTGTGGGAATGGTGGGAACGTAGTAAAGGAGGTCTCAGTAGCATCTCCTCTTGCTGCAATATGGCCCAAACCTGCACTCCTTGCTCAGGCCAAGCGCCAGGGGAAGGCAGCAGGACTGCAAGTCATTTGGGAGTGGAAGACTGGCTACAGAAATACTAGTGAATAAAACACAACTGACATAATTGGCATCAGAGACTTGGTGGGATAACACACAACTGGAATATTGGTACAGAAGGGTACAGCTTGCTCAGGAAGGACAGGCAGGGAAAAAAGGAAGGTGTTGCCTTGTATAACAACCATATACACACTTGCACTGAGATTGAGATGGAAATAGACTTGTTGAAAGCCTCTGAATAAGGATAAAAGAGGTAAAAAACCAGGGTGATGTCACCATAGGGGTCTACTCTAGATCACCAACCAGGAAGAAGTGGATAAGGCTGTTTTTTAAACTAACAAAATCATCCAAAGCACAGAACTTGGTGATGGGGGACATGAGTTACCCAGACAGCTGTTGGGAAAAATAACACAGCAGGGCACAGATTATCCAACAAGTTCTTGGAGTGTTCTGGAGACCATTTTTTTATTTCAGAAGATGGAGAAAGCAATTAGGGGACAAGAAAAACCACAGGCAGGGTTCGGCCAAGTTTATTGCCCTCAAGGCACAGTCCTAGTGCCCTGACTCCATTGTTACAGGTGCAGTAACACGAGTGCCCAGTAGCAAGGAGTGGCTATCAGCAGTGTGTGTCTCTGCTGTCCCCTAGGACACACAAAGGGTTAAGGTGAGATACTTCACACTTATAGAGGAGACCAACAACTGCAATAAGCAATTTATGCACCACTTTACGGATTTCATGATATGTTTGTTACCTCACCTTGTTCCTGATATCTCGGACAAAATATCCCTATTCATCATTTTGTCAAACCGTCTTATCTTGTATTAGATTGGGATGTATTCATACTAGCTGGAATATATTTATGTAAATATTTACTGCCTAGTACACTAGCAACAACTTTGCCAAGCTGACGCACTAGATACTTATCTGCTTTAATACATGGCCTGACTTTGGTTCACAGCCTATAGTTCAGGCCTCAGATCACGCACCAGTCCCATTGCTCCAGTCCCTCTCTCTCTACTACACTGAGCTTGTGTCACGGAGTCCCCGGGGCGATGGTCTGGACCTGCTCCTTCAGAGGCCAGTCAGGACTCTGGGGGGAAGCTTCTTCTCCATAAACAGCCTGTCTTCAAGGCTAGGAGCTTCACAGCATACAGCTTCCACCTTCCTGGGTCTGACCTCCAAGCATTCAGCACCTTCTGCCCCTCCGTGCGCTTCCCCTAGCGAGCCCGCCAGGCAGGGTCCTGGGGGAAGCCCGTGGGTCTGCACCCCAACTCCACAGTCAGACGTGATTCTCAGCCAGACAGTAACACAGAGGTTTATTAGATGATAGGTACATGGTCTAGCACAGACCACACAGCGAACACGACCCCTCAGCTGGGTCCATTTTGGGGGCCAGGGAGCCAGGCCAGCCTGCCTGTAGCTCTCTGCCTCTTCCCAGCCAAACCCAGACTGACCCTCACTCCCCGGCTCCTCCCCTGCTTCCTTTGTCTGCTTCCCTGGCAGGAGGTCAGGTGACCTCTTCCCCCCACCTGGAGTCAGGTTACAGCTTCAGGCATGGACACCTTCACACAATAGTCAGAGGAGCCATTGAGAACATTTCTATTCCATCACAGCTTGATAGTTTGCTACTCATAGCAGAAGTGGCACTGATTTCTGTGGGCACTTCTCTTTAGGAGTGTTCTTTGTGCAGCCTCCTTGGGAACTGCAGAGACCACTAATAAACCTGGTGTGTGCAAAATTACTCAAAATCCTTTTGTGCTACTATGTCCTTTTTTGCCTTTATAGCAGTTGGGACTAACGTTGCTGGTGTCTCCCACAGAGTTTTAGATGGTTCATTGGCAATGCTATTCCAGCAGCTGAGGAAGAATGCAACATGTCAAAGACTGTGAGCTTGGTCTTGTTACTGAGGTCTCTATTTTGAGGATACCCAAGACAGCAGCTCTTAGAAGGCTCTATAATCATTAGGAGCTGAGGAGACTGCCTCGTTAGAAGATGATGGATTTTTGGGAGACGATGGAGTCTCAAGACATGCCTCCTCTGTCTGGAGATTGTCTTTGCTCTTCCATGTTTGCCGTTCGGGGTCTGGCAAAGGATGCAGTAGGAGTGAGCAACTGGGTGCATTGTTGTGACTGATCGGAAGGAATTCAGCTCATGGATGGTCTAGAAGATGGACGTCCCCAATATGTCCAACAGGGCCAAAGTGGGCTGTTGTAGAGACACGCCTGAGCCACTGCCACTGAGATGGATAAGCTGGGGCTCTGAAGTGAGCGTCCCTCATTTGGGGAGGCCTTCCTGATCTGTGTGACCGGAAAGAAGGAAGTTCTCTACCAGAAATTAGAGAGGGGTGATGGAGAAGAGCAGTGGTGCTGAACATGGAGGCAAATGTCTAAGATGTGTTCCAGCGTGCAGCATGACGCCACTGATGCCTAAGGCAGTGCCAGAGACATCGCGACATCCCATCAGCCAGTGTGGATGCCAGTACCAGTGCCAATGTGGGCAATTGCCCAAGGTCAGGTGTAGGTACTGAGGGCGTCTTATATTTCTTCAGTATCGAACTGGAATCACTTGACCCTACCCCATGAGCAAGCTTAGTTCCTGGGAAGAGAAAAAGGGCTGAAGCTTCTCCCTGTGGAAAGAGGGAGATCAGTATCAGAAATCGTGTCTGCCCCGTGTTCAGATCTCCCTGGCCTTGCTGAGGTGGCGGTACTGCCTTCAGTGCCACAATGGTAGCAGGCACCAAGGTGGGTTTGGGTCTTGGATTCTCTAATGGCACTGAGGAATTTTAGCTGGTCCAACTGTAAGTCCAAGTCAGCCAGTGTCCCTAGTGAGTGTCCCTAGTCCCATCTTGTCAGTCATTGCCTGTTCTTCAGTGTCTACAGTCCTTCTCTCAAGCACCCAAAATACGACTTCAGGTGAGTGTCCCTGGATTATCTTGTCCTGTTAGAGAAGAACTGCAAACCGAGCTGCACTCTACCAAATGGCTCTCGCCAAGACCAAAGACTCAAGCTATGGCTGTGTGAGTGGAATGAGCCTGGGGCAAGGAGGACAGGGTGTGCAGGACACCAGGGCTGCCCTTTGCGCGGAGACACCAAATTTGTCCAAGGACACTGAATTTACCATTTTAGGTTAAGACCATAATACAAAGAACCTAGGAGAAATTTAATCAATTAATTTTTGAAAAAATAATTTAACAGGGAATCTTTCTGGGATTTAAACCTAATGAACTAGAGGAAACTGCAAGAACATTCCACCAAAAGGTAGCGGGAGGACACTGCACATTCCATCTTGCTGCCACAGGTGGTAAGAGAAAACGGAGGGATGACTATGGCCGCCTTGCCCTCTGTGTCTTCGCAGGAGGTGGTCCCACGGGGATGTTCACAACACAGTCCAGTTGAAACGGCCGTTTCTTGATTCCGATCTTGTTGCTCGTGCACCCCTGGAGTGGGTTTCCTACGCAATGGACACACATTTGAAGAACAGCAGGATTCCATGAAGCGGTTTGTTTGAACAGTTCTGGATTTGATTTTCCCCATGATCAGCCTACACCACCAAGTGACTCCCAACACCTGTACTGTAGGGTTGCATTTGGCCAATTATTGCCTGCTCCCTTGCTACCCAGTGCCATAGGCCAACGGCAGCTGCAGGTTGAAATGGCTGCCCGCCCACCCCACCATTTGAATGGCCAGCCCCAAGCTCCCTGGGAGAGTCCTACGGAGTGATGAGCCTGCACAAAATCTTTCCCTCTGCCTATGCCAAGATAAGTATGGCAAAAAGAATCCTCACCTCCCTATGTGCCTTAAATTGGGGCCTCCAGCCACATTACAGGACCCAGATAGCTCTTACAGCCAAGAGCCCCAGCTCCCCCTGCATGGGCTGTGAGCAGCACAGGCTGTGTGGAGGCCAGGGTGAGAGCAGAGAGCATCTTGTTCTGCAGACACTGGAATTCAGGCCGTACTAGCTCCTCCAGCCCAGGGAGAGGGGATGCCAGAGGGCTCTGGTGTGGGGCGAGAAGGGAAGAAAGGAGTCAATGCATTCTAAGAGAAACACGGCTAGCATTTTTATTAACCAGGGAAAAGGACCCTAGACACCAACATACAGGACAAAATGGGCTTGCTGACACCAGCCCCTCTGCTTGGCCCTTGCTCAAAGGAGCTCTCCAGGTGCACTGTTCTTCGATCCTGAGTACTACTGAGCTACCTCCACGCAAAGGGCAGCCAATGGGGAGAAAGAGCATCCCAGAAACCACAGCAACCAGCGGAGAGGCAGAGCCTGTGCTTAACAGGGGCACCTGGATGTCACCTGAAGCAAGTATAACGGAGGTGCTGAATGCAGGCAGAATGGCTGCAAGGGAGCACAATGCCCAATGACTGGTGGGGAGGCTCGCATTCTAGCTGCAGTTCTTAGGCAGGCGATAGACACCGCCAGAGTAGATGAGTTGCTGGTCCCGGACTTTCTTCTGGAGGAAGCCTTGCAGCTCCTGGATGTCAATCTCCGTCACCACGGGACCCGTCATCACAAACATCTTCAGCATGCTGTGAATCCGCTCCAAGGACAAGCTTTCTAGGTTGGTCAGCATCGCCTGAATATACGTCCAGAAAAGCTGCGGGGACACAAAGGCAGGGGTAAATCCCAACCACACCCCACATGCTTCACTACAAATCAGGGAACAGAGATTTGGGAGCACATGTACACCTCGAGACAGCCTGAAAGGGATCTGCAGGACTGACAGCGTATATATTGCACTCTGCTGCCTTCGGAGCCATATAAGAACATAAGAAAGGCTGTACTGGGTCAGACCAAAGGTCCATCTAGCCCAGTATCCTGTCTACCGACAGTGGCCAATGCCAGGTGCCCCGGAGTGAGTGAACATAACAGGTAACGATCAAGTGATCTTTCTCCTGCCATCCATCACCCCACTCTGACAAACAGAGGCTAGGGACACCATTCCTTACCCGGCCTGGCTAATAGCCACTAATGGACTTAACCTCCACGAATTTATCCAGTTTTCTTTTAAACCTTGTTATAGTCCTAGCCTTCACAGCTTCCTCAGGCAAGGAGTTCCACAGGTTGACTGTGCGCTGTGTGAAGAAGAACTTCTTTTTATTTGTTTTAAACCTGCTGCCCACTAATTTCATTGGGTGGCCCCTAGTTCTTCTATTATGGGAACAAGTAAATAACTTTTCCTTATTCACTTTCTCCACGCCACTCATAATTTTATATACCTCTATCATATCCCCCCTTAGTCTCCTCTTTTCCAAGCTAAGAAGTCCTAGCCTCTTTACTCTCTCCTCATATGGGACCTATTCCAAACCCCTAATCATTTTAGTTGCCCTTCTCTGAACCTTTTCTAATGCCAATATATCCTTTCTGAGATGAGACGACCACATTTGTACGCAGTGTTCAAGATGTGGGCGCACCATCGATTTGTATAAGGGCAATAGGATATTCTCCGTCTTATTCTCCATTCCTAACATCCTGTTTGCTTTTTTGACTGCCGCTGCACACTGCATGGACGTCTTCAGAGAACTATCCACCATGACTCCAAGATCTTTTTCCTGAGTAGTTGTAGCTAAATTAGCCCCTATCATATTATATGTATAGTTGGGTTTATTTTTTCCAATGTGCATTACTTTACATTTATCCATATTAAATTTCATTTACCATTTCATTGCCCTGTCATTTAGTTTTGTGAGATCTTTTTGAAGTTCTTCACAGTCTGCTTGGGTCTTAACTATTTTGAGCAGTTTAGTACCATCTCCAAACTTAGCCACCTCACTGTTTACCCCTTCCTCCAAATCATTTATGAGTAAGTTGAATAGGATTGGTCCTAGGACTGACCCTGGGGGAACACCACTAGTTACCCCTCTCCATTCTGCAAATTTACCATTTATTCCTACCCTTTGTTCCCTGTCTTTTAACCAGTTCTCAATCTATGAAAGATCTTCCCCCTTATCCCATGGCAACTTAATTTACGTAAGAGCCTTTGGTGAGGGACCTTGTCAAAGGCTTTCTGGAAATCTAAGTACACTATGACCACTGGATCTCCCTTGTCCACATGTTTGTTGACCTCTTCAAAGAACTCTAATAGATTAATAAGACATGATTTCCCTTTACAGAAACCATGTTGACTTTTGCCCAACAATTTATGTTCTTCCGTGTGTCTGACAATTTTATTCTTTGCTATTGTTTCAACTAATTTGCCCCGTATGGACGTTAGACTTACCGGTCTATAATTGCCGGGATCACCTCTAGAGCCCTTTTTAAATATTGGCGTTACATTGGCTATCTTCCAGTCATTGGGTACAGAAGCCGATTTAAAGGACAGGTTACAAACCCTAGTTAATAGTTCTGCAATTTCACATTTGAGTTCTCTCAGAACTCTTGGGTGAATGCCATCTGGTCCCGGTGACTTGTTACAGTTAAGTTTATCGATTAGTTCCAAAACCTCCTCCAGTGACATTTCAATCTGTGACAATTCCTCAGATTTGTCACCTACAAAAGACGGCTCAGGTTTGGGAATCTCCCTAACGTCCTCAGCCGTGAAGACTGAAGCAAAGAATTCACTTAGTTTCTCCGCAATGACTTTATCGTCTTTAAGTGCTCCTTTTGTATCTCTATCATCCAGGGGCCCCACTGGTTATTTAGCAGCCTTCCTGCTTCTGACGTATTTAAAAAACATTTTATTATTACCTTTTGAGTTTCTGGCTAGCTGTTCTTCAAACTCCATTTTGGCTTTTCTTATTACATTTTTACACTTAATTTGGCAGTGTTTATGCTCCTCTCTAGTTACCTCACTAGGATTTGACTTCTACTTTTTAAAAGATGCCTTTTTCATCTCTCACGGCTTCTTTTACATAGTTTTTAAGCCACAGTGGCTTTTTTGTAGTTGACTTTGTTTTTTAATTTGGGGTATACGTTTAAGTTGGGCCTCTGTTATGGTGTCTTTGAAAAGTGTCCTTGCAGCTTGCAGGGATTTCACTTTAGTCACTTTACCTATTAATTTCCGTTTAACTAATCCCCTCATTTTTGCATAGTTCCCCTTTCTGAAATTAAATGCCACAGTGTTGGGCTACTGGGTGTTGTTAAATGTTATTATATTATGATCACTATTTCCAAGCGGTCCCGTTATAGTTACCTCTTGGACCAGCTCTTGTACTCCACTCAGGACTAAATCAAGAGTTGCCTCTCCCCTTGTGGGTTCCTGTACCAGCTGCTCCAAGAAGCAGTCATTTAAAGTATCAAGGAATTTTGTCTCTGCGTTTCATCCTGAGGTGACATGCACCCAGTCAATATGGGGATAATTGAAATCCCCCATTATTACTGAGTTATTTATTTTGACAGCCTCTCTAATCTCCCTTAGCATTTCATCGTCACTATCACTGTCCTGCTCAGGTGGTCAATAATAGATCCCTATTGTTATATGCTTATTAGAGCATGGAATTACTATCCGTAGAGATTCTGTGGAACATGTGGATTCATTTAAGATTTTTAATTCACTTGATTCTACATTTTCTTTCACATATAGTGCCACTCCCCATATAGATCCACCCTTTGCATGGTCAATGCCTAACAGTAGCGCTAGGTGTTTTAGGACACAGTGCTGGAGAACAAGCTCTGGCCGGCAGTGCGCTAACAACTCCCAGTGGCCAAGTACAGCCCTCCATGCTCCATGGCAACTCTCTTTATACTCTCCCAGTGCCCACAGAATCCCCAGTGCCTGACCCTAACAGGATGCTTTCTGGCTGCTGGACTTCACGCCCCTTCTTAGGAACCCTGGAAGAATGGTGGAGCCCAGGGCTCCTCTGGCTGGACAGTGGTCATTCCAAGCTATGTCAGAGGAGCTGACTTACAGCTGCTTTTAGGAATTCTCGGGGCCCTATGAAAGCAGCTGGTTCTGGAGCAAAGTCCCTCCAGAGCAGGGGTGGGCAAACTACAGCTCACGGGCTCCTCCCAACCAGCCCTCGAGCTCCGGCTGCTCCGGCCCTTCCCCCACGGCCTCAGAGGGCCGGCCCCCCAAGTTGCCCCCCAGAGCAGCCTCCACAGCCAGACATGTGGTCGCACAGCCCGCCCCCGCCCCCACTGTCTTCCTCCCCGTGGCCTCAGCTGACTGCGCAAGAAGCAATTCTGGGGGGCGGGGCTGCACAACCGCGTGGCTGGCTCTGGACTAGATAACACTGGGCGTGCCAAAGGATCAGCGTGGGAGTGTGTCTGATTCACGCTATTCTTAGCAGTGGCAGGGTAAGTGGGCTGTGGTGGGGCT
>ML677396.1:3591289-3611081 GCA_007922305.1 Dermatemys mawii | reverse complement strand
GACAGGGGGGTTGGATGGCATGTGGGAGTCGCAGGGGGCCTTTCAGCGGGCGGGGGTGTGGCTAGGGGTCAGGGAGCACGGGGGTTGGATGGGGTGGGGAGGGGTCTCTGGAAGAGGTGGTCAGGGGGCTTAGATAGGGAGTGGGGTCTTGGGGGGGTGATTGGGGCAGGGGGTATCGAGGGGGTAGTCAGGGGACAAGGAGCAGGAGGGCTTGATAGGGTGGGGGGTCTCGGGGTGGTGGTGGTGGTTAGGGTTGAGGGGTCTCAGAAGGAGGCAGTCAGGGGCAAAGAGCGGTGCGGCTTATGTAGGGGG
This sequence comes from Dermatemys mawii, assembly GCA_007922305.1. Classification (NCBI taxonomy): domain Eukaryota; kingdom Metazoa; phylum Chordata; order Testudines; family Dermatemydidae; genus Dermatemys; species Dermatemys mawii. The sequence goes on along the minus strand of ML677396.1, from coordinate 3,610,769 downwards.
TGGAGTCCTTTGGGGGGAATTAGAGTGGTGGTGGGGTCTCCAGACGGGGCGATCAGGGGACAAGGAGCAGGGAGATAGAACTCCCGACCCATCGAACCCCCCTGAGGGGGAGCAGTCGGGGGGAGGCAGGAAGGGGTAGGGGCTAGTTGGCGGGCCAAGCTGTTTGGGGAGGCCCTCCACACAATTTTGAACTTCAATGTGGCCCTCGGGCCAAAAAGTTTACCCACCCTTGCTCCAGAGACTGGAGACACGATCTATGGCTGGTTCCTAGCATGTGCCTCACAGTCCAGCCTTGAGGTGGGAGCAATAGCCCTATTTACCCTAGACTGGTCATGCTGCTAACTGGGAGGTGACTGGAACAGAGCAACAAACCACCACACAAAGGAATGGCAAGGGTCTTCCACTCTGGAAACACCCACGGTACTCAGGAAAGTACCTGCAACTCCTCCTCTTTCTGGTCTGCCTGTGAAGCCATGGCAGAGTCGCCTTCTTCATCACTGTCTATCAGAACCACCTTCTCCACCTGATCCTTCTGCTCCTCCTCAATCACTGTGAACGTGCCCTGGGGATCCTCACGTAGGATGCCCTGCTGCAGCCACAGGGTCATCTTACGCCTCAGCGATGTCACGGGAACCTTCAGCACTTCACTCAGCTCCACCAGCGTCCACGTACCTGCCAGAGACCACAGGCACCACAAGGGAAAACAGAATCACTCCCTGGTGTGAGAGTTGCACCCAACACAGGAATGCCCAGCGCAGCATCAAGAGAACACCGCCACCACACAGGCCTGGGCCTGCAAACCATCAACACAGGCATTGCCAGAGCAGATCACATTAGCACTTCCTCTAGCCCAGGGTCCTGTCCCCAGCAGCAACTTCCTGTCGAACCAGGCTGCACAGGAAGGGCAAGAATACCATGATGGGCTATTCTGGGATCATGTTTCTCCCAAACACTGCATGCGAAGGGCAGGCTTAGACGCAGGATTCTAGAAATTCTAATGTCACAGTCAGACATGGGCAGCACATTTCATTAGGGTGTGCACCCAGGGATTCCCGCCCTAGCCCGCCCTCGCCCCATCCACTCCCTCCCACTTCCCACCCCGACTGCCCCCCCTCAGAACCTCCAACCCACCCTGCTCCTTGTCCCCTGTCTGCCACCTCCTGGGACCCTGCCCCTAACTGCCCCCCAAAACCCTACCCCCATCTAAACCTACCAGTTCCTTGTCCCTTGACTGCCCCTTCCTGAGATCGCCTATCCAGCTGCTCCCTGCCCCCTGACAAACCCCTCCCCTCCAGAACCCCCGACCCATCCAACCCTCCTGCTCCCTGTCCCTTGACCCAAATTACAAAAACGAATTTCCCCACATCAACTATTTGAAATGGGCCACCGTCATTACCACTACAAAAATGATTTTTCCTCCCTTGGTGTGCTATCAGTAATTGAATTGTGTCGTTAGCCCTGACCCCCCACTTGGTAAGGCAACTCCCATCTTTTTATGTACTGTGTACATATACCTCCTTACTGTATTTTCCACTCCATGAATCTGATGAAGTGGATTTTAGCCCGTGAAAGCTGATGCCTAAATACATTTGTTAGTCTCTAAGGTGTCACAAGGACTCCTCATTGGTGTTGCTGATACAGACTAACACGGCGACCCCTCTGAAACCTGCACTTGGAATGGCACTGAACTGGCACCACCAGAGGGAGGGAGCTGGGGGGCAGGGCTTGAGAGCAGGAAGGGGGCAGGCAGGTGTGGTGGGAACTGAGGGAGGAGCTGCCAGGGGGCAGGTAACTGCGCAATGTGTTCTGAGCTGCTGTGCAGGGGAGCAGGCCTCTCTCAGAGCAGCACTAAGATTAGCGGAACCATGGCCAGATTCAGTGAGTCCTGCTCAGCAGAGGGCAGTGGTGACACATCAGGGAGTGTGGCTGGGCCCACCTGGCCTCACTCACTCTTGCTCTGGAAGTGCAGGATGATGGCTGCATGCACTGGAGACACGGAGAGGGAGACAGTGCGATCCGCCAGCTCCACATCCAGGTTCACCAGGCCCAGGTGATGCTTCCAACTGAGAGTCCTCATGGCCTAGAAGCAGAAGCAGCAGCGGCTCACACTTCACATGCATGACAGGTCACCCACTGGCTGTCACTCACGACTAGAACAGCCACTCCCTGCGGCCTGCACCATGCTCAGCCCCACACAGCCACTGCTCTCCCACCAGATGCAGGCACAGCCCCCCCAGGCTGTCCCCGCACCAACAGTTGCTCAGCCCTCCGGGCCCAACCTCCGCCCTCCCCCGCCCCAATACAAACCATTGTCCAGCCCCTCCCTTTCCAACACTAGCCCAGCATCACCCAGTACTGCTCTCCTCTTCAGGCTGTGCTGCAGCAGGGGTGGACTGGGAAGAAGGCTGGTTTCTGTCCAGAAGCACTATGGGGGACGCAGCCTTTCCAGGGTAGGAATGGGCGTCACCTCGCAGGCTGCGAGCTCTCTGCCCAGTGGGCCAGGGACTTAAACCATCAGACAGAGGCTATTTGGCATTTCCTTCCTAGACAGTCTCCTGGAGGTGGGGAGGGCACTGGCACCCCACACCATGTGCATCTCCCCTCCCCATTGGCAAAGGCCAGGTACGGGAAGGCTAGACACAGAAAGGCTGTCTGGCATGACAATGACCCTCGAAAGCTCCCGCAACCCAGCCAACTCCTGGCCTGAGGCAGAACTGGATCTCAGACAGCAAGAGGGTGGGCAGTGGGGATGGAAATCACAAGATGCCAGTTTTCCATTTGCTGTCCCCACTGTATGGAGGTTAGCTCATGGGAACCAGCTGGGTTTCCAGGCACACACATCTCTCGCTGCTTTGAATTCAGTTGCTTTGGCTAAGCTGGTGCACTCATGTATGAACATTTATAATGGTTTTAAACAGGTTCTACTGGTTTAGCTTGTGCCTGTAGAATGTATTCACACAAGCTTAGCTGCTCTAGGTTCACCGGGCCCAGGTGACGCTTTCAATTGAGAGTCCTCATGGCCTATAAGCAGCAGCGACTCACTTCACATGCATGACAGGTCACCCACTGACTGTCACTCACGCCTAGAACAGCCACTCCCTGCGGCCTGCACCGTGCTCAGCCCCACACAGCCACTGCTCTCCCACCAGACACAGGCCACACAGGCCAACTGTCGGTGGGGGGACAGCCTGGGGGGCTGTGCCTGCGTCTGGTGGGAGAGCAGTGGCTGTGTGGGGCTGAGCACGGGGCAGGCCGCAGGGAGTGGTTGTTCTAGGCGTGAGTGACAGTCAGTGGGTGACCTGTCATGCATGTGAAGTGTGAGACGCTGCTGCTTCTAGCCCATGAGGACTCTCAGTTGGAAGCATCACGGTGAACCTGGATGTGGAGCTGGCGGATCGCACTGACACAGGGAGCCTCCACACACAGAGTTGCCCCAGGTTTGCCTCATGGGGATAAAATTGCTCCTTCTATTAAACCACTGCCACTGCACAGCGCTGGCCTCAGCAGCAGGCATCCTACAAATTGGCTCTTTGGTGTTACTAATGTTTGCTCTCTGCTCTGCCTGGCGCGCAGCAGGCTGGGTAAGTCCATGCAGCTGGCTCCACAGAGATGAGAACCCCTCACCTCTACGCAGAGGGGAAGGAGCTTCTGGAGCCTCCACCTTGCCTCAAGGTCTGGTTAAAGAGGCATGGGCAGAGGTGTCCGCTGCCACGAAGGGCTACAGGAGATGAAGGGAGAAGCCTAAGGACCTAGGAGGAAATGTGCATTGGCAGGGATGCAGACAGCAAGTGGAACCAGATGGGGAGCAACAGCATTTTGGAAGGGCCAAGAACACAGCCTTGGCAGCAACCAGCCATTTCTCTTTCTAATTACCCACCGTGCTGTCTCCAGCTTCTCCACCTGCTCTGCAGGCCCCTGGTGGAACAGGCTCTCCAAAGTCAAGGGTGAGGGAGCCCCACTCTGCATTCTCTCTCATGGGTGCCGGTTGCCCCCCATTGCTAACTACCAGGCATCCCCTGCCCTAGCTAGACGGATCACAGGGCTCCCTCACCTTTAACTTCTCATACTTCTTGGAATAAGCTTCCATGGCCTCCTTGATTTGCTCGGGGAGCTCCAGTTTCTCCTCTTTTAGCGGTGGCCAGAACTCGCTAGACAGGATGACAGCAACGAGGCTAAACGGGGGCCTCTCCTCCTCCGGGAGCTTCTCTTCCTCATCACGGATGTTGGTGTTAATGCGCCGCGAGTCAGCCATATCCTAGGGAAAGGCAGGACAGAGCATCCAGCTCAAAGTGCCTGCTCTTCTCCTGGCCAGGCTCTGAAGCAGAGCCAGTGCTGCGCCCCACAGCAGGACAGAGGTCACAGGGGCCATCACAAAGGAAAGAGACTTGAGCTGGAGAAGGGGGCATGAGAATTGTCTGCAGAGGAGGATGTGGACATTAGCTGGCTGTTTGTCCTCACTATCCACTGAGGAGAGCACCAGACTGGCTTTAGCACAGACCGCCAGGGAGACGTGGGGATCCCCCCACACCCACAGCTAAGTTGCTGCCTCTGCTGTACCTGCTCTAGATGGCAGCCCTAGATTCACCAGCCCAACCCACTCAAGGGTTGAAAATATAGACATACTCTGACGACAGTTCTGGGACCCCCACATCACCCCCTCTCCCTATGGAGCCCTCTCCATCTCTCACCCAGAGTCCCAGGGAGCCTCTCCCATTCCCCACTGTGCTTCTGTCCCACTCTGCAAGACCCCCAGAGGCCCCTCTCCAAGGCACGGGCTCAGATTTAAGGCCAGGACCCCTGACTGCCATTCTCTGCGACACCCTGAGATGTGCTGGGGAACACACACCAAGCCCTGGTGCTGGATCATCAGGAACCTACTTTTAACATGACCTCACAATAGTGCATCTGGGCTTCGCCGAATCGCAGCTTCAGCAGCTCCACGTTGCGGATTTCCCTGACAACAACAGAGGCAGAGGATCATAAGCAAGACCCTGGGAAAGAGAAGCTGAGCCCCCGCCCACAGAGCACACCGCAGGGAAGGTGATACCAGGCAGTTCTGTGTTTTTGGGAACCAGGGCGCAGTTTGATACCAGGCAGTTCGGTGTTTTTGTGAACCAGGGCGCAGTATCCAGCCTGTCTGACTCATAAAAGACACCCCCCTCCCCCAGTCTCTGTTTGAACCAAAACTGATCAGAGAAAAGGTTTGCAGAGAACAATGAAGGGTGCTGGGAGACACGCCTGGACCCCTCCTGACAAAGTGACAAGATTAAGACATCTCAATTAGCATAAGGAATGGAGAAGTGAGACCACTCCCCTAGCCGCATTTGCGTGGAAGATGGACAGGAATTAGCATGAAGAAAAGAGAACAGCACTGAACTCTGGGACCTAAAAAGCAGGGACGCACTGCATTCTGGGAATCCCTGCTCCGAATGCTAATGAACCTTCACCTGCACACACCCAGTTCAGGAATCATCAGACCAATTCTAGTAATAGATCTTCGATTGATATCCCAAAATACTGAAGCGACCTGGTTACATTGTGAGCTTCCTGAAGAAATGATCAGCTCCCATTGTCTATCCCAGGGGCCTCCAAACTTTATGATACGAGGGCCATATTAGATTTTTGAAGGGGTTTCGTGGGCCGAAGTGACTGTGAAAAAATTAAATATATGCAAATATATGCAAATTCCCCCCTTTGCTCTTCCGGCTGCTGCTGCCAGGGCACTCACCCCTCCACACATGGGGCTGCCGGCAACAGCTCGCGGAGGGGAGGGGGGAGCAACGGCAGCTTCTCCATGTGCCTGCTCTGTGTGCCTGCTCAGCTGGAGGGCCGGACAAATCGAAGCCACAGGCCGGATCCGGCCCCCGGGCTGTAGTTTGGAGAGCCCTGGTCTATCCTAAAGAAAACCCTTGAATTCCTAGTTTACTCATAAACAAATCTATTGTTCTCCCTTGAACCTTTGTATTTGCTCTATAAAACCCCCAACCTGTGCCCAAATCAGTGTTCTGATGCTTAGACCCAAACTATGCATCAGTTCCACTGGGACTCCATCATCACCTAACTGATCGTGCTGGGGGCTCTGCCAGTCTCCAGCACTCAGGACCCTGAGCTACTACTATCACCTGGGAACTCTGACCAGTTCACGCCTCATGGAGTGGGTGAGATCTCTCTCTCTTTTTCTCTCTCTGGTATTAACCTTTAAAATGTAACTGTTATGTTTGTTTAGCCCTTCTTCTGTAGTTATCCTTATTATTCAATAAATAACCCTCATGGTTAAGTTGGTTGCTTCTCTCTTGCTCTCTGAATTTTACTCATTTGTGTCTTTAGCTTCCCCCATTTACTCTCCAGCAACGCTTCTTTTACCTAAGCTAAAAGATCCCTGTAGTGCCCAAAAATATTGTGGGGTTTGCTCATCAAGTTGGTTACTGTGAAAATGGGATAGGGACGTGCTAAACTTGGGGCACATGATGGGGGGCGGAGCTGAGAGTGCTGCTCAACTCAGTCCACTGAGACCAGGAGCACATAAGGGGATCAGCTGGAAAGTGCTGATTGACCCAGTCTGCTCAGACTTGCTCTGTTAGTGTGCGTGTGTGTGTTCATCTAGTTCTAGGACTGGAGGAACCCAGCTCCGGGGAACCGAGGTCCTGCAGGATAGCTCCACTGGGAGGAGACTTGCAGAAGGGAGGAGGAGAACTCCATATGACACACACAAGTGACATGAGCAGCACATTAATAGAATTACAGAACACCCCCCGCCCGTCAGAAAAGTAACCCGAATAAATGAGCATACTCCAAAGTAATGGGTACATTTGGTAACAAAGGGCAGTCCCTTTGAACAAGCTGCCCCTGCAGCCTCTGCTAGCCCTGGCATTTGAGCAAGGAGGGACATGCCCGCATCCAGGGCGTTCACCCCATTGAGCCAGGGGCTGCTGCAGGAACTTCCCATCCCCTTGCCGTCGGGCTGACAGTTTGTACCTGCCCTTGCTATCCTAACGAACAACACAGCAGCACGTCTGGCCCCCTTGCCAGCCATTCAGGCCAGAGCGCCTGGCTTTCATTAGCCCATTCCAAAGGTGGAGGAACCAACGTAACTTGCCCAAGGTCAGCAAGCAAGTCAGAAGCAGAGCTGGGGACAGAACCCAGGTCTCCTGACTCCCAGTCCCGTGCGCCTCCTATTGGGCAATGCTGCCTCCCCACATAAAAGCCTCTGCAGGCCTTCAGTGCCCCTGAAGCAGATGTGATGGAGCCAGGAGGATCCGGGGAAGGGGCAAAGTCTGCTCTCTTCCCTGGACTTCAACTCTTTTCACTCACAGAGCAGCACAGTGTCCCCTTCCTAGCGTCTCAAGGCTGTACAGGATATGCTGTGCAGCCAGCTGAGCCCAGGACAGCTTGTAGCAGACCAGGGCCCAGCTCTGAGGTGGACCTTCACTTCCAAAGATCCTGGCCCGCACTGCCAGGTTCCCTGCCTCTGATGGCCCATGCCGCTCTCCTGGTACTAGCCACATAAAGCCAGAGGCCATCTCACTCCAGTCACCCTCTGATGATAAGTGTCCAAGTAGATAAGAAAACCACAGCTCAGTGGCTGAGATCCCAGACTTCAGGCTGGAAACTCAGAACTGCAGAGACAGCCCCACATCAGACAAGGCCTTTCCTGGGCCTTCCTGGCTGAGGCACTCCCCTGCAGACCCTGGGGGTGGGTGCAGGTCTCACCTTTCAACGCTGTAGTTGAACTGGTGCAGCAGACGGTCAGCCAACAGCGTGCGGTACTCATTGATGAACAGATCCTTGCTCCCATAGATGCTCACTAGCAGGCTGATGATGTCTGAGGAACGGCGCTTGGAACTCAACTTCCCTAAGAAGACATGTCAGACCAGAACATGAGAGAGACAGCCCCCCACCACCCCAGGCTCTGCCCCATGGAGGGCCTGGGAACCAGCCACGCTCATTCACACCACCACAAAAGGGAACGAGGAGGAAGTCATGGGCTGTGGAATATTCAGGTCAGGATGGGGGCCGCTGCTGCTGCTCTGATCCTAGTGTCTAACCTGGGTCAGCATCAACTGGGTCAGGCAGCCAGTCCTCTGGCTCGGAGATGTCATCGTCACTCTCCTGGCCATTTTCCAACGTCACTGGGTCAGCTTTCGAAAGCTCATTGGCTAAGTCACCGGACCCTTCAGCATCACCCGTTAGGCCTGCCACAATTTGCCGCACCGTGTCCTCCCTTGTTCTGTCCAAAAGCAGGTGAAGGGGGATGGGTCAACAAAGGAATAAGCACAGCCCAGCCTGGCATGAGATGTACAGATGTCCAACACAAAAATTGGGAAAGTAGTAAATTATGAACTGCCCAGGGCACTAACGAAGAGGACCAGATCGCTTAGTAAACCGGACACAAACAATATGTATTTGAATGTGGCTAAATGTAAATGTATACACCTCAGAAAAAAGAACTTAGGCAATGCTTACAGAGTGTGGGCCTCAATCCTGGAAAGCAGTGACTTTGAAAAAGATTTGGGATTGTGGTGGATAATCTGCCAAACAAGCTCCCAGTGTGATGATGTGACCAAAAGAGCTAATATGAACCTGGGATGCATAAACAGGGGACTCTTATTTTACCTGTGTATTTGGCACCGGTGCGAGTGCTGCTGGAATCCTGTGTACATTTCTGGTGTGCTCAATTCAAGAAGGATGTTGATATATGGGAGAGGGGTCAGAGAAGACCCATGAGAACGATTTTAGGATAAGAAAACATGCTTTATAGTGACAGACTCAAGGAGCTCAATCTATTTAGCTTAAGAAAGAGAAGGTTAAGGGATGATTTGATTATAGTCTTTAGGTACCTATATGGGGAACGAATATTTAACAACAGGCTCTTCCGTCTAGGTGAGAAAGAGCTAACATGATCCAATGGCTAGGAGTGAGAAAAATTCAAGCTAGAAATAAGGTGTAGATTTCTAACAGTGAATGATTAGCTATAGGAACAATCTACCAAGAGTTGTGGTGGATTCTCCATCACTGACAATTTTTAAATCAAGACTGGATGTTCTTCTAAAAGCTCTGCTCTAGGAATTATTTTGGGGCAGGTCTCTGGCCTGTGTTAGAGAGGAGGTCACACTAGAAAGATGATCACAACGGTCCCTTTTGGCCTTGCAATCTGTGACTTGTATGGCACAAAAGAGAATATTGAAAGGTATTAGCATCTAACCAGGGCATAGCTTTGCAATAATAAACACCACTGCTTAAAGAGGGTGTCAGTCCATTTAATAGTCTGAGTAATACAGCAGTATAATGCTTGAAATGAATGAAAAAAACCCTACAACAAGAACAGGATCAGAGGAATTTACTATACATCAGCACCATCTACTGAGTATCGATGGAAGTAGCACAAAACAGTTGAAACCTGAGAGCCATTAGCAAGTGTTCAATAAAAATAACAGACTTGCCCTCCTTCAACTAACCCACAACAGCGTGCCAAACTTGAGGTCATTGTGCAGGAGCCCCAAAGAACCAGCCACGCTCACATGGACAGTGTGACGGGGTGTACAGACCCTACACAGGAGAGAAAGGTGCCAGAGAAGTCCTGGCGGTAGGGGCTAGCCCTGCCCCTCCGGGCCTGTCTTGTAAGACAGGGAGGAGGCTGCAGTTAGCAGGGGCAGGAGAAGCAGGTTTGCCCAAACCAGGGGGCTGCAGGAGCGACCCCTGAAGCCACAGACCGAACTTCTAACTTGGAGACCCTCACCTCAACCCAAAGAAGAGGTCCAGCAGACTCCAGGTAAGATGGACAAGCTAAGCCTGACTCAGGCCTTATCCACGCTACCAAGTGTTGTCGACGCAAGTTATACCGATGTACAGCCACCCCTGTAATTAAAACACTGTTGCATGTCCACACTATGCTTCTTGTGTCGGCAGAACACAGCCACAATAGCAGCTCTTGCACCACACAGAGAGCAGTGCACTGTGGGTAGCTATCCCACCGTGCAACTGGCTGCAGGGTGCTTTGGAAAGGGTTTGCAATGCCACATGGGGAAGAGATAACGTCACATGAAGGTTTCTCAATCCCATCATTCCATGGGCACCCTACTAGATTGCCAGCTGCTTTTCAACTGCCCTGATAATGTGCAGCCCAGCCATATCTGTCAAAACATGGATCCTGCACTGCTCTTCAGTACTGTGCTGTGCACTAAGAACAGAAGGCTAAAAGAGGACCCCAATGGGCGACTATTCAGGTGAGGGGGGCCTTGAAGGAGTATTTTCACACTGAGCCACAGTAATGTGTGCTACTGTAGTGTGCTGAACCTGGCACTGTTTGTTTGCACTGGGCTATGAACTTTGTAACGACTGCTGTGTGTGCCTGAAAAGTAACACATTGTAAATCACTTGTTCAAGTAGCACTCGGTAACCTGACCAAACTGACATTGCTGAGGGGGAGGAGACGGAGGGCGGGAGTGTGTGTGCGTGTGAGAGGGAGACACGCGCAGACACACAGTGCTTGTTGGGGGAGAGTGAGTGTGTCAGCATGCTGTCTCTACGTTCAGACAGCAGCCAGAAGAAAATCCTGAGACAGAAGCTGGCACACAGAGCTAGAATGTCAACAGCCTGAGATTGTAAGACAATTATTCCTTAGTATAGCTGCTTGGGCCCAAAATAGATCAGTGTTAATCACAAGACTGCATCCATATTGTGTGTTCCATACATGCCTAGAATGTTTGCTGCATTTACTCTTAATGGATGATTGTTCACTGACGTGGTTCTTTGTGAATTTAATAAACTGTTCATTGGCTAAAAATAACCAAGTGTCCTGATTTGAGAAATAGTGTCCAAGATAAAAGAACCTAGAGCTTAAAATTAGTAAACTAGCGCTCCCTGGACCCAGTAAAAAGGGGTCACCCTAATTAAAGTCTATCCCTTTACCAGCTACAACGTTTAAACTCAATCTGCCAGTTTGATAGGTTAAATTTCTACTGGCAGATCAGCAGAATCAATAATTATCCCATTCACTTACCTCAGGTACTTCCTGATGGGCTCACAGGCCACCTCCAGGATAACCATGGAGGGGTCCAGTTCTCGCAAGGCCTTGATGGCTGAGATGTAGAGTGTAATGATGTCCGACGTGTTGACTCCTAAAGCAAAAGAGGAGGACAGGCAGAGTTTCAGAGCAGAGAGTAAAGCTCGGACCCAGAAGGGCCCTAAGGGAGTCTTAGTTAGATCCAGAGAGCTGGAGGATAGGTGCTTGCTAGTCAGATGGAGGGACAGTGCTCCATGTGCCTGGGCAGCTGCATGGGAGCTATCAGAAAGCAGCTCAGCACAAACTGAGCGCTCTGAAGCTTCAGAGACCACTGGCTCAGCCCACGCAGCACTTCGGAGAAGCCTTCGAGCAAAGACAACTTGCTAACTTGGTTCCTTGCTGCACTGCAGAGAAAAGGGGAGCTTGAGATGTGGGACAGAGCATTCCTACAACACACTGATATCCAAGCGTGCACGAGCACAGAGGGGGCAGGGACACGATTACCACACGCTCACCTTGCCATGCCCCTCAGTGCGGTGGCAAAGCTGCTCTTCAGGATATCCCCACTCACGCACAGCCCCTTCCGGGCCCATGCCCAGTCCCTGGGGACACATGAGGGATGAAACACTCACCGGGATGAAGAAGCCGCATTTCCAGAGCGCTTTTCAGGGAGCTGAGCAGCTGCTGCCTCTGATTGGTCCTTTCCAGGCAGAACTTGAGATCCTCCACAGCTGGCTTTGACTCTGGAAAATCTACAAACCAAAAGAGCAGTCAGAGAGGGTACCAGGCCCCATAAGGAGGCAATGGGAGAGCAAAAGATTCCCCATGGCACATGGGAAGGGGAAAGCAGGGCTACAGGGCTACGAGGCAGGTCTGGGCTGGCAGGCAAGGAGAGAGCAAGTCAACACAGCCTGGGCAGCAGGCAGAGGTCATGCTCACCACGGATGATGCTGAAGAGCTCCTCAATGCGCATGCTGGCATAGATACGGTAGAAGAACCTCTGTACATGGCACCTCCAGCGCTTCAGGGTGCTGCTGGCCTCCGGGGTGGAGTGGGGCATGGGGCTGTCCTGCAGGAACACTCTGCTAAGCCAGCCAATCACCTTCTCGATCCACTGCACAATGAGAGGGACAATAGAGAGAGAGCCACACAGCCCAGCCATGCCAGCCACCATCCCATGCACCTTCAGCAGACTGGAAATAAGGTGTACGTTTTTAACGGTGAGAGTAATTAGCCATTGGAACAATTTACGAATGGTCATGGTGCATTCTCCATCACCTGACAATTTTTAAATCAAGACTGTAGCAAAAGATAGGCTGTAGGAATCATTTTGGGGAAGTTCTCTGGCCTGTATTATACAACAGGTCAGGCTAGCAGATTCCAGTGGTGTCTCCTGGCCTTGGAATCTATGGCATTCACAGCAGGCTCCCAGGGCACACAACGCCATGCTAGCCACCTGAGAAGAGCACTGCTGTCTGCCATGGCTCAAACCCAGCTCTGACTACAGACCATTGGTCCCCAATAGCCAATACTGGAGCTAGAGGAAGCACCATGGGGACAGTGAGTTAGAAAATGCAGCCAGATTTGAACTAAACCACAGGAACACCATGAGACACATCCCACAAGCCACTCCTGCTAACACAACAGATCTCATGTGTCCTGCAGACATGCTATGTTCTGAGCACAGCCACTAACCATGTACCCTATGAGATCGTCACAAGTCAATAGCTAGACCTGCAGCAAAGATGACTTCCAAGACCCGCCTGAGAGAGAGAGATGTGATGACGTACGTGTATCTCTATGGGGCGGGGGGGTGACTTGAGCTGCATTCCCTAGCCTCCTGAGATGTGCCCCAAATACACTGCCAGATGCTGCAGCCAGAGTCGTGGGGATACCCATCCTTGAATGAACGCCTCTTCCCCAACAGGAATCCCCAGGGCCAGCACTAGGGATGGCTGTAGCATTTCCTACCAGGCAACAACCTCCATCTCCCTCCTTACTGTTCACATGCAGCCATCAGCAAAAGAGAAGCAGTTCGGTAATATGAATTATCAGCATTCTTCAGTATGCCAAAAGAGTTGTAATGAAGTACTGGTTACAATGTCAGCATCCAGCCAGAAATTACTGGAATCCATCCGCATAAGAGATGCACAGTTACATAATATACACTACATAATTAATTACAATCCAATGTAATTTATTACCAAATCCTTGTTTTTACTTTGGTCTTGATCATTTTTATGCAACAAAGAGTACGGACAACTTCCTCAATCTTTGGAGCATACCACCGCAGAAGACTCAGTTAAACACAATGCTAAGTGGCACATTACATGCTATAAGAAATGTGTCCATAAACTGAATTTGGGAAGGTTGGAGAGGAAATACACTGAGCATCAGGAAATAGTTGAAGATGTCGGTAAAAGTGCCAGCTGTGGGTGAGACTCGCCTTATACTAGGTCCTGTGGCATGCACTTTGAGAACACTGCTTCTTCTGTGGTAAGCAGGAACTCAAAAGCATCCACTAACTTTCAGCACCTAAGTCAAGTGAGAAACTGAATGAAGCAGTCACACTTAGCAAGAGCATAGCATGGAAAGTAAAGTGTAAGTGGTTGCATGGCTGGGATGTATTTTCCAGAAGCAAGCACATACCATCCAGACACATTAAACTTGTTAAATGCCCAGAAGGGGCAATTTTAAGCTACAGGATGAGGTTACTCACACTTGCAATCCATTCACATCTGATGGACCAAAGCTTATTAATATCATGACACAGCCATCTTCAGAGATGAGACAACTAAAGATGTCAGCCAAATGGTTACTTTGGATCATGACTTGTAAGAAGCTTTCAGAACCCAAGGAATTATCCAAGGCTCCATCAATCTATGGGCTCCAATCAAGGACAGACTACAGCTGTGCTTGAATGCAAGAATAAAGTCAGATTGAAGGTGGCAGAAACTCTAACAGAGCTGACTACAGACAGTCATTGTTTGCTCATCTCCTGGTCATGCCCAGATCTCAGCGTGATATTGATCTAATGTGAGACTTAGGAAATACAAATTCTCCAGGGTACCGCAATTGATGTTTGAATACTCCTAGACTTTAAGGTCAGACGAGACCATTATGATCATCTAATCTGACCTCCTGCACAATGCAGGCCACAGAACTTTACCCACCCATTCCTGCAATATACCTCTCACCTATATCCAAGCCACTGAAGTTCCCAAATCATGGTTCAAGGACTTCAAGGTGCAGAGAATCTTCCAGCTAGTGACTCATGCCCCTTGCTGCAGAGGAAGGCGAAAAACCTCCAGGGCCTCTGCCAATCTGCCCTGGAGGAAAATTCCTTCCCAACCCCAAATACGGCGATCAGCTGAACCCTGAGCATGTGGACAAGACTCACCAGCCAGACACCCAGGAAAGAATTCTCTGTAGTAACTTAGATCCCATCCCCTCCAACTTCCCATCATATGTCACCAGGCCCATCTATTACAATAATCAAAGATCAGTTACCAAAATTACATTATCCCATCATACCATCTCCTCCATAAATTTATCAAGCTTAGTCTTGAAGCCAGATAGGTCTTTTGCCCCCACTGCTTCCCTTGGAAGGCTGTTCCAGAAATTCACTCCTCTGATGGTTAGAAACCTTCATCTAATTTCGAGTCTAAACTTCCTGTTGGCCAGTTTATATCCATTTGTTCTTGTGGCCACATTAGTACTGAGCTTAAATAATTCCTCTCCCACCATGGTATTTGTCCCTCTGATATATTTATAGAGAGTAATCACATCTCCTCTCAGCCTTTTTTTGGATAGGCCATACAAACCAAGCTCCTTGAGTCTCCTAAGACAGATTTTCCATTCCTCGGATCATCCTAGTAGCCCTTCTCTGCATCTGTTCTAGTTTGAATTCATCCTTCTTAAACATGGATACAACAGAACAATACTTCTGTGCTGGGCAAAAAGCAAACTAACGCACATCTTGCATGGTTTTCATAAGCCAGCACCTGCTGACAATGTGACTGATACCTTATGCCAGTGGAAGCCTTTCAGGTTACCTATCATAGATGGTACAGCTGAGATCCAAGCTCTCGACAAAAATCATTTACACCTTCCAAGACTTGGCTGAACACTTCATTAGGAGGCTACGTAGAAAATACTGGACCTCTGATGAAGTCCACCTCGTGTTTGACACATATGCAGCGGAATCAGTTACAAAGAAGAGACTCCATGGTATAAACTTGTCCAATACAAAATCATTGATTCCACCAACGTCTCCAACATCACAATGAACTGTCTCATACCCGCACAAAGGACAAGTTAACCACACACCCCGTGGAGAAAACACGCCGGCATGAGAAGAACTTTGTCATCGCATGGCATAATAAAGCTGCTGCCTCCCACTGTTCTACGGAGTTTCTTTGTTATTCCCATGAGGAGGCTGACACTAAAATTATTTTGCACGCCATTGGTGCCAAAGAGAGAGGTCCTACTGAACTCCAGATTTTTGCACAAGTTTGAGACGTTCTAGTGTTCTCTGTGAGATGCTACCCAAGACTTACACAAGATTCTTTTTGTGCCTGTTGCAGGGGAACAGAATCACTGTATATCCCTCAGACGTGTTTTCCTATCATTCGGATCATAAAAAGCCACTGCACTGCCAGGTTTCCATGCCCAGGATTGGCACTTCTGGAAAGACCATATTATCTTACAAGAAGGCATTTGATTCAGTCTCTGAAGACTCTCTCCTGGCTCTGAAGGTGCTCGGAATGTCTGAGACAGTCACTGATAAGATCATAAATGCACTGGAGGTGTTCATGTGCCAATATATATATATATATATATATATATATGCAGAGAACGTGAAAAGCTTTAGGTTGCCACATGAACTCTAAGTAGCTTAATCAACTAAGATGAGCTATTAACAGCAGGAGAAAAAAACTTTTGTAGTGATAATTAGGGTGGCCCATTTCAAGCAGCTGAGAAAGTGTGAGCAACAATGGGGGGATACTTAACATGGGGAAATAGATTGCAAACATGGGGAAATAGATTCAATTTGTGTAATGACCAAGCCACTCCCAGTCTTTATTCAAGCCTAACTTAATGGTATCCAGTTTGCAAATTAATTCCAGTTCTGCAGTTTCTCATTGGGAGTCTGTTTTTGAAGGTTTTTTTGTTGAAGAATTGCCACTTTTAAATCTGTTACTGAGTGACTGGAAAGATTGAAGTGTTCTCCTACTGGTTTTTGAATGTTATGATTCTCAATGTCAGATTTATGTCCATTTATTCTTTTGCGTAGAGACCGTCCAGTTTGGAAGAGGGTAGAGTTATGTTGGTGGATGTTTCGCAAGAAGCAGAGAAATGGAGAAAAATTCCCAACCAACACGGGATGCATTTTTACCTGCTATCAAGGTGGCAAATTGGAATGACTCTGGGATGGCTGAATGCATCCAAAACTACCTTCCCCATCAGACATGGATGGGTCTTGGAGGATGGACTGATCGCACCAGTTGCGTGTGAATACCATGCGCTCCTGAATCAATTATTTAGCTAATCAAACGCTTGTGAAAAAAGCAGACGCTGCAAACATTTGGCCAGCAGCCTGCCTTGCACAGAGATGCGTGAGTTCAGCATGGTCAAGGATCAGTCTGACAACATGTCTAACACTGGTGCCCTAGATGGAGACAACACTGATGATGATTTTGATGAATGAATGTTTTCAGTGCTACATGTCAAGGCTAACTTCCCTAGGTTTATCAAAGATCGGCTTCTTTTTGTGAACAATGCATCCCTGTGGTAAAAGTATAATTTAAAAAACATTCATTTTTAAACATTTTCTCAAATATATATCTACATAATTGTTCTAGGTTTGTCATGTTTGGTTCCATTGTGTTTGCGGGATAAAGGGCTTTTGAATGATACCCAGCCCAACCCATTTCTGACTCCACTGTTTCCACCAACTGGGAGCTGAGGAGCAATGAGCTCTCCCATGCCCTGCCACAGAGGGTGACACCATTGAAATTAGGATTCTGTAGATTTTTACAAATCAAATGACATCGCCCTTATCTTTCTATCATTAATTTGCCCACGGAATGAGATTTTACTGCTCCCAGACTATGCAGCTGTTAGTCCAGAGGCAACAAGGGGGGGCATGCAGGGTCATGTGCCTTCCCAGATTTATTGCTTGGCCTGTACTGAGCACACTCAGTAACACTGCTGAAGCCGGCTGCCCTCATTCTGCCCCTACACTATCAGCAGCACGGGTCCTCTCTGTAGCTCTCTCCCTCTTTATAAGACTCAGATTCCTTCCCTTAAACCCAACTCAGCAGCAGGTGCACTCAGCCCTGTTCCCTTTCTTGCAGGGTCCAGTCACCCTGTGACAGTGAGATTCTAATGGGGTTTTGCAAGGATTGGGTAGGTCCAACCCTATTTAACATTTTCATCAATGATCTAGAAGCAAATATAAAATCGATGCTTATAAAATGTGTGAATGACAAAGACTGGAGTAGTAAATAATAAAGACAGTGCAGTCATACAGAGTGGTCTGGATCACTTCATAGGCCGGGCCCATTCAAACTAAATGCATTTTAATAGAGTCAAGTGCAAAGTTATATACCTAGGAATCAAGAATACTGGCTGTACCTAAAGAATAGGGGGCTGTATATGGGAAAGCAGTGATTCTGACAAGGACTGAGAGGTCATGAGCTCCCAGTGCAATGCCGTGGCAAAAAGAACTAATGCAATCCTGGGATGTATAAACAGGGGAGGAGTGAATAGGAGCAGGGAGATGATTTTACCTCTGTATACGGCATTGGTGAGACCGATGCTAGAATATTGCATCTAGTCCCGGGGTCCACATTTTTAAAAGGCTATTGAAAAATTGGAGAGGAATGGAGAAATGGGCCACAAAAATTATTCAAAGGCTAGAGAAAAATCCTTACAGTGAAAGACTTAAAGAGCATAATCTGTTTAGTTTATCAAAAAGAATACAGAGTTGACTTAATTATGGTGTACAAGTACCTTTATGGGAAAAAAATAGCAGATACTAAAGGTGTCTTTAATTTAGCAGAAAAAGGCAGAACAAGAACCTATAGCTAGAAGCTCAAGCCAGACAAATTCAAATTAGAAATCAGGCACAATTTTTTAACGAGGGTGATTAACAATTGGCGTAAACTCCCAAGACAGGTGGTGGATTCTCTATCTCTTGAGGTTTTCAGATCAAAAGTGAGATGCTTTTCTGGAAATTATCCTTCAGCCAAACACTAATTATTGGCCTCAGTACATAGATTCACAGAGTTTAAACATCTCTGCCAGAGGATGTTGTGAAGGCCAAGACTATAAGAGGGTACATAAAAGAACTAGATAAATTAATGGAGGATAGATCCATCGATGGCTATTAGCCAGGATAGGCAGGGATGGTGTCCCTAGCCTCTTTGCCAGAAGCTGGGTGACAGGGGATGGATCACTTCATGATTACCTGTTCTATTCATTCTCCCTGAAGCACCTGGCATTGACTACTGTCCGAAGACAGGATACTGGGCTAGATGGACCTTTGGGCTCACCCAGTATGGCCATTCTTATGTTCTGTAAACTAGAAGGGACAATTGTGATTATCTATTCTGTCCTCCAGCATAACCCTGAATTAATTCTTTAATACAGGGGAAACAATGAATTGTAATGGCCTGTGTTATGCAGAATGTCAGACTAGGTGATCACAACGGTCTCTTCTGGGCTTATACTCTGTGAATCTATGAAACAGGGTATTTCCATGGGCTTCTGTGTCAACAGTTGGGGGTGGGAGGGAGGAGCTTGGCAGGCCAAGTTAGGATTTCTCCAAATGGGAGTTTCATTTTGACATCAGCCCTTTAACTTGTGACAGAAACAAGCACATGCTGCCACCAGAACAGCTCTGGGTTGCTGTGGGCCTTACCTCCTGGAACTCATTCAGGAAAGAGCGCTCATACTCTCCCCGGCATCTGCGCTCCATCCGCTCCTCTATCATCTTGTGCAGGATGGTGGTGACAGCGTTAGCACTCACTCTCTCCAGCAAGTTCAGCCTGTGACTGTAGACAGAAACAGTGGCCTCATTCAGAACATGTAGACAGGAAAGGGTGAAACAAAGTGTAAAGTAACTGGGTTCAGGAGAGGGAAGGGGGTAAAGGCCTGTACTGCATGTTGGCTAGCAGGTGTCAGATTAGGAACTGGCCTCTCTCCACACACGCACAGCAGCACAGACAGAGGAGCATTTCTAACCTGCCAGATGCCAACATTGTACGGTACTTGGGTGCTCCAATATCAAGGTGATCAGCACTGTATAAATGTCTAGCTGGATAACGAGACCACAGACCTGAGGGTGATTGGGTTTGCTCAGTATGCACAGTGGTTATTTGGGAAGGGTTTTTATCCACTAGGAAGGAAAAACAAAACAATAGAAAAAACAATAGAAAACAATAGAAAAAACAATAGAAAACAATAGAAAAA
>ML677396.1:3575469-3591279 GCA_007922305.1 Dermatemys mawii | reverse complement strand
AAAACAATAGAAAACAATAGAAAAAACAATAGAAAACAATAGAAAAACATAGAAAATAGAAAAACATAGAAAAAACAACTGGAGCCAAACTTAGATCATCAGACATTAATGGAAAGGAAATCAATGGGATAGTATAAAACTCGTGAATTCCAAACAACAGGATACAGTATAACATGATATAGTCCAAGTCATACCAAATTGTTTCACTAGTCTACTGGGGAAACACAGATCTGGAGACAAAATACATATATTCTATATAATTAAATGTTACTTATAACAAAAACAATGCCCATTGAGCATTTCACAGGTTTTGGCCATCAGAAAGTTCAAACAACGCTACAAGGAAGAAACTCCTTTCCAAACTTATAACACAAAGGGTTTTTTTTTCATTCCCAACTGAGCAGAGAACGTAACGAATCACATTCCTAGACCTTGCATTCCTTCCTGGTCTTTGGTTTTATACAAAGCTATAAGTTCAGTTAATGTTACATTAAGTTGGAGGTTAGATGTATGTGTTTAAAAACAAATAAATACAACACTCTGTTAAAGCGTCTGTGGGTAATCTTAGGGACAGACAGAATCTCCAACTATAGTTCCCTATCAGCACAGGGGAGCAGAGCACTGAAGTGGGAACTTTCACATCCCTCAACTAGAGGGAGAAGGGGCTGGTTCTTAAGCAAATCTTTTCTCCCAGGGGCCTGTCAGGAGCTTACATTAAATCATCATAAAAAATAAAAACCAAGAGATTTTAAACAGACTAAGAATTCATTCCCTTCTCAAGGGCTCAGGTCCTATTCTCTCCTGTAACAGTATAACCCCACTAGTTCTCCAATCGCCTATAGCAGGCGTGGGCAAACTTTTTGGCCCGAGGGCCACATTGAGGTTGCAAAATTGTATGGAGGGCTGGGTAGGGTAGGGTAGGGAAGCCTGGCCCCAACCTCTATCCAACCCCTCCCATTTCCCACCCCCTCAGAATCCTCAACCCATCCAACCTCCCCTGCCCGCCCCCTCTGGGATCCTCCGCCCTAACCATCCCCAGAGACCCCATCCCTTATCCAACCCCCTGCTTCATGACCGTCCCCTCCCGAGACCCCCTCACACCCCTAACCACCCCCAGGACCATCTAAGCCCCCCTGCTCCCTAACTGCCCCGACTCTATCCACACCCCTGCCCCCGACAAACCCCCAGGACTCTCACATCCTATCCAAGCCCCCCGTCCCCTGATCGCTCCTCCCCAGAATCTCCGTCCCATTCAACCACCCCCTGCTCCCTGACTGCCCCCCAGGACTTCCGGCCTCTTATCCAAAGCCCCGGCCCCGACTCCCTTACCACACCACTCAGGCCCCCCGAAGCGAGACACACTGCCCTGCAGGAGCTCACAACCCCACCCCCTTAGCACACCACTCAGAGCCACCAGAGTCAGCTATGCCGCTGCAGCGCTGCCCAGAAGCGGTGGGCCAGTGCGCTGGTGGTGCAGGGCGCTGAAGCTGCAGGGGAGAGGGGACAGTGGGGGATTGGGGATAGGCTAATGGGCTGGATGTGGCCCGCAGGCTGCAGTTTGCCCACCCCGGCCTATAACATCTTCCAAACAAACATTCCCAGTAAGACCTGATATTTCTAATGGGGAAATGAGCTGTTTTTAAACCCTTCATTCAGGCCTTCTCCATACATCCCTGGGGAGTAATGAAAGGCAACTAGGCTTTGCAACCTTGGTACCCCCAGATGGACTCCTCCTGTTTTTCCATATTAAATGTGACCAACTTCTTCAGGAACCTTAACTTTGCGGGGACAGAAAATCTTTCACTTACAAACATCTCCCTTTAAAGAACACCAATCAAAGCCTGTGTCCAGGCCAGTGGATGCTCATACACCATCACCAGAACCTGTCTGTCTAATAATATGCTCTTAGCTCAACCACAAATCATGGGCTTGATGCAAGCACCACTGAGTGAGATTCTCTGGTCTGTGATGTTCAGGTCAGACTCAATCATAGAGGTCCTTTCTGGCCTTAAAAAGCTACGTAGCCTCCTATCCAGGTTGTGTCTCATTCTGTCTAACAGACCCCTCCCTTTAAGATACGCACAGGATTTCATTGAGTTGCTGAAACTGCGCCATGGCTGTGGGACACCAGCACTGCTCTTTCTTACTGCTGCAGCCCATGCACTGTAGGCCATCGCCTCCTCCATCCTCCAGGTCACTCTCTTGTTCGTTTTCACTCATGCCGCTCTCACACATGTTCATTCTGTCTTCACCCTTCTTCCACGGCCGCATGTAAATCTTGAAGGTGCGGCTGTAGAACTGCTGGATCATCTCCTGGAAAGTCTTTGTGGTGGTGAAGAAGAGGATGGCTTTGAACATGGTGTAGACTTTCTCTCGCAGCATCTGTGAGCCTGTTCCAAGGAGCAAGCCCATTTTGGTCCATTTTTCCAGAAGGTCCAAGCTGTTTAGATAAGGGTCTAGGCGGCACTTGAGCAGACAAAATGCGTCCAGGAGAAGCAAGAAGCACTGTGGTTCTTCGGCTGTGTTTTCATACTGGCCGATACAATTCCAGAACTCAGGAGCTATATTTGCCTGAAGGTCTGTCTGTAAAACTTCAGTGAACCATTCTTCGAGGACAGAGTGCAAGTCATAGCGTTGCAGCACTTCCACGGCAGCCTGCAAATCACTGTCCTTCAGCAGCCCCACTGAACCGGATCTGGGTGCTGCCTAAAGAGAGACATCAAGTTAAATACAAGCATGGACACCAAAAAATTACTAAAGCTTGACTCTGCAAATCAGAAGAGAGATCACTTCAAAGAACAGTGAACAGGATAAGAATGGAGTCTGTCACCAGGAGGTAGCTGGGTCACATGTGTGTCAGGGTAACTGTAAGTTACCAAGCAACTGCTGTTTGGTGTTCCCTCTTTGGAGAGGCTGCGGTCTCAGTCTTGCTCCTGATGGGAAGGTGCCCACATCACAAGCATGAACACTGTGACTGGCATCAACTGCTCCCCTGGCTGGCAGCTGCCATGGAAGCCATAAGCTGACTGACCTATTTATCCAAGAGCAGGAAGCCACAACAGCAGCCATTCAGCATTAATAATGGCACATGTAAGTTTCTGTTATACATCCCCTCTAAAACCAGCAGAAACACTCCGACCAGCCTCAGAACTGGCAGATTTAGAAACAAGATGAATTTTTCTAGAAAATGTAAAGTGAATTCTAAATCTAGGGGCACTCTCTGAACTCCTGTGGAGACCCCAAGGCATGTGGACATCCATCCTGACTTTGCAGGAACAAAAACTAAGGAAATTCCCACATAAAAATGTTGTTAGGACGCAGGCAGACATCCATTTCTCTGGTTTGTCACTTATCAAGAACAACTGGATATAAACAAAATTTAGAGACCCAGGAAATTCAGAGTTAAGTCTGCACTTAGAAGAAGTCCAAAGGCACTACCTTAACTCTGTCAAGTGATGCCCTAATAAAAAAAGAAAATCAGGCTACCTCACTCATCGATAACAAACACGTAAACAGCATGGTGAAAGTGGACATTCCCTCCCGAAAAAATTCTGCATGGAGTAGAGGATGCTCAGGAGCTCCCAGGCTGAGGCTCTATGACCCAGGTGCTGCCAATTAGCCCTAAAATAGCAACATGCCCCTGGGCAAACCTCCCACATCCTGAAATTACTGCACTTCTGAGAAGAGGCGAGTAACAAACCCCAGAAACAAATGTGGGAACGGGACACAAATGAGAAAACCAATGGTCTGGATTTCTGGCACTGCCCCTGAAAGGAGCAATGGCACAAGGACACGGCCATGCCTAGGACAGGAGAGTCAAGATGGTCTAGCTACCTAACCTGCCAAATTCTGGATATTTGGGCCTATTACAAGCACAAGCTTAACGCCAGATCTCCTAGTTTCTGAAGTGGTTTGTTCAGCTGCTATTAACAATAAATATTTCTACCACCTCAGCATCAAGAGGCCAAACAGCTAGTGAGCCCAGCGTGCTCGGTGCTGTACAACCACGGGGACCCTCCCTGCCCCCAGGAGCTCGGAGCCTAAGGGGCTCTTCCCTCGACTATCCAGCCCTCTCTCACCCTGCACCGAGAGGGTTATGGCGAGGTCCGGCCAGCCCCAGAGTCACACCGAGCAGCTAAAAGCTGGGCGGCGGGGAGGGGTCCCCCAAGGGCGGGTTTGGGGCGCTGGGGGGGGGAGCGAGTCGGGGACGGACATGGCGGGGCAGGGAGCCTGGCTGCGCGCCGCCGGGGCCCAGGCGCCGGCCCCGCCTCTCTCACTCACCAGCCCCAGGGCGGCGGGCGGTACCAGGCCGGTGCTCAGCGCCTGCCAGGCCGCCGAGAGCTCCGGGCCGGCCCCGGCCGCCTCCATCCGGCCCCGCGCGCCAGGCGGATCTGAGGCAGGCCCGGGGCGGGGCGGGGCGAGGCGAGGCGGGCGGTTGGGGCGGAGGCCGGGGAGCCGCGGGGCCGGGTTCGCGGCGAGGCGGAGGCCGGGGAGCCGCGGAGCCGGGGCCGGGGGTTCGGGCGCGATGACTCAGCAGGGGGCGGCGCTGCAGAGCT
Organism: Dermatemys mawii; assembly: GCA_007922305.1. Classification (NCBI taxonomy): domain Eukaryota; kingdom Metazoa; phylum Chordata; order Testudines; family Dermatemydidae; genus Dermatemys; species Dermatemys mawii. The sequence continues at coordinate 3,586,723 of ML677396.1, read as the reverse complement.
ACAACAACGAGCTGGTCAAGTGTGAGCGCGGGGCGGGGAGCCGGGGCCGGGCCCGGGCCCCCCGCGTTTCCAAGGGACAGCGGGTGGCAGGCCCCGGCCAGGCCTCACACAAAGCCTGGGGCGGGTCCCCGCACCGTACACGGTGCCCCGCGGCAGGGAGGGGGGATTTGATAGCTGCTTTCAACTGCCTGAAATGGGGTTCCAGAGAGGATGGATCTCGACTGTTCTCAGTGGTACCAGATGACAGAACAAGGAGTAATGGTCTCAAGTTGCAGTGGGGGAAGTTTAGGTTGGATATTAGGAAACACTATTTCCCTAGGAGGGTGGTGAAGCACTGGAATGGGTTACCTAGGGAGGTGGTGGAATCTCCTTCCTTCGAGGTTTTTAAGATCAGGCTTGACAAAGCCCTGGCTGGGATGATTTAATTGGGGTTGGTCCTGCTTTGAGCAGGGGGTTGGACTAGATACCTCCTGAGGTCCCTTCCAACCCTGATCTACTATGATGGGACCTTCGCACGGGTGGGGAAGAAGGATGGTGAAGGGGTCTGGGTTGCCCCGCCCGGCCAGTGCCCCAGGCGCACACGCCTGGCCCGCAGCGTGTGCCGGCAGGATGGGCCCCGCACCCGCTGCTGCCCGTGGCCCTGACCCCCTCCTCCTCCCCCCGCCCCCAGGTATAGAGGAGCTGTGCGCCAAGCGGGAGGAACTGAGCCAGCAGATCCAGCAGGAGGAGGAGGAGAAGAACAAGCTGCAGAATGACATCCGGCTCCTGACGGAGAAGTTGGCCCGCGTCAACGAGAGCCTGGCTCGCAAGATGGCCACCCGCAATGAGTTCGAGAAAACCATCGCTGAGACCGAGGCCGCCTACACCAAGGTACCGGCCTCTGGAGGCCGGAGTTGGATTCCTCCAAGGCAGCCCTTGGGAGGCTGGGGGCTTATGTGGTTCTGCGAAAGCTTAGAGGCAGGGCCTCTCTCTGCCCTTAACAAGGCCTTATGTCTCTCTAGATCAAGCCCTAAAGTGCCCTCCGGAGCCAGGAGAAAGCAGGGATTGGGGCTGTGGCTGAACTAGCACTAGGGTCAAATCGTTCCTCCACCAAAATCCTGCTGTTGCTTACCAACAGGTCTACGAAAGGAAGTTACGTTCACTGCCGCACACCAGGGCCTTCCTCCTGGGCATAGCACTTCCCACCTTGGGAAATGCTCCAGCTAAGGCCTCTCACAACTCTCCAAAAAGAGGGTTACTGCTGCCAGAAAACCAGTGCTCATACTTGCAAAAACTAGGCACTGCACAGTTTGGACATGGGACTTCCAGGCCGATACCACTGCCCTCTGCTGCTTGACTGCGTTGTGGGTGGCTTTCTGGTCAGCATTCAAATACTGAGAATTGGGATTCCTGGGCTTGCCTCCTGGTCTGGAAGGGCAAGATGGCTTGTTGGTTAGAATAACAGTGACAGACAGATTGACAGAGGCCCTGGGGATTTTTTGCCTTCCTGTGCAGCTTGGGGCATGGGTCACTTGGTAGAGGATTCTCTGCATCTTGAAGTCTTTAAACCATGATTTGAGGACTTCAATAGCTCAGACATAGGTGAGAGATTTACTGCAGAAGTGGGTGGGTGAGATTCTGTGGCCTGCATTGTGCAGGAGGTCAGACTAGAATCTATGATCATAATGGTCCCTTATGACCTTAAAGTCTATGAATCTCTTATTCATTCCTATCAAAACCTGCAATGGTCTCTGGGCCCAGCACAGCGCCGGATAAGGACTCATACAGTGCTTTGAACCTTCCTTACGCTTAGGACAGCCTCATGGCTCCAGGGTGTGCGAAAGCTTAGGGAAGGGTAAGGTGCTGTGATCTCCCTATGGACCTGGCTACACTTGAAATTTCAAAGCGCTGCTGAGGGCTCCCACGGCAGTGCTTTGAAGTTCGTGTGTGGTCACGCCTGAGCGCTGGGAGAGCTCTCCGAGCGCTCCTGGTAATCCACCTCCATGAGGGGTTTAGCTCCAAGCTCTGGGAGCATGGCTCCCAGCACTCGAAGCCTGTCCACACTAGCGCTTTAAAGCACTTAGACTTGCTGCGCTGAGGAGGGTGATATTTCACACTCCTGAGCCAGCAAGTTAGAGCCCTATAAAATCTCAGCGTAGCCAAGCCCTAAGGAACACCTCAAGGCCGAGTTAAGGCTCTGTGGCTGTGTTGTGTGGGAAGTGTCACCTGAAGTGCCTTTCCTGTTGCTGCCATGTTTGATTTTTGGGAATGGAAGTCTCCCATTCTGGAAGGTTGTGAGGACCCCAGAGCTGGGCTGAGTACCAGCAGCTTTCACTCAATGGTGAATGAAGCATTGGGTGTGTCAATTACCAGCACTCTGCTGCTGTCATAGATACTCAGACATTGTAAAAGACAAGGCTTGAAACTCAGCAGGGGTGAGTGTGTGCTGGGGCAAGGAGCAGTGCCAGCAGGGAGCAGCTGCAGCAGATAGTTCTGCAGTGGTGGGAACAGGCAGGGGAAGGTAAAATGGGGCTTTGCCTGGGCCATTGCTCTCCTTCAGCACCTTCAGGACCCAGAAATTTGCAGACTCCCCATCCCCCACTCCAGGGCTCTAGTACCCATGCTGTCTCCCGCCTCACCTCAGCCCCCTCACCTGGCCTTTGAGAAAGACTGCAGGGAGGAGCCAGCTAGAGAGTGAAGCCTCTGCAGCTTCAGGACAGGTTCTAGAAGGCACCTGGGGTGCTGATGATGGCATGAAAGTCCCACACTGGATTCCCTGCGCTATGACTGAGTGACTTCTTTCTCCCCGCCTCCCTTGTCTTTCCCTTTTAGTTATTCCGCCTCCCCCTCTTAACACTAACTGACTGTTTAAAACAACAAAACAAAAACAAAACCCTGGGGGAACAGCTGTGCTTTTTGCTGCCATCACATCACTTGTTGTGCTTGTGTATTCTGTGCCTTTCCCTACTGCTTTTCACCATACAGCTGGTGCCTAGCACAATGGGGCCCCTTCCCAGTGGCCTCCAGCTATTACCAGACCAGAATAACCCTGATCCTGAATACCAGGGCCATTTACTGTTGAGGAAGTTCAGCTTCCATTTTAAAAAGAGTTCTTCACCAATATGCTTTAAATTAGCCCCCGTGCCAGGGCTGTGTGCTGGAGTGTGCAGACAAATCACTCCACTGCCTCTGCTCCAGCTCCCTAAGGCAGCAACAGGATGAAAACTACTGGGTTCTGGTTAGTTTCATGGCTAAGGTTTCTCACCTTCTGGGGAGTAGTGGAAATATGAATAATTGGGGCCAGGGGCAAAGCTGGGACTCTCTATTCACACAGAGGGCCCCCAAACCAAAAAGGGGTAGAATAACAGCAGGCTTATGGCAAGGGCAGAAGAGGAAGATTGCTTCTCCTCTCCCCCAGAGAACAGGCAGGAGCAGAAAAAGAGGGCTACTACTGCCTTCCACCTGCTAGAGCAGGAACAGGCACTTACTAGAAGTCAGTCATGGGAGGGTTCCAGTAGGAATCCCAGCCCTCTCCTTAGCCACTGGCATTGGTGAGGGGCTGAGCTTCTCTGCAACGTGGCTGTCAGGTGGGTCCGTGTCATTAGTTGCTTTAGCTATTAGTTGGCATCTAATGTCTATATATAAAGCAAACTGGGCATGGTACAGTGGAACCCCGCAATACCACGACGATCGGGGTCCAAAAATATAGATCGTGATAAATGCGGGGTCGCGGTATTGTGGGGTTCCGCTGCATCAAAGCAGCGCCCGCTGCCGCCATCAGGAACCCCGCGTTATAAGCGGATTCGCGCTATCGCGGGCGCGGAATTGCGGGTTCCACTGTATTTGGCTTCTGAGCATAAGGAAAAGTGTTTCTGCCCCAGCTTTGCATGTCCTAAGCTCTGTCTGGTTAACCAGACTTCACTAGTGCTGCCTCCTCTGGTCTCCACTGGCTGGTCCGATTTTCTACTATCTTAGCCTCATCGCTTTGCTGTCTCCTTTGTGTCATCATCAAATCCCAGGCTGAAGCTGGCTGTCCTCTCCGAGCCCCTTCCTCAAAGGCTGAAGGTTGGAAAAATTCATGCATGAAAATGGAAATGTTGATTCTGGAACAATAATTGTTCCTATTTTAAGAATACGCTTCGATGAGACACTGGTAAAATTTCTATCCACACGGTGTAATTGGCTCTGAATTCCAGTAAGTAACTGACATTTGAGGACATCAGTGACAAAATACTTGGCAGATCTCTGCAGCCCCATCCCTGTGACTGTTGGACAGTTCTGAAGAGTCTGGGCCATGACCCACCTTGACCAAACGCGTCTTTTCTGTGCAAACCGATGTCACCCCTAAATCTACTGGGCATGTTCTTTATGACCAAACAACGAAAAAGGCCATTTTCTGCAAACACTGCTGATGGTTTGTCACCAGTTATTTTAAAACCAATGACAACTACCAGTGAGCCCCTGTTGCATCCTGTCAGACCTGTGCGTTGTGGGCTGTCTGGGACAGGGACTGTCTGCACAACACCTAGTACCCTTGGCTGGAGTCCTAGGCTCTACCATAAATCAAATAAGTAATAAAGATCCTCAGAAAATCTAGCTGCTTCTCAGGCAATTTGAGAACAGGAAAATGGCCAAATATATCAGGAAAGCTTGGTAGCAGGACTGAGCTAGCTGTTGTCTGGTCTTTCTGGGAGCTGTATACAGCTGCAAGGAGAGCTCAGCAGTTTCCATGGAGAACACACCTTCTGGAGCTGGCTTAGCTCCATTCTTTTCCTTATGACGTCAAAGCTGCCATCTCAGGCCAGCTCTGAGTGTTCCCAGGCTTGTATGAATCCACCCATGGCTGCCAGGATTGTAGGTTATTCCTACAGCTTTCTTTCTACCTGTAATGACCCTGCAAGCTAACAGGCACAGGGATCTGGTGCTTGTGGTGATCAGAGATGTTTGTACGCTGTAGCTAGTCAAAGAGCTCTTGCAAAATGGAAATGACAAGTCACATCAGTTTGCATATAAATTAAACTTTGGACTAGGGAGGGCATGGCCCAGGCTCTTCAGAACTGTCCAGCAGTCACAGGGACACAGCCTGCACTGGATCTGGGAAGTATTTTGTCACTGATACAGCCTCAAAGCTCAGTTACGCTGATGGAACAGGTGGGATCAGGGTTTTGTTTGTGCTCAGTAAAGTACATCATTAAAATGAGGAATAAATGTTTAGAAATTTCATCACAATGGAAACTTAACATTTTTATGTGTGATTTTTTTTTAACTAGGTCAGCCTGCGAATAAAGAGAAGTCAGTGCTTTTTCAGGAAAAGCCAAGGAGGAGGAAGTGTTCTCCACCAACTAGCTCGGTGGTTAGAGCACTCACAGTTTGTAGGGGAACTGGGTTAAATCTCCATGGTGCCTGAATGAGACCAGGGACTTACAAAGTTGGATCACCCATGTAGCAAAAGAATGCCCTAGCTACTGAGACATAGGAGCAGTGGATCCCTGTTTCTCCTGTTGAAGCTGTTCCTGTTCATATGAAATACTTCAGCAGCCATTGGTGTCTAAGATTGATCTCTTAACAAATACATTCGAGTTCAACTCCAAGTTACTGGTTTGATGCAGGAATCTCTGGGTTATGCTGCAAGTCAGACTGGATCATCAGGACTCACTTCTGGCCTTAACATCTATAAATGACAGTGTTTGCCAGTTACATTTGTAATTGTTTTTAAACAAATAGCCTTTGTTAATATTGCTGGATGCCAAGGCCCGAAGGGACCATTGTGACCATCTAGTCTGACCTCCTGCATAACACAGCCAGAGAACACTCATCCAATGATTCCTGCCCTGAGCCTGGAACAGGGTCTGAACTAGAGCATATTTCTCAGGAAGACACACCCAGCCTTGAGTTAAAAGCTCTGAGTGCTGGAGTCTCTCAGACTCCCTTGGCAACTTGTTCAAAACCAGGTTCAGGCTAAGAGAAAGGCTCAGTTTCCATAAAATGAAGTAACTTGTTTCCTGTCCTCCCAGATCCTGGAAAGTTCCCAGACGCTGCTCAATGTCCTGAAGAAGGAAGCTGGGAATCTGAGCAGAGCCACAGACCTGAAAACTAGCATCACAAAGGAGAGCTGAGCATCTGGACTCAAACGTTCTGGTCATCACTCTGGAACTGCTGCACCTTCTGGCCCTGGCCCATGCTGGCATTCTAATCTAGGGGCTTGGAGTGGAAGCAGTGTCTAATAAAGTCTTTGTTTTGCAAATGTAAGTGTTCATTTCAGAGCGGCCTCAAGGCCAGGAGGGAATCCATTCCAATTCAAGCCCCATCCAGCAAAACTCAGGATGGGTGTGTAAGAAGTGCCAGTTAATGGGGTCATGATGCTGTGGAAGCTCAACTGTGCCTATAAGCAGCAGCCTCAGGCCGTGCATGTCTGGGAAGAAGTGGGACTTGGGACATTAGCACTTTCCCCTTCAGACAGTTACTGGGGATGGGGATTCTGCATGACTGCAAGAAACGCCACTGCCCCTCAGAATTCCTGTGCTTCTCTGCAGAAAATGGGGGTGGACATGGGGATGACCATGAGTGCAGTTTTAGGGGAGATTGCCCCAACCCCCAAACAGGCAAGGCACAGAGTTGCATGATACTGCCTGTCTGCAGGTGCAGAGCTGCGCAGCTGAAGGAGGCTGCCTCTAGGCCAGAGTTTCCCAAACTGTGTTCCGTGGAACACTGGTGTACCACACGCTGTGAATAGGTGTTCCGCGAAAGAATCATAACTTTAAAAAAGGGTCTTTACATTTTTTTTTTAATTGTAAATGTGTAACCCCCAAGGAGATTACATGGACTCCTGGGGTCTGTGTATCAACAAACAGGTAGTGAGAGGCCTTACCAGGGAGTGGAAGAAAGGGGAGAAGCCATTTTGAGTGAGTGGAGAGCCAGGCAGGAAAAGGTCAGGACTGGCTGTGTGGGGAGCTGGGGAGTCCTAGGCCTGCATTCAGGGTTCCCCCTGAGAACTGGCCTCTAGGGACCTGACTGCAGAGCTCTCAGTGGAGTTTTTCCTTCCCCACTGATGAGTCCCCATTTGTAGAGTTTGCTGGGAAACTTCCACAGCTGGGCTGAGTTCACCCTCCAGCTCCTTAGGTGAGACCAGTCACCACAGGGTCAGCTCTGCTCTATCCCCTCGCCCAGGGAAGTAGCCTGCTGAGTGTGTCTGGACACGGGGCTGGGAGAACGTTAGTGTTGTTGTGTAACGTACACCTTGAGCCGTGCACCCCTTTGTGGAGAGGGGAAATCCTGCAACCAACACAGGCTGATTCCTGCCTGAGGAGGATCCCTGCCAGCAGAGAGCAGCCCCTCCGCAGAGACTGAGGAGTCCAGTCATCTTCGAATCTGAGAATCATTCACAGAGTCTGAGAGTACCCCATTGTGAGGGAATAGAAATGCTCTCAATGGCTCCTCTGACTACTGTGTAAAGGTGGCCATACTCCCCTCTGATTCTTGACATACCTGAAGCTGTAACTTGACTCCAGGTGGGGGGAAGAGGTCACCTGACCTCCTGCCAGGGAAGGAGACTAAGGAAGCAGGGGCAGAGCTGGGGGGTGAGTGTCAGTCTGCAGCTGGCTGAGGAAGAACAGGGAGGCCCAAATAGGGTCTGGCCTCCCTGAACCCCTGAAATGGATCCAGCTGAGGGGTCCAGTTCACTCTATCCACAAGCTCTGTGTTAGATCATGTTCCTGTCGACTAATAAACCTCTGTTTTACTGGCTGGCTGAGAGTCACGTCTGACTGTGGAGTTGGGGTGCAGACCCACGGGCTTCCCCAGGACCCTGCCTGCCTGGGCTCGCTGGGCAAAGCGCACGGAGGGGCAAAAGGTGCTGAATGCTCTGAGGTTAGACCCAGGAAGGTGGAAGCTGTATACTGTGAAGCTGCTAGCCTTGGAGACAGGCTATTCACAGAGAAGCAGCTTCCCCCCAGAGTCCTGACTGGCTTCTTAAAGAGCAGGTCCAGACCATCGCTCCAGGGACTCCGTGACACCCATTTTTTAGTTAGGTAATTTGTTTTAGGGACCCTCAACTCCCTGAACTGTGTCCTCAACCCAGGGAGTGAGGGTCTGAGGATTTTATAACCTGCTGCATACTATACCCATGCAAGAACTTTTCACCTTCTCCCACTTTTGAGTCCTCTGGGCTGTACTAAACTCAGTCAGCCACACTACTATACCACTGCAGAGAAGAATTTTGTAGCTGTAAATCACCAAGGACCTCAGCACAGTACACTTACCAACAGGACACTTAATTTTACATTTGATACATCAAGTCAAAGGTATGTTCAGGACACCGGTGACCCAAAAAATAGTGTTTTACCCTGTTATGGTGTATTTGTCTCCTATTTAATATAATTATTGTGTTGAATATATTGTATGCATTGGTGTTATTTCTTGGAAGTCTCCAACTATCTGGTCAGTAAGTGGAGAGTACCCTGTAGTTAGAATTTTCCTCCCACGCTACCCTGGTGACCCTGGAGTGAGGGGGGTGGAGGCACCACCAAATAATTTCCTAGGAAAAATGAAAAGATACACCCTGCTGAGTGGGTGGTGGGATCCAAAAGAACCCAGACCTGTCCATCAAAACCTGTAAGTGGATTGGCATTAAAGGAGGTAACCAGGTGGAGAGGAGGCACCTGACATGAGGATTCAATGTTCCAGCATTATTCCTAACATTAAGCAAATTTGTGATATAAAAATGCAGAAACACCAATCCCATTAAATCCAAATTTGTATTTGTTTATAAAAACAGATTTTCCTAGTAAAAGTCTAATTTGTTTGATGTTTGTGTATATATAAAACCAGTGTTTAAAGTAGAACACTTTTTAATTGGACTCTTGCACTTTAGGAACACTTTCCAGTTAGAAATTGTTAGTTCAAGTTACTTTAAATGTGTACTTTTGCTTTCTTTTATAAGATAAACATTTTTGTGCATAAATAATGCATTTTTAAAATTTGAAAACCAAACTACAAAATAATATAAGTGTTCCATAAATATATACCAGGCTAAAAAGTGTTCCGTGGCCAAAAAAGTTTGGGAAACACTGCTCTGGGCTCTGCTGAGTCTGCAGCTGAACACCATCTCGTGGATCCTAGTGCCAGTTGGGCTCTGGGTCTGTGTGCTGGGAGCCTTCCTGTTTTCTGCAAAAGCGACAGTCTTGTAGCACCTTATAGACTAACAGATCTTAGGGATCATGAGCTTTCATGGGCTAAGACCCACTTCATCAGATGAATGTTGTGGAAATCTCCAGAAGCAGGTATAAATATGCAGGCAAGAAAGCAAGGTACATTCATTCGAGGGGGTGCAGAGGGGGGCAGTGAGGCCCACTTCCAGCAGGTGATCTGGAGGTGTGAACACCTAGAGAGGAGAAACTGCTTTTGTAATTGGCGAGCCATTCACTGTTTTCTGTACAACAGTGAGTGGCAGCTGCTGTGGGGGAAGAAGCAGGACAGTAGGGAAGTAAGGGAGTGGAACAGAGCAGGGGGAGGGGAATGTGGGAGTGAGATGGAGAAGAAAGGGGGATAGGGGAAGTATGGGGGGGAAGTCAGAGCCTGGCATGAAGTGTCCCTCAGCAGCAGCTGGGGCTCCGTTAAGCAGGCCCATCAAACCCTCACCCTGACAAGTCCCCCCCACACGCATATCTGGACCCTTCTGGCAAGCTGGCCACCCAACTGCACCCCACTCACCTGCACCTAGACCTCACCCCATCAAGCCCCAGTCCCCCAGCAGCCAGACTCCCCCCCCCCGAGCCCCCACCACCTTCACCTGGATCCCCTGCAGAGTCACACTGCTCCTGTACCGGAACCCCTCAAAGAGGCCCTATGCATCCAGATCTCCCACTGAGCCACCCACACCCAGACTGCCCCACCCAGAAACCTCTCACCCCACACCTGGATCACCCCCACTCTTGGATCCTGCTGGGCTGAGCCTGTCCACCCACACCTGGTACAGAGGGGCAGCCCCAGCCCTTGCGCTACGTCAGGGCCAGGTGCAGCCCCACTGCCAAGTCCCTGTGCCGGGGCGGTGAGGGCCTCAGGCTGCTCTCTCCCCTCCAGGCAGCCACCGATCTGTGCTCCCCACTGCCAGGCCGGAGCCAAAGTGATTTATGACAAATACAATTTGAGAATTTTAAAATACTGTGCGCGTAATTTTTCATGGTTTGGCGCCAAATTCCCTTGGGAGTAAGAGCCGCTGGCTTGCCTTGGCAGGAGCCGGGGCCGAGCCCCTCTGCAGAGGAGTGGGAAGCAAGCCAATAGCAAGCTGGCACTCCCCTGCAGGGCCACTGCCCCGGGCTCACTGGGGAAAGAGCCCAGCCGGGGGAGAGGGGAGCAGGACAGGAGGGGATGCAGAAGCTGGGACTGGCTGGGAGGTGCCACGGCAGAGCACATCTTGGAGCCCTGAGGGTAGCCCTTCAAGCAGGGAGCAGCAGCACTGAGCTATGGGGGGCTCTCAGGGGAGGCAGCCCCTCCCCTTCCCAAGAGGCCCTAAAGCCCCCCCCCGAGAAGAGTGACATCTAGATCAACAGTTCTCAGCTGGGGGCCTGTAGCCCCTGCGGGACCATTAGCCCTTTCATGGGGCGGGGGGGGGGCTGCAATCCCCAAGGCCTGGCACCCAGTAGCGTAGCTGGGGGGGATCCAGAGGGGCGACCGCTCCCCCCGAGGCCAGATTCCCCAAAGTGGCGCTTGCTCACCGGGTGGCTGTAGCGGGGGGGGGGACTCGTGGAGCTGCCGCCGAAATGCTGCCACCCCAAAGCAAAGCGCGTCAGTCCGCTGCAATGCTCCACGTCCTTCAGGAAGCCCTGCCCGCTCCACCGCTCTGCCCGGGGGCAGCTCCAGCAGCTGGAAGTTGCGCTTTTCCTTTTTGGTGGCACCTCTGTTTTTGGAAGCGGCGCTTTTTCCCCGGTCCCTCCCCCTGCTGTTGAAACCTGGCTACGCCCCTGCTGGCGACCTCCGCGTGGTACCCCGCGAGCACTGGTTCCCTCCCCACACACTGCAGTGCCAGAGGAGGGCAGTGCCAGGAGCCGCTCTACACCCCCCTCTTCCCACCCCCTGACCAGGTGGGATGCGGGAAGACAGAGCTGCACAGTGGGAGCAGCTGCTGCTCCGGTGGGTGTCATGGAGCCGGCAGCCACTGCATTGCCCTGGCGGCTACTGCTCAGCTCACACAGCCAGGAAGAGTCACCTAGGCACGGGGATCCGGGCCGGCAGAGCCCCTGGGGAGCAGTGGCCACAGGGGAGCCCCTGGGGAGCAGTG
>ML677396.1:3538723-3575459 GCA_007922305.1 Dermatemys mawii | reverse complement strand
CTGAATTACCCCCTGTCCACACACATCCCCCAGCCACCCACTCCCTGCACCCTGAGCCACCCCTGTCTGCACACAGCCCCCAGCTCCCCCCTCCCTGAACCCTGAGCTACCCCGACTTCACACAGCCCCCAGCCACCCCCTCCCTGCATCAAGCTCCCCCTGTCCGCACACAGCCCCCAGCTCCCCCATCCCTGCACCCCGAGCAACCCCCCTGCCCGCACACAGCCCCCCCCTGAACCCTGAGCTACCCCCTGCCCACACACAGCCCCCAGCCGCCCCCTCCCTGAACTACCCCCCTGTCCACACACAGCCCCCAGCTCCCCCCTTCCTGCACCCTGAGCAACCCCCCTGTCCGCACACAGCCCCCAGCTCCCCCCTCCCTGCACCCCGAGCAACCCCCCTGCCCGCACACAGCCCCCAGCCACCCCCTGTCTGCACACAGCCCCCAGCTCCCCCCTTCCTGCACCCTGAGCAGTTTTGAAACTTCTTGAGCTGAGCCCCCAACTCTCACAACCTGGACAGGCTGGGGGGCTGCTGAGGTGACTCAGTGGGTGGAGGTAGTGCTGCCTTCCTGCACCCTACCCTGCAGAGCTGGCCCAAGCCCTGCCAGCCCCTGCCCCTCCAAAACAGAAGTTAAACTATGCCCGAGAGCCCACCCCCCCCGTAGCCTGGAGCCCCTAGTCACCCCCTCCCCCGCTGGGCCCTGGCGTTTTTATAGCCTCTCACAGAAAACGATTGTGAACCTCTCCTCTAGACTCAGTCCGGGAGCCTCAGGGCTCCCCTTGAAACAAGACTTTGGCTGAGCGGGGGAACTGGGCAGGCAGCCAAGGCCGTGTGCATGTGTGTACCAGGAGCTGGTCATCCGCCCCAAGTACTCTTGCCAGCTTGGAGTCACTGGATCGGTTCGTACCTGTAAAACAGCAGCATGCAAGTCACGGGCAGAGCCCTGGGGATTGGCTGACATGGCTCCTGGCACTGTCAGAACTGGAGTCAGGGCCAGTTCAAGGAGTTAATGAAGTTCAGCTAAGCAGCATCCTTCCCCTTGCTGGAGGTTTGGCTGAGCGGCAGCTCCAGGGGAAGTTCCAAGGACTGGCAAGGAGGGACGGTCGGGTCAGCAGAATAGGAGGACAGCACCTCCTCAGGGGGTTCAGTTTGAACCAGCTTCCTGCGCCCTCAGGATTTCAACAGGGTCGCAGAAAGATCTGCCTAGTCTACTGCACACGCCCATCGGATCGCCATTACGACCCTATCTATTCAGAGACAAGTCTTACTACTGGAAATGCGTTGTTCCCCACTACAGGAGTTTCCTCATACACTTCCTGGCCAGAGCGCCCATACCCCAGTTTGAAAACCACTGGTTTACGCTGTCCAGGTTCTCAGTGGGGCTCCCCTTTCCACACTCTGTGAGAAGCAGAAAACAGGGGAAAAATTTGAGTGTGAGAGACAAAGGAGGCAAGTTCAGGGCTCAGGCCGGCCCTTCCGCTCCTGCGTCTCTCCCCTTTGGGCCAGGTGAACATACTCCTTTCCTCACCCTGCCAGTGCGCAGGAAAGGCCCTGCTTACCAGCCATCCCTGCAGAACCTCCACCCTGCGTGTGTGGAACGAGGGGGCTCTGAACTCAGCTCTGGGAGGCCTGGTGAGCTTTCCAGGGGCTTGTTGGCCCTTTCTTCTGCTTTAGAGGCTCTCCAACCTGCAGCCCCTTTGAAGATCCTCCCATGGGCACTAACTCCCCCAAACCCTCCTCTGCTCTTTGCCCTTATGGACTATGAGGAAAGGCTCTGCTGTCCCTTGCAGTTAGCAAAGCAGGGGGCTAATTACCATACACATCAGGATGCTTCACTTGGCAACTGGACCAGAATTCCCACTCCTCTTCTCCGAGTGGGGGCCCCCCACTGGCAATAGCATATGCTGCCCCCCCACTCCACCCCTTTCTGAGAAAGGAGAGGATCTCTCGGGTTCCTGCTCTTATCTCAGCAGAGCATGTATTTCATCAGACACCTCACCACTGGGTAGCAGGGGCAACCATCAGCACCGAGGGCTCACCGCCATGATATTTATTGGATCCCATTTATCAAACCACCAAGAAAGTTCTTTTGAATTTCTGTAATTCCAAAGTACTACAAATCACCAGGCAACACCACAGGTGGGAGTCACATGGGTCTTTTCATCGGATTTGGAAGCACAAAGTGTTACAAGGGCAGAAAGCAGGGTGGAGGAGGAGAAGTACTAGGCTCCTCCAGCAAACCTGGCAAAGTGTCAGTGGAGCAGTTCCCAGTTAGATCCCTGGGGACTGGCACACCCAGAAGTCTGGCCATGAAAGCCAGAGGATACATAGACATGCCCTCCCCTTCTGCTTTGGATACGCTATCATCAAGGCAAGTGCAAGGTATACAAAAGATTTTCCATTCAAACAATCACAGACAACTTGATTGGACACCGTCAGACAAACGAACAAACGCATCAGTAGATTTAAACCAGAATGACTCAAGCTTGATCCTTTTGGGGGGGGGGGGGTGGCAGGCTCAGATACCCCACTCCCATCCTCAATGCCCAAAGAGGCCAGCTCTGTGCTGGCCCCATTTTCTTTAATCCAAGGAGCACGAGTCACCTTAGCAGCCATGTTCAGTTCACGAACACTGGTCTTTTCCAGAGTGCGCTATTCTGACCCTGAGTCTACAGTACTAGAGATGTGTCCGCCAGCAGTGACAGAGCCTAGCAGACTGCATTGCATAGTGGCCTGCATTACCAATTAGTGAAGGAGAATTATAAAGTCCCATAGAAAACAGCATATTCCTCCTTCCGGCCCCTGCGGAAGAAAGGAGAGAAATGCCCCTTTTGCACTTTGGAGCAGAGGAGTGCGAAAGGCCAGGTGCAGGTTTAACAGGGCAGTCTGACTCGGAAAGCAGGTGTGCTCTCCATTCTGAGGTCTGCTCCGGGGCCGGGAACTCAGGCACTGGACATGTCTTGTGTCCAGCAAATGGCATTCAGGGTCAGAAGCCAACCACAGCCACGTGGAGAACAGGCAAACCACAGCAGGAGCGGGAGACACACCAACAGCTGAGCTCAGGAAGATCAAAGCTATCGCCAGCGCTTGGGAACTCTTTCAAGGGGCCAGGTCATGCAGGTCCAGCTGCCCATAGGGAACAAACCAGCATCGTAGGCTGGGGACACTCCAGCATTTATCGATCATTCTCCTACTGATCTGCAGCAGAGAACAACTGGCCCGTTCTCCTACCACGCTTCACCCCCAGTGTGCACACCACCTCTTTCAGCAGACAAGCCTGACTCCCTGGCTCCACAGCAGCAGTACATGCATGGACTGCAACTTAGCTTAGCTATTAACCTCCAACAGCCTCCCAGCTGAACACCTAAGTGGCAGCCATGGCTCCTGTTGCAATGCAGCTCCAAGACCTCCCCACCCCTCAACTGCTTTCATGGGTCCAACTGCTAACCTGATTCACAGACAGCCTTGGAGATCCCTCATTCCTCACCCAGCAGAGCCTTCCACACGGAGAAGAGTCTCCAAGCCTTTCTAGAGCCCACTCTCACTGTCACAAGGGGCTCGAGACCGGCTCTTACGAAGTCAGAAGTCTATTGGCACCTGCTCTTGAAGAAGGAATGTGTAAGGCCACAGGCAGAACAGGTCAGCTACCTTGGAACTAGCAGGTGTCCCCCAGAATCCAGTGCAAACATTCGCCCAAAATGCCCGGTGGCATCTAGTTCCCCGCAGGCAGCAAGGCCCGTGACAAAGTGGAGTGGGCTGGGGCCAACAGCCTGTTTCCGTGGTGCTTCATGAAGTCTCCATCCCCCGAAGCGCAGCCAAGGACGTTGAGAACAGGGTCCCTGCTGGGCAGGAGTGCTGCAGGCGGCATGGTCCAGTGCTCAGAAGTAGAGGGCAGGCTCACTACTGAAGTCTGAGAGGCCACTCTGATCGGCTGGGGTAAGCTACAGGAGAGAAGAGAGGAGTGGAAGCCTTGCGAGTCCTACGGTCGGGGTGCCCATGCGTTGGTATGGCAGTGGCTGACTGCCACGCCCCATTTCAACGGGGCACGTGCCTGATCAGTCCCCAGTGGAAGGCACACAAGCCAGCATCTGTGTTCATCTCTCCTACGCCTACAGGCGGTGGGAGGCCACCGGCTGCAGGGGACGCATCTGCTGCCTGTCTGACCCTTGGCTCCACTGCGGGTTCCCCAGTCCACAATGAGGAAGGATCGTCCCGTCTCCTCTGCATCCCAGCTGGTGGCAGCACTTCAGTGCCAGACCCAGAGCCGGACCTCCATAAACGGGCTCAGGGAAGTGCTGCTCTGAACCAGACACAACCCACATCTGCTGAGTGGAAGGTGGGGCCGACCCCCAAAGAGCTGAGTAACGCCTGCTCCCCTGCAGTCTCCCCATCCTGGAAAGCAGCACCATTCCCCCGCCCCCACCACAAGCTGGTCATCCTGCCTCTGCCTGCCCAGCACAGCTCACTAGTTCAATTGCCCCACCACACAATCTGGGTGGGCACGTGACCCTATATGCCCCCCCCCAGTCCTGCACATGCTCTGAACTCACCATGACCTGGCTCCCTGGGGGATCGGCCTCTTTCGGGGGCGGCCCAGGGGCCGTGGCAGCCTCCTCCTCATATTCCTGCTCCTGCCACTTGCTGAACTCCACCGAGTGCTTTGGAGTGTAGCTAGAGAAACCTGCACAGAGAAGACACAGACACCTCAGAGCACCTGACCAGGGCAGGACCCCAGCGGCCAGCCAGCCGCTCCCCTCCCGAAAGGGCCACGTCAGCCAACCCACAGAGGGTCCGGCCCAGCCTGATGCACACGGGAAGAGGATTCACTGCCAGGCTAGTGGAGGCCTGAGCTGACTCCCGCAGATCCACTCAGAGGGGAGCCAGCAAGGCAAGCGCTGACACTCCACAACCCGCTGACGTCCCAAGTGGGAGGAGCTTGGGACTCCCCTCCCTCTATTTGGGCCTTGTCCCTATTAAATTCTTTGTGACCCCCCACTTCTACTACGCTGCTCACAGGGGATTCAGGAGCCCTGCAGCCATTTGCCTATTGCGGTTCCCCAAATCTGCCTTGAGCCGGGAGTGGGGTCTGTCCTGCTGGGCTGGCTGCACAATGCCTATGCTGGGGCGGGCAAACTTTTTGGCCTGAGGGCCGCACTGGGCTTCTGCAGTTGTATGGAGGACTGGTTAAGGGAGCATGTGCCTCTCCTAACAGCGGGGCAGAAGGTGTGCCATGCCTGGCTTTCCGATCCCCCACATCCACTTCTCACCTCCTGACAGCCCCCCTCCTGGGACCCTTGCCCCATCCAACTACTCCTTCTCCCCATTCCCTGACTGCCCCCACAACCCCCACCTGACTGCCCCCTGCTGTCCCATCCAACTCGTCCTCTCATTCCTGACTGCCCCTCCAGGACCCCTGCCCCCATTCAACCCCCATTCCCCACCCTCTGACACCCCAACCCCTGTCCACCCCCTGACCACCTCACAAACTTTCCTGCCCTCTCGCCAAATCCCCCTGCCCCCTTACCACACTGATTGGAGTGCCAGTGGCTGGCGGAGCAGCTGCACCAGGACAGGCAGCCATGCCGCCTGGCTGGAGCCAGCCACACACTGCGCAACACAGAGCACTGGGTCAAGCCTGGCAGGAGCTTGCCACCCTGCTGCCCAGAGCATTGCACTGGCGGCATTGGGAGCTGAGGCTGAGGGGGAAAGGGAACAGCCAGGGAGGGACCGGGGGGTGGCCAGGAGCTCAGGGACCAGGCAGGAGGGTCCCTCTGGCCTATGCCAAGTGGGTGCTGCCTAAACCCTGGTAAGTCTCCAAGGGCCAGCCCGCCCAGCTCAGCCCATCCAGAGGGCAGGTCTGGAGCAGGAACAGGCTGGCGACATTGCCAAGCTCACCTGAGCTGGGCACGTTGGCGTGCATGGTGCAGGTTGGGCGTGGAATGAACAGGGGAGAGGGCTTGTCCTCCTCATCCTCCTCCACGTCTGAGGCAGACTCTTCCTCTTCCTCCTCCTCCTCCACCAGCGAGCTCTCAGAAGGGTACTCGAACGTGGTCTGAAGGCTGGTTTCATTGAAAGAGATCTTCATCTGGAGAAGAGCAAAGAGTCACTGGGAGCCAGGCCACAGAGCTGCACTACCCAGCGGGGTTGCCACAGCCGACAGCAAAGTGCCAGTACAGGTGCTAAGACTGTTACTGGTTTAAGATGCACCTGCCCCACAGAGCGACCCCCAACTCACCCACAGACCCTCCCAGACTCTCAGCACTATCTAAAGGGCAGACAGCAAATGGAGCAGCCCATAGGCCCCTCCCTGAGCCTCCCGCTCCCTTCCCCTGGGCCAGGGGCTCTTCACAGGGCACCAAGGAGGAAGCCCTCAGAGCAAGCCAGGCCCCAGAGCACTGAACAACCTTCAAACCCAACCTCAAATCCCAGCCAGAAGCAGCATCCCCTTCAGCACTCCCTGCAAGGAGCATCTCTTCCCCCTACAGAGGATCCAAGCGTGGCTCTGGCCGTGAGGGCTCACACGCCGTGAACTGCAGGGACTCCCCCCTCCACAGGCCCTGCCTGGACATGGGGAGCAGCCACCCTGCTCCAAAACTCAGGAAGAGCTTCCCCATGCACAGGGGGCTCAGCTCCCATAGTGCAGCGCCGCCCCCCACAAGTGCGGCTACAGAAGGGCCTAACCCCAGAGTGAGACACCAACAGCTCCCCCAACCCCGTCTCCTGGCAACGGCCAGCACGAGGAAACTGCACAATCCAGGGCAATTTGCCACAGCGAAGCCTAGGACTTTGGTGTGCAGGACCCTCGTCTCCGCCCCATAACGTGCAGGACCCACAGCAAGGCTGGAAAAGGATCCGTCTGCGAACAGAGCCCCTGGGTAACGCCCAGCAATGGTCCTCCTCCTGTGGGGGGGAGGGGCACCCGTCCTGCCCCCAAAGTGGCATCTGAGGCCCCACAGACCTATCCAATCTCAGGAGGAGGAGCTCCCTGGATCTGCCAGCCCAGTGAGCAATGGGGGAAATGGTCAAATCCCTCATACTCAGAGCCCAAAAATGCCCTTGCCTGGAGCCCGCAGGAGTCTCCAAGGAAAGATTAGCAGCTTCCCGCACAGGTCAGATCCTAGGGAGACCTGCTGCAGGACTGCCTCACCAACAGGCCCACAGCCAACTCTGGTCAGTTCCCCCAGTGCTGCTCTGGACAGCAGAGGAAGCATTAAGAATCTGGTCTAATTACCTCTGCTCCAAGCAGCAGTGACCAGAACTGGTCACAGGGAGGGGGATCTCAAAGACAAAGGCCAGGAAGCAGCAGAGATCCCTGCCCTAATCATAGAAGCCATGGGGGCAAGGAGGGGACCTCACTGCTAGCCTGTAAGAGCAGGCAATAGGCTGGCACCCCACTTTCCTCTCACGACACCCACCTTGCCCTTCTTCTTAGCCTGAGCCAGCAGAAGACAGAGGCACCTGCATCTTCCCAGCAAGGTTTGAGAATGGAGAAGCCACCACAGCTGGAAGGTGCTAGGAGGGCCCACTCCATGGAGAGCAGACAGCCCTTCGTGGGCTAGTGTGCCCAGCACTGTACCCAGCCTTCCCAGGCACAAACAGCAATTGCAAAGGTGTGCTGAAGGAGGCCCTGAGCAGGGACCAGATGGCCTCAGACTGCGTTATTGGGGGCGGGGGTAGAATAAAACATCCCCTTTTGACATTACGACAAGCAGAAGTTTGGAAAGGGACAGGAACCCTCCTGCTTCAGGACTTGGCCATCAGCAGTGGCAGGAGACTGACTAGACAGCCCAAGTAGATCCAGGATGGCAGAGTGGGGTCCCACAGGTCCCGCACTAGGAGCTGTGCTCCAGAACAATCCTGCGTTGGCCTGGAGATGGCCATTTTCCATCCCCCTTTTAGGTTCAGTGATCCTAAGCAGCTCTGCAGCCCCACACCACAATCTGGCTGCTCTCAGATCCAGTGAAGCTTGACCAGCGTTGCTCCTGAACATGCCAGATCCCGAGGGGAGGAGAGGTGCCAGTCTCCAGCGATTAACCTGGAGCTGGCAAGGACAGAGGGACTCCGACTCTGTTGGAAGGGGTAGACCCTGGAGGAGGGCAACTGAACAAATCTGATTATAATTCCATGTCAAAATAACAGCTGGAGACAGACTAGCCATGGTGCCAAGCCACTTTGGGAAGACTGTAAGGTGCCCTAAGGGGCACAAAGAACACAGAGAAGAAAGAAAAAACAGTGGCCAAAACTCCCACAGCTGCAGCACTCTTGGGACCATGGGCTGTTCCTGGGGCAATTTCAGGAAGGGCATAAGGGCCTCATCTCGGGGGCACACTAGACATTAGGCAAGGAGCAGTAAGCAGCGCAGGGGGACAGAGAGGCTTCCTGCAAAGGGCAGAACCCAAGAGTAGGTGGAGAGCAGCAGAACACGCAGATTTCCTGAGACGCCCTGAGGCTAGGGGTGGGCAGGAGCGTTGGGCAGGACTGCCTGGGCTGGACACTAAGCTACCTGCTCCCCCATCACCTCAGGCAGCATGACTCTTTGGAGTGAGCCCTAGCGACAGACAAGGATTGCTCTGCAAGATGAACAGTGCTGGCCAGCCTTTGGGTGTGTAGCCTGGGGGTTCCTCTCCTCTTGCACTGGAGCTCCCCTAGGATGGTGCATGCTGAACCCCTCATGTGGGCAGGCTTCCCCAGCTAACTGTCATTACCGCATGACCCTGCCCCACAGCAATCCCTGATTGGGGCAGTTTCAGCCCATCTGCACTTAGGACTGGCTCCAGGGTAACACAGGCAATGCAGTGATCCCACAGTGAGATGGGGACTTGGCGACGTTGTGACGGAGTGGGAATACTGTGTGGGTGCCTCAGTTTCCCCTATGCATTTCTTGAGTGTCTATGTGGAAGAATAAGGGTGTGTAGTCGGTGCAAAGCGGAGAGACAGTGTAAGTAAGTAGCCCATGTCCTGTCTAGGGCCTGGCCCTGCCCCCCTCTGCAAGGTGTCAGCTGAAACTGTTGGAGAAAGGTCAGCTGACCTCCTGGCCAGAAAAGAGACCAAGGAAAGGGGGGGGGGGGGGGGATGAGTTTCAGTCTAAAGCTGGCTGGAGTCAGGCAGGGAAGGGCAGATGAGCTATCTGGCTCTCTGCCCCGCCAAAAAGGATCCAGCTGAGGGTTCACGTTCGCTGTACGGTCTGTGTTAGACCACGTACCTGTCATCTAATAAACCTGTTTTACTGGCTGGCTCAGAGTCACATCTGACTGTGAAGTTGGGGTGCAGGATCCACGGGCTTCCCCAGGACCCCGTCTGGGTGGCTCGCTGGGGAAGAGCACGGAGGGGCAGAAGGTGCTGACTGCTCTGAGATCAGACCCAGGAAGGTGGAAGCTGTACGCTGTGAAGCTCTTAGCCTTAAAGACAGGCTGTTCGCAGAGAGGAAGCTCCCCCCAGAGTCCTGAATGGCTTCTCAGGGAGCAGTTCCAGACCATCGCCCCGGGGACTCCGTGACAGACGTCACCTCACTTGTGTTGGTTACCAACATGCAGTGCAAGCAGCAGTGCCAATGAGCCACGTTATGAACCCAGAGGGGTTCAGCGGGTATCCGAGGGGAGAAGCAGACGGCAGAGCACGCTCTGAGCCACACAAGCAGAATGAACAGTTGCCTCACTATGCAGGACTGGGCTTGGAGCTGCAGCTGCTTACCCATGAACGGTGCTATCGGTTCCCAGTGTATTCCCCTAATCCCCGCAATACTGAACATTGCTCCCTGGTGTCTCCTGCTCTGATAAATTCCACCTACACAGCTTTCCTCCTCTCACCAGTGAGCAGCACAGGGCACCACTCCCCCACTGAACTGAGCCGAGAGCACTAAACCAGCTGAAAGGAGAGGACATTTCAATCAGCATAATGATCAGAGCTGGAGTTTGGCCAGGACACCCAGTTAATACCCCCCCGCCCCCGGCCGCTCTGTCTGGAAGAGCACCAGGACCGCCAACTACCAAAGGATCTGGTCCTCGGAGAGCCGCTTCCAGTCGCCCCTTACAGCCCTACCCATTAGGCGAGGCAATCGCCAAACACACCGCCCCCAGCACCTGGTTTCTTTTGCTGCTTCCCAGCCCAGTTCTACGCTTGTCCTACCACAGCTTCTGAGAACTGCCAAGATACAGGCCTATGGGGGGGCAGCCCTCAGAGATGAACTGGAGGGACACTGCTATACTGGTGACTGAGTGGACACTCAAATCCTCCAGGAACCAGATGGTATTAGGGAGAACTAGGAAGCCGGTTTCAAAATTAAGAATTCAGATCAGGGTTTGAATAATTCATAGTAAATGAGACATGGGGCTACATGAGGAGAAAACAAAATACTGAATAATTGCTTGCTAAAGGAGCACCCTTCATCCTATGCACTGAATGAGGGCGGTCCCTGCGGAAAAAATAGAACATAAAAGGCTGTACTGGGTCAGACCAAAGGGGGACCCTTTACAATTAGGATCAAGGGACAGTAAGGCTGATTCCGCTTGGAGAAAGCCTTGCTGGGGTTCAGAAGGGCCAGTAAGTGGAAGGTTGCTTCAGAGGATAATTTTATTCCCTGGGGCAAATGCCTTCAGGGCCTAGTCACAGGTGCTTCCCAGGCTGTGCATTTCAGCTGTGAAACCCACCAGGGCTGAGGCATCAGTAGCAGAAGGGAGCAGAATGGCTAGTGGAGCTGATTTGTGTTCTACTCTCTTAACCACAGGTGCTGATGTCTCAATGTTTCATTCCACCAATTGCTTTACCTAGGCCACAAACTCCATGTCCTACACAGACACATGCCTGAGCATTCATGCTTCGCCCAGGGATGGAAGCCATCCCCCACTGAGTGGTGAGAATGAGGCAGGGCTCTCAGGGAGGCACACAGAGCTGGGAAGCCATGTGATGCTTGTATCCATGGCAAGGAACCTGTTTACTTGCCAAGGTTTCCAAAGTCCTGAGAACAGAGCACAATCTGATCCCAGGAGGGAGTAGGTTGTGCCTGCAAGCAGCAGAACAGCCACACAGGGATCCAACCATCATTTTTAATTTACAAAGAAATCCAGCCCCACGGTCTCGGGCAGTGCTGAATGGGTGAACGCACCAGAGTCCCAACCACACTTCCGTGTTAATTCCAAGCAGGGCGTCTCACAGCAACCCTGCCCAAGCCCCAGCTTTGCCGTCTGCTCAGGCATTCACCCATCTCCTACATGGGCTGCACACAGTGTAACATTCTGCAAGTTTAGTACAGATCCTAGCTCCACAATGGATTCTGAATCCAAGTCTAGCCAGGGACACCTTGTGGCTGCTCTGAAGCAGGCTGATACTTCAGGAGATCAAGATTCCCACCTCTGAAGAAGAAGTCAAGTCAGCTAGTTTAAACCTGCTAGTCCAGGGATGGGGTGGAGGATGGGACTTGCTTGTCCATAGGCAGGGAACCACAATCCGTCATCTATACTGACCACAACGAGCAGTGGAGTAGCCATGTTGGCCTGAGGAGATCAGACTAGAGCTTTCTGTAAACTGAAAAGCTGGTGTCTCACACCCACAGAAAGATACTACTGCACGCGGCTTGCCCAATGCTAAGCAGAGCAGTGACTCAGTCTCACAAGCAGGTTTGCAGTCAGGGGAGCGTATTCTGTTACTTGGGCTTTTTGCAGGGGAAGCAGTTTAGGGCCATCTGTCCTGGACAGTCCAGATACCACCACGATCCCAGCCCAGACCCCTGCACCTATCCCCCTCCTAGGCCCTCTCCTGCAGATTGGCAGGGGCTCCAGACCGTTCAGCTGGGCAGTACAAACACAGCTGAAGAGGGAGGCACTGATCCAAATTCTCAGTTCCAGACTCTCCCTCCACACTTCGTCAGCTCCTGCCAGCTGGAAGGCAACACAGGACATAGCAAGGCCAGGTGCCACACCCGAGACCACAGCATATCAGGACAGACAGACATGGGAGCCTTCACTGACACTAGCCAGCGAAGCCACCTACATGCTCAACTGCTAGGGACAAAGCAGTCCCATTATTTATTGCACAGGAACCTGTGACAAAGAATTTTCTGAAGTATCTGTATGAATCCTAGGTGTGCCTCAGTTTCCCTCTGCACTTTGCACCGTGGAAAATCATCTACATTTCCTGCTCAAACAGCGCAGCTGGCAGGAGGTCTGGGGTGTCACCTGGCTGTCTGGAGGGAACGAATAGGGTCGCAAAACAACTGGTTGAAACTGACCCCATATCAGCAGAGCATCCAGCAAGACCAAAACAACCCATGAGTGAACCAGCCACACCTAACAGCAGAAAACCCTGAGAAGACTGACAAGGAAGAGAGCCCATCACAGCTTGCCCGGCTCACCATGGCACTGGTTTGACAGGGTGGGCTATGGCTTAACCTTGGCCTCTCTGTGCCGTGGAAGGACTGCCACATTACCTAGCCAGGTGGGCTGACCATACAGCAAGTATGAAAAATCAGGACGGAGATGGGGGGCGGATAATAGGAGCCTATATAAAAAAAAGCCCCAAATATCGGGAATGTCCTTATAAAATCTGGTCACCCTATGCCAAGTGACTAAGAAATGATTACCTTGGTTTTGAAAAGGCTGCCTGTGCCTCGGTAAATACTTCCCGAGAGCACAGCACCTGGAAGGAGCACAGTACAAGCCTCCAGCAGGAGCCTAGTTGGGCCAGATTCGCTGCAGAGAGCGACAGGGATCGCTGGAGCCGAAGGCCTGGTCTTGGAGGCCGTAGGCCTACCCCTGAGGAAGTGCATGGGTCCTGGGGACCCAGCATACTTAACCAGTCTCTTGAGTGTGACCTGCTATGAGCCTGAGGCACAGACCAGACCCTGGAACTCAACATATGCCAAGATGGTTTTCATGTAGACTAGAGACACTGAGGTTAGTCCTCCCAGGGTTACTGGTCTGAAGGCATCAGGCAGGTTGTGTTACCATGACAGGTGCTGACACAAATATGGTGATTATAGAACAGCCAAGTGCTGGGAGAACCTCATCTATGGAAGCCTGGAACAGCCTTGGAGAAGCTGGGAGTTTACATCCCTAGCAGCAATCCTGTGGTAGCTAAGCATTTGCAGTGGTCCCAGGAGAGCCACCCAGATTTTGGCCCTCCACCTTCTCGGAAAGAGGAGTTTTGCCCAACTAGAAGGGGGATCTAAGAACAGCTGCCACAAGATTTAAAGCCTTCTAGTTTAACATGCAGAAGACAGGACAGATGGTTCAATCTCATTCTAGATATAAAGAGCCAGCTCCATGTCTCAGCTGGTGGAAGCCCATGGTAATGTGGGAATCGGGGAGCCTGGAACCGGTTCTGCCATTACAGGTTACAGATTGCACTACTAGGACTGCATCTCCAGCAGCCACTTTAGGGCCCTGTAAGGGCTCTTCCTGGCTTATTATGCCAGTACCACTGGGCAACAAGCATTTTCTTATCGCACTCTTTTCTGAGGCAGGAAAGGTGTGAATGTGAAGCTAATTACTCCAGGCTAAACGACTATGATGCCATCTCAAAAGACTCTGCCAAGAGCAAGTTCTGTTCAGTGACTAACACTCTCTTGCCCCATCAGTTGAGAGTCAGTGTTTCTACCTGCACAGAGGAGCCCCAAGGTTTACACTGGCTAGCATGCCAGGGAGCGCTAGACTGCTGGCACAGGAGAGTCTCTGTAGGATCAGACCCCAGTTCCCACGCCATGCTGCTCAACAAGAGAATCTCCTCTTACAAAGCTCCTCAGTGTAATCAATCCACTGAAGCACATGGCAGATGGGAAGAAAGCACCCGGACTTGAAATATTAAACTCCATGTAAGGGAAGGTACAGGAAAGTGCATTTCAAATTCCTGGTGTGAAGAGACAGTGCAAGAGGAGAGACATCAAGGACATCAGGAAGCACAGTTCTTCCAGAACTCAGCACACTCTCAACATCAGCCTAGGCTATGTTCCAACAGCCTCACAGCTCTAGCGGGCAAGCGGAGTGTGTTACTTGTGTGCGGCAGCGTAGCTATTCCCCAAGCCACAGGAGAATGGCTGCACTCCCCTGCAGATCTGCAGGAAGGAAACTGCACCAGTGTCTTCGGCAGCCGAGTTAGTAACTCACCCGTTTAATGTAGGCAATGTCTACAAGTTGCACAAACACACCTCCCTTCCCCATGTCCAAACACCAGACCTCATCCAAATAAAGAGAGAGCAGGGCAAAGTCAACTGCTATCCTGGCCAGGAGCCGGTCCACACACGGAGTTATTCTGGAGTAACTACGGCACTACAACTTCACACCCTATGTTAATCCAAATGAACTTTTAAGTGTAGACAAGCCCCAAGACTCTTGATGTCAGACAGGCCTGAAGTGGAGATCTCTGTATCGGTAAAGGAGGATCCTGGCTTGTAGGCCAGTCTGAGGCACTCCCTGTGTGCCGGGCTGATGGATATGAGGAAGAACACAGTCATGAGGCAGACCATCCCAAATGGCTCTTTTACAGCAAAGGAGACTCTCAGAGGGTCACTATTCTGACCTTTAATCTACAGATGAACCTGAGCTGTCTCAGACCTAGGATGGAATACAGGCCTCCTGTGTTCCAGGAAATACTCCAACTAGAATCCCCTTCCTATACTGCAGAGGAGCTTCTCCTAGTGTTAAGAACTAAAGGAGATATGTGCTTATCTTCCTGCATTTTGAAAGAGGTTTCCCTCAAAAAAAGGCTTAGAGAGCAGCATGAATGGAATAACCTCACTGGAGAGTTTCCAGAATCAATATGTTGGATGTTTGTGTTTCTTTGTAGAACAAAGATGCTTCCCTAATGGGGAAGCCAGTGGGTCTCCCGGGTTTGTCTTCAGACCTACTCCTTCAACCGCAAGCCACACAGTTTCCTTGAGGCATCTGCTTATGAAGTCTAGCTTTGTATCTCAGAACAGAGCTTTGGAGCAGTCTTGCTCAGATGATTGTGGGCTAATACAGCTCAGCTCTCAGACAAGAGGATGGCATTCTCCTATGGCATGCCCAATATAAATCAAAAGGACAGAGAGAAGACCAGGGATCTCATTGATTCAAACAGTCTTCATCTTTACCCAGGATCTCCCCCCAAGGCGCATGGTACGGCAGATAAAGGTTTCACTTCTCCAGGAACAGCTAGTCACACACATGCGGCCCGCACAGGGATTATACCGCACCTTAGTGGCACGTCCTCCCTCTGCACCGGAGCAGGAATTTGGTCAATCAGCGTTCACCCTGCCACCCTGGCAGAGGCTGACCAGCAGCAACACACTGGAGAGACAGCCCTGCAGCAGTTACATTCAGGTTTTCTTTGCTGACATAAGGGCTATGGGTTTGTTGAACCTCTGCCTTTGTTTCCTACATGTGCAGATGGCAAGGAAGAGGTTCCTACCTGCTGGCACCCAGGCCACTGCAGGGATTCCGAGCCCACTGGGGAGGGCCGTTACCAGGGACTGGAGAGAAGGACTGTAAAACTCAAGACAAAGGGAGCACTTGAGGAAGGGGATGGGCCAACCTCTTCCAATAGCAGGAGGGTGTGATCCAGCCCAGGGATATTAAGGAGACAGATGAAAGGTGTTTTTAAATGTGATCCAGCAGCACCAGGGCCTTTCAATCCCCACTCAAAGTCAGCTCTTGCCTCAGGGTCTTGCTGAGCCCAGGTGAGCATCACAAGTTGCCCAAGCAAAAGAGAGGCCTCCTGTTTGTGTAACAGCTCCTCATGGGGAGGGCAGAGAAAAAGGGGCTGGGGGGAGATCAGGGGTAATTGCACTTCTTGTAGAACGCAAACAGTCATCTTAGTCGCTCTTTAGGGGCCCTTTATCCCAAGTGTTTTCCCAAGGCTACTCATGGGGCTGCAGTAACTTTCCCTCTGGCAGAGGGGAACAATTACAGCAACATACCTTTCCTTTCCTCTCCGTCCTCCAAGCCAACCAAGGCAGCATCCACCGCTCCCACTGTGCTCCGAGGCCCAAGAGCCAGGGACTGGCTGTGGTTTGCAGCATGGTGTCTGTTTCATGGACTCTCCCGTCACAATCTTGGAAGAGGAGCATTAGAGACGAGAGGGGAGAACGGCTGCTCCTGTAAGAAAGCATCTGGCTCCCCACTAAGAGGGACGAGGTGGTAACTTTTATGGGCGAGAGAGACAAGCTTTCGAGCAACATAGACCTCTCCCTTCAGGTCTGGGAAAGGCACTCCGGGGTACATCTGCACTGTAATTACACACCTACAGCTGGGGTTACTGGCTAAGAGTAGCGAGATCAGCAAATTGGGAGTCCAGACCTCACCTGAAACGGGACTTTGACCAGAGCCCATTCATCACTCCACTTTACAATCCACTTCATGCCCTGGTGTATTTTACAGCCTTGCCCCTGCAGGCAGTAGGTGTGTTCTTCCCAGCAGTAACAGGAACCCTAGTCAGCTGTACTGGAGTCTGCAAGGCAGCAGAGCAATGGTAGGAATCTATTCACGGGTCACATTTCATATGGCCCTGTGAGGCTCCATCATGCAGAGGGGGACGTGTACACTAGGGTTGGAGGGAACAATCTGCCAACACTGCTACCAACAGTTCAGCTGTTACGAGCTGGAGGAAGGACTCCAGGAGGCCACCAGCATTTTGAGGCTCATGTCCTGGAACCCTGCTCACAGCAGGTCTGCACAACAGTGCTTCGAAGGTTGTGGCTGCCAGCAGCTGGCCTGCATGACAACTCCCGCGTGTCCCACTGATTCAGTTCTGCTCAGGGACTTGGTGGAGCAGCGGCTCTCAACATTCATTGCATCACAACCCACTTCTGACAACAAAAATTACTATATGGCCCCAGAAAAGGGGCCTAAAGCCTAAACCTGCCTGAGCCCTGCTACCCTGCATGGGAGGGCCCAAGCCTAAGTCCTGCTGCCCAGACAGTGGGGCTCAGTGTCACAGGGGGTGGGGGAGTCCCATTCCCAAATCCCCCACTTCTTGGAATTCACAGTGATTCTTGGCCAGCCAGTGGATCAGAAGGTTTATTTGAGATGCCAGGAACACAATCCAACTCAGAGCTTGTCAGTACAAACAGGACCCCTTAGTCAGGCCCTTCTGGGGGGCAGGGAGATAAGACCCCAAATCCGGACTCTCCCCTCTTCCCCAGCTCGCTTCTACTCCCCTCCAAACCCTGCAGCTGTCTCCCTTCCTTTGTTCACTTCCGGGGCCCTAGGTGTCAACTCCCCTCCCCCTTCTCATCTCAGGTTACAGCTCCAGGTATCCGGATCAGAGCAGCTTCCCCTCAAGAGTCATGTCCACCCTCCTCCCTGCTTGTCACACTCAGGCTTTGGCCCCAGAAAGTCTAACGCCAGCCCTGGTGGCCCCATTAAAACGAGGCTGCAACCCACTTTGGGGTCTCAACTCACTGTTTGAGAACAGCTGTGGTAGCGTAATTGAAGGGCCAACCGGCCATCGAAGCACTGTTGTGCAGACCTGTTCTGAGCAGGGTTACATGACATGATCCTTAAAACACTTGTTCCTCGTTCCATGAAGGGGAACACTTTTGTTGAAGAGCCTTTTCATTCTAAATGGCTCTTTTCAGCAGCACACTGGCATTAGGAAATGCAGCAGGTTAGAATGTGGCATGCAAGTCTCCCTGCAGACAATCTCCAAGAAGCGCCTGTCACAAGCAGCAGCGGGAAAGCACGGGGGTTAGATTGGACACGAAACTAACTCTCTCACCTTTGTACCTGTACCTGGCTGCGAGTCATCGAATGCCACAAGCTCTGCACTATGCAAAGCAGAACAGAGCAGGTCACACTAATGCTGAGACCTCTGCTGGCTCTCCAGCCATTCCGAGTCCTGCTCATCACTTACCAAGCCTCAAATGGCCTGGTGCATAGCTAGAGACAGGCTCTCCAACTGTACCCCCGAGCACTGGATGCCCCCTGGGGACCAGGCACCTCTTAAGACTCAGGGTGCAGCTCCAAAGCTGGAGATAAACCTCTGAACACACAGCAGAGTACGACCTACAGGCAGCCTCGCAGCCAGAGGAAAAAGGAAGGCTTCAAACCAAGAGGAACATCCCCCTCCCACAGAGACCTCCCCCTTTCTTAAGCATCCTGCAATCCTTGCTGTCAACTAGCACAGACGTGACAGACACAACGGTCAGGTGCTTGAGAGAAACCTAGATTTGCATCTTGGCTTTGGCAGATGACCAGCCTGAGAGAGAGACTGGGTCACATGAGCTCACGGGGGATAGGTTTTACTCCACCATCTCCTAGGCATTTGATATCCAATATCCCTCCCCTCCCTGCAAAGCCCACAGGGTCCACGCCCTGCAGCAAAGCCCAGCTCTCCCTCCTGAAGTATCTGTTCTCTGAACAGCTCACTGTTGTATTTAGGCCCATGGCATAGCGAGACACCCTATGCTGAAAGGACAGGAGAACACCACAGAAGCCTTCTTCTCCCAGCCTGCCAGAAAAATCAAATTAGTTAATTCTCCTCTAGGTCAGCGCACGCAGCATCTCACAGGTGAGCTGGTTGTATGAACAGGCAGCCTGCCTTGTGGTTTCAGACAGAATACACTTGCCACGTTGCACTTAGCTAGATTGCGTCCTAAAGCCATACGGGCGCAAGTAAAGCCAACATTCAACCCCAGAATCGCTTGTTATACTTTAGGCCTCACCCAGTAGTTCCAAAGGACCCTGGCATAGGAACAGGAAACAACTTGCGTGTGTCAGATCCTGCACCTATGTGGCACCCAAAATGACACGTGTCATCTCAGCCACCTCAAGGCCTCAGCCTTTATTTCAAGGGAACAAGCTCTATGGAATCAGGAGAAGAAAAAGACCTGCAGATAAACAAGCCCCCAGGCAAATCTCTTCCTGCCCCAGACCTGGAGTTGTGGGGAGGAAGGGATAGGGTGGCTGGGGTCCAGTCATCTAATTCTGTGCCATTTTGGGGTATGGATGACAGTGTGGCAACAAGAAGGATGGATCTTCAGTTTCCCAGCAGCCAGCAAGTGGAATGAGATCAGCTAATTGCAAATTTGGCTGTAAAAATATGTCAGAGCAGGAAACCAGCTGTTGAGATTCTCTGCATTCTGCAGACATGGGCACATTCCACAGCGGGCACAGTAATGCAGGCCCATTCTTACTGTTTCAGTATTACTCACTAAACTAAGCATAACATTAAACAAACAGCTCCATCAGATTTTATAGCAAACATACGGAGGGGCACGTTTACTAGGAAAGATATATTACCTCAAAGTCAGAGAGAGGTTCCTCTGCGGGAGAAGAGCTTTTCCTACACAAACCATTCACTGGAAAAGCAGAATTTCGCTATGATCACGTTCAATATAAGTTGTTAAAAAGGAAGTCACTTCATCTGCATTCCTGGAACCCACGTCCAGGCCTGGTGCCCATTCCTTAGAGTTAAGGCTGCAAGTCTCACGCAAGTCACTAATTCTGTGACTTTCTGTGACCTCTGCAGCAGCTGGTGCTGGTTCAGGGGCTGCCCGACTAAGGGAGCCTCTGGGCCAGCAGCAGCAGCTTGGGTGTGTGAGGGGGGGAGCTCAGGGCTAGAGATACAGGGGGCACTTACTTTGGGGGGGGGGGGCTCTCTGGCTCCCATTGGCATGGCCCTGCAGCTCCTAGGCAGAGAGGTACGAAGGTGCCTGCAGCTCTCATTGAAGCCCCCTGCTAGTCCCACCACCCCCCACTCCCTGCATCCACAGGGTCCCAAGCCACCTCCCCCAGACTGTCCCCCGCTGAGCATCCGCGGCCCCCTACCCAAGTTTTAGTTGGGGTATGTAGTAAGTCATGGACAGGTCATGGGCTCTGAATTTTTGTTTACTGCCCGTGACCTGTTCATGATTTTTACTAAAAATACCCGTGACTAAAATGTAGCCTTTAGTGTGTTGAAAAACAGGAAAGTGTCCTGAGAAGAGCTAAAAAATGATTCAAGATCCAAAGGACAATGAAAGGCTTAGAGAGCTTAATATCTAAGAAAAGCTCAAGAGGCAATTTGATCAATCTGTAAGTTCCTACAAAGGGAGAAGGTAGGACACTGGACATGCAAAGATGCATGGCCATGGTGCCAAGGAATGCTTACCACTGGCACCAGTGACCATAGTGCAGATCTATGAAGTTTCAAAGCACTACAGGGACCAGGAGACGGCGCACACTAGGCATGAAATCAAACTACTGCCAAGAAAGGGACTATATTGAGGCAACCTGTCCTCTGACCCATGAGAGGACAGTGGGGTAGGCTTTTGTGTCTGTCTATAAGCAAGGGTTCGCTAACCTCTCCCCCCAACCTTCGTGACCCTGAATGAAGAGCAACAGCCCTGCAGCAGCAACAGTAGTTGTTTACATGCAAAGGGAATGCTGGGAACACAGGGAGGTACTTTTAATGTGGGAACATTTTTGGCCTTGGTGAAACATCTCCCATTGCGGACTGCTCTGTTCCTCTCCCCTGCTCAGGCCTCTCGTCTCACACGCAATGCTGCCCTTCTTGCACCAGCCCCCAAGGTGACTCCGGTTGACTCCTAAGTAGCTGTGTGGCCTCCAGAAGAAGCAGCTAAGATGGTTCTCTCTGTTTATTTCCTACTGCCTTTACAGACCTCCTCCAGTCTGTGAAAAGCCAGGACATCTGAAGCAGCAGCAAGGACTAAGACAATACCGCTCTCCATAGCCCGTGGTGAAGAAGTCACGGGTACACAAGGGGCGGAGATGCACTCTCCGTGGTGATACCCTGCCGGAGCTGAGATCAGAGGGGCTGTGCTCCTTCAATATACACGAGAAGGAGCTGCTGGCAGCAGCTCAGATTTTGGAACTTGCAGCAGCTACACCCTGGATTTTATAATCTCCTGAGCATGGTGCAAAGCCCATTTCCCCCTCCTCCTTTCGTAAAGTGGGTGTGAGGTCAGGTGGATCTAGCTGCCTCCATTCCTTTGTCAATGGTTTTGGTTGGCACTGAGGAATGGAGCTTAGGCATCTGAAGAAATAAATTGTTCTTCCATAAACAGCAAGTGAAAGTTGACAACTGTCTTGTGAGCGACCTGCTGACTGGTAAGTTAACAGCAGAAATAGACATTCAGATACACTGCTAGTTTGTAGTCATTGAAAGCAGAGACACAAAACTCACCTATTAGACTGTCAACAACAGACATCTCCAAGGTATAGACACCACATACACTCAGAAGAACACAGGAATGACCATTCCAGATCAGTGATTTGTCCAGCCCTGTACCCTGTCTGATAATGGCTACAGCACATGCTTCAGAGGAAGGTGTAAAGAGACACACATACACACCCCAGGGGGGAGGGAATTATGAAACAGCTTGTCCACAGGGAAATTTTTGGGTACTGGTTAGCTTACGTCAGATATTGGTTAATTTAGGTCATGAAGCAGGAGAGCTTATAGCATTAGAGTTATATGGATAACGAGAACCTCAGGTATAAGTACCCAGTCTTTTTCCAAATCCTTTTACGCTCTTTATTTCGATACTTCATTGTGGGTGTGAATTCCACAGGCTAGCTATGTATTATGAAAGTTATTTCCTGGTATACATTTTTTCCCTTTCACTTTCACCAAATGTCCCTTTGTTCTTGTATTAGGAAAGAGTAAACTGGAGTGCCTGGTCGACCTTCTCTCCTATGCTTTGTTTTATGCCCCTTTCATGACCCCTTTATTCTTCGCCTCTCGGTCCCAGTCTTGTCATTCTTTAACCAAAAGTCTCTCTAGGCCTCATCAATTTTATCACCATCTCTGACACAACCACCCTCATCTTCCAATTCAGGGGTTCTCAAACTGGGGGTCATGACCCTCAGGGCAGGGATAGTCAACTATTTTTTGTCAAGGTCCAAATTTCCTGGTCAAAGTCCAGACTCCAGAGAAAATAACTATAACAATAAGATTTTGGGGTCCGTTCAAAGGCATCTGGCAGTCCAGATTTGGCCCGCAGTCTGCCTATTGACTACCCCGACTCTACTGAAACATTTGCAACGTGGTGATCTGATCCAAGCATAAGTCTACTTTGCTAAAGATATTCCACATAAGGGCATATTATTGACTTTTGAGAATATTACATTGCATTTAGGTATCATTTTCTATCACGTGTTGTACAACAACTAGTTTGCTTTTTTTGACTGTCCAATGTACATTAAACAAAGATCTTCCATAAGCTCTCTCTTAAGTTGCCAGTTTTGACTCTAGCTGTGTCTGAGTAGTTCAGGTTATTCCCTCCAGTACGTTACTTTGCATTTATCAACAGAGAGTTTCATCTCATCCTGTTGTCCATTCATCTAACTTTGTTAGGTCCCTTTGAAGTTAAGTTTGTGCCACTGTCCGGCACAATGAACATTAAATGGTGAAAAATACCAAAGCTGCTGTGCTCCCTAGCTAATGTTCCACATTCAATAAATCCAATTCAGAAGTTTCCTCTAAATATTACACCTGCTTGGGACACCTCCCTCAAAGTCTGAGTTAGGGTTAGATGTTTCACTAGTCAGACATATTCCTGCTGTAATCCCCACTTTGGCTTGGAAAAGACAAAAGCCATTTGGTAGCATATTTCAAACCTAGAAGTCAATGACAT
This sequence comes from Dermatemys mawii, assembly GCA_007922305.1. NCBI lineage: Eukaryota > Metazoa > Chordata > Testudines > Dermatemydidae > Dermatemys > Dermatemys mawii. The sequence continues at coordinate 3,552,910 of ML677396.1, read as the reverse complement.
TATAAGCTCTAACTACTAGACAATACAACAGTGTATTCTAGTATTAGATGCTGTAACAGGTCAAGCCTGCTTCTCTGTCTACTCTAGAGTCTAGACCAGTGGTTCTCAAACTTTTTGTACTGGTGACCCCTTTCGGACACTAGAACTCTAAGTGCAATCCCCACTTAGGGGTTGGGCTCGGGTGGGCTGCTGGCAGTGGCCAGGCTGGGGATGGGTGCCGGCAGCCTCCCCCGGGGCAGGGGCTGGGGGTACCGGCAGCCCCCCTCCGCAGGGCAGGGGCCAGGCTGGGGGGTTGGGGGTGGGTGCCGGCAGCCCCCCCCCGCTTCCAGGCAGGGGCTCAGGGCGCCGCCGGCAGCCCGCCACGGCAGGGGCTCGGGGTGCCACCAGCACCAGCAAGGGTCAGGGCCAGCTGGCAGCAGCAGGGGCTCACGACCCCAAGGGGTCGCGACCCCCAGTTTGAGAACCAATGGTCTAGACCGTATCAATATAACTATCCCTGTTACACTAGCATAAGTAAGCACAAAGCAGGATTCTGAACCCCAGCCCCACAAGAGCCAAGTCAGCTCCCAGTGGGTGAGAAGCCCTGGCAGCCACTCTGTCTTCCAAAGCCATTTGACAGCCGTTCAGGCTGATCTACGTATTCTTGTACATAGATTCCATCCTACACGGAAGGCATGTGGGAGGTGGGGGTTTAAGCTTGTGCTGACATTCCACAAACTCTGCCTAGTTGTGTGGCCCAACTAATCCTTAAGCCACTAACAAGACCTCATTCACTCAGGAAGCCAAGTTTATGTCGCCTCGTTACACAGAGCAGCAGACAGTGAGCATATGGAGAGAAGTGCTCTGCTACAGTGCACCTCACACAGCATGCAGCACCGGACACAAAGTTAGGTTTAACCCACCTAGCCGTCGGCCACTTTCCACTCAGTCTCGTGAACTTTCTCAGTTTGTTCTGTTTAAAAGACAGCATCTGAAACGCAGCGACTGTCGCACACTGCAAGGACTGTCTCCCCTTGTGAGGATGTATGGAATGGAACAGAACCCTGCTCAGTCCCCCAAGGGCTGTGCTAGCTTCACAAGGCTAACAGGAGCAGAAGCCATTACCACTTCTGTTGCCTTCCTACCTCTGTGCCTCCCTCCCCCGCCCCCGGAGAGCCTGATACACAGGGGGAAGGCACGGAGTCACTTTTCCAAGCAGAGCTGCCCTTGGCACTCCCAGCAAGTTACCTTTTTGCGGTGAGAGTCCATCTTGCTCATGCAGGACCTCTCCAGGGACAGGTAGCCGCCAATCACCTCAATCTCGCTCACAGTGGGGTAGCGCTTTTTAAGCAGTGGCCCAAGATCCAGTTGGGGTGCACCAGGATTCCCCAAGGTTTTGCCCTTGCTTCTGCTTTCATCGTCTTCCTCTTCTGATTGCTGGGCTCTGCTGTTGACCTCCACCTCAGAGTTGGGTGGCTTCCTTTTGGGCACTATGGTGAACGTATTGCCACCTCTCTGATGGATGGAGGAGGAAACAGGGTGGGATCTGTACAAGGGTATAGCAGAAGCCTCCATCCCCAGGGCTGAGGTAGCTTCTTGGGGCTGCTCCAAGTCCTTCAGCCCTGCAGCTGGGCCCATCTCCTGGGGCAGGCCCCCAGCATCCAGCTCCACGATATCATCATCAATGTAAGTCACCGGCACCAAGAGCTCTTGATGGGCCTGTGGGGGAGTTATGGGCTTCCCCTGCTGCTCACACTCAGGCTTCAAGGGTGACAGGGCCCCTGCAGGCTCTATCAGACGCTGCCCCCCACCACGGCGGGGCACAAAGAGGAAGGAGTTCCGCGAGTTCAGGCGCAGATTGGCTAGGGCCTGCGCTTGGAGATCATGGGCAGGGATGGCAGCCAGGTCTGGCTTGGGGGCTGGGCGGATCTCGAAGGAGCCCCCATCCTTGAAGACTGATGCAGAAAGCGGATGGAAAGGGCTGGGGGTGGCACTGGATTGGGATGGCTGGATCTCTTCGCTCCCCTCTGGCTTTGGCCTTATGTTGTCTCTGGCAAGGGAAACGCTTGGCAATGGCACCGGAGGTGCCTTAGCATGGGGGCTCCTGCCTGCTGGGCTGGCACCGTGCTCCAAGGGGCCGTTGGGGAGTGGGGCATGGCTGCCTGGACGAAGACCTCGAGGAGTGACAGTGAAGGAGTTGGAGCCAATCTTGTGCAGGAAGCCATAGGCCTGGGTAGTGCCAAGGGAGCCCAGGACTGGCTGGGGGGCAACAGCGCTAACTGGGGAGTCTGGGACCCGCTGGCTTGGAGGACTGGCTCGGGGGCCTGAGACTGGGCAGGGGCTGACCAGGGAGCCAGGGACCCACGGGCTTGGAGGACTGGCTGGGGGGCCTGAGACTGGGCAGGGGCTGACCAGGGAGCCAGGGACCCGCGGGCTTGGAGGACTGGCTAGGGGGTCTGAGACTGGGCGGGGGCTGACCAGGGAGCCAGGGACCCGCGGGCTTGGAGGACTGGCTGGGGGGCCTGAGACTGGGCGGGGGCTGACCGGGGAGCCAGGGACCCGCGGGCTTGGAGGACTGGTTCGGGGGACCGAGACCGGCCGGAGGGTGGCAGCGCTGACCGGGGAGCCTGGGACCCGCTGATTTGGTGGGCTGGCTGGGGGGACTGAGACCGGCTGGGCGGTGGCAGGGCTGACCGGGGAGCCCGGGACCCGCCGGTTTGGAGGGCTGGCCACAGGGCCCGGGACCCGGTGTGGAGCGGCGGAGTTAACCGGGGAGCCCGGGACCCGGGCCGGGCGGGCTGGGGGGCTGACAGGGGAGCTTGGCACCGCGGCTAGCGGGTCGGGATCCGCGTCCCTACTCCGGCGCCGCCGGCCCCGCGGCTGCTGGTCGAACTTCTGCAGCAGGCGGCTGACCCTGCCGGCCTCGCCGGGCTCGGGCGGCTCGTAGACGAAGACCTGGGCGGCGCGGATCTCGGCGAACGCCGAGCCCTGGGGGGCCAGCAGGCCCCGGAGCGGGTCGCGGCCCCTGGGCGAGGCGGCGGGCGGGTCCCCGGCCGCGAAGCAGGCGGCGGCGTCAGGCTGGGACTCGATGATGAGGATGTTGTCGGCGCGGATGGTGCGGATGCCGGGCACGGCGCTGTACAGCTCCAGCAGCTCCTGCAGCGGCCGCCCCGCGCCCTGCCGCCCGCCCCCGGGCAGCCCCTGCCGCCGCCGCCGCCGCCGCTCGCTCTCCAGCCGCATGAAGGGGTTCTCGCGCAGCGGGCCCAGGCTGTCGGCCAGCACCAGCCGCTCCTCGCGGGGCGCCGGGTCCGCCCGGCCCCCGCCGCCCGGCTCCGGCTCCCCGCCCGCGGGCGGCCCCGCCGGCTTGGCCCGCTTCCGCTCCAGGATCGCCCGCTTCCACGCGGGCAGCGCCGGCCCGGCGGGCGCGGACAGAGGCGGCTCCATGGTGCGCGAGGCGCGGGGCGGCACTGCCAGGCCCCGCGCGGCTCACCGGCCGCCTCCAGCCCTGCGGGTCCCGCCCTCTCCCCGCCCATTGGACGGCGGCGGCGGCACCGCCCTCCGCCTCCGAGTGGCACCGCCCATTGGACGGCGGCGGCGGCGGCACCGCCCCCCCGCGTCCGAGTGGCACCGCCCATTGGACGGCGGCGGCGGCGGCACCGCCCCCCGCCTCCGAGTGGCACCGCCCATTGGACGGCGCTTCTGTGGCGACGGGGGCGGCCATTGGGCGGCCAGTTGCGGGCGAGAGGCGTGTCCTGGAGGGCGGGGCAGGGCAGGTGCGCGCTGCCAGGTGGGGGCTCGATTCTGGAGCCGCGGCGGCCGGGGGGCCTCCCTGTCCGTGCGACAGGGGGCGCCGTGCCCCGCCGGACCTGCCGGGCTGCGCTTCCCGGGTCCTCCGGGCGCGGGGCCACGTGCACAGAGCCCGGCTCGCCCGGGCAGGGTCCCTAGCCGCCTGCTTCGGGGTGCGGCGGTTCTCAGTCGGGGAACGCGGACTCCCCCGGGCGTGCAGAGGTCTTTCAGGGGGTGCATCAGCGCATCTACGGGTTTCCCCAGCTGTAGAGCAGGCTCCGTAAAGAGCACTGGGGCGAAGTCGGCACAAACGAGCCTTTCTGCTGTTGAAAAACCTCCTGCGAGGTTCTGTCAGTCCGGAGCTGGACCCAACCCCTAAAACACGGGGGGTTAAGAGGAAGCCACCTTGGCTGATAAAGGCTGCCCTTTGAGGACTCATTTCCCTGGACTGAAAAAGGGGGAGACAACGGATAATAACTGCAGCATGCTGCAGGGGGAAATAAAGTGACTACTCCATCCAACTGTCATTTAGAAAAGGATTAACATTTTCCGCCACAGGTCCCTAGATTTCCAACAGCACCCCAGGGTGCTGGGAGCACACCCCCCATTACCAGTCTCAGGGACTTTCTGCTCCGAGCTTGCTTAAATGATTCTGGAAATCCCCTCCTCTCAAAAAAACAAACCAACCAACCTTGAGGGATCTAAATAATTGGCCTGATGGGAAAGGTACAGAGTTCAGTGGGACATATCATTACCATCAAAGGGAGCTCAGGTCTGGTTAATCACTTCCAGGTACCTTCCCATTCATTTAGGTGCCTGACTTGGGATATCCCAAGTGGAAAATGTTGGCCTCCATTCATTGTTCTACGGTTTAAAGCCAGATCAGGCATGTAAACCTCCTGAGCCTCGCCTGCCCAAAGCGAACTGCACACCAAGCTTGAAAAACCCACCACCCTTCTGTTCCAAAGAAGGTGGAGGGGAACAGGATCTCAGACACTTTCTCTGGTCTCTGATTGGTCAGCATGATGAGGAACAGGCTGCTCCAACACGTGCTCATGCTGTCGAAAAGTGGGGGAAAGAAAAGCAGGCCCCAAGAGGCGCTCCCCTATGCTTCTTGTCTGTACAGGTGAGAGTGCAAACAGGCCACCAGAGGCCTCACTTCTATGCACGCCACACCTTCCTGGTGTGTATCCTGGAGCTAATCCTGTGGTGGTGCATGCATATCTCCAGCAGTGGTTGCTGTTTACCATAATGAGAGAGGAGGCACCTTGTGTGAGCTGAACAGCAGTGGTGGGGACGAAGGCAAAGTCAGCAAAATGCTGTTGGAAATTAACACATAGGAAAACAGGAAACATTTGCCTAGGATCTTCCATTTATTTTTTATTATTCAGTCACCAGAACATACAGCACCAGCCTTTGTCATTCCAGTTGTAGGAAAGGCATTATTATCCTGGACACCAAATTTCTTTTGCCAATCAGGAGTTTATGCAATCATTTGGCCAATCATCAGATAAGAGGGCTAAGATATCTGGAGTTATGTACAATCCATTCTGAAATCTTACCAATACATGAAAGGTTGCAGGAGGGGGAGCTGGCAGCATGTGTCTGCATGAAGTTATGTAAGTGATCTTTGTACTGGTACCTGCCTCGGCACCTGCAACCTTTAATGAGCCACTCCTAGGTACAGCCTGGTGCTTAAACAAGAGAAGTTTCACTTCCTCATACAAGAAGGGTAGAAAAACAGCCCTTTGTTTACTGCAGAAGGCACTTGGTCCTGGTAGTGAGTCTTGAGCCCAGGGACTTTTGCATATCTGCACAGACCAATTACGCTCAGCTGCACGGAAATTTCTGCAAAGCAGGAGGATTTTGTGTGTTTCGGATAACATGAGTTTGGCTGTACAAAAGACCTGCCTCTGTCCCAAAGAGCTTACACTGTGAAGGAAAGAAAAAGAGAGTTTGGAGATGGGGGGAGGGCTAATGATTTGCCACATCCTGACATGCTAAAGCTCATATAATATACAGATATTTTCACTTTCCCAAGTTAACCTGCTGCCTGGCTGTTAGTAGGTGGTTAGGTCTTTACAGGCATCATTGAAATAGGGGCTAACAACAGTCCGTGTTTGCAGAATGAAAATTAATGTGACCACCGTGTATACTCAAACGCACTCACCAGCTAGTGTTTGTTTAGTTTTGATAACAGTGCATGGAAACCTTCCGGACAGACTGGATTGCTCCATCAAGATCATCCAGCCATCAAGTTATTAATCCCATACACATCCTATGGTATGGGAACCAACGTGCTACCACCAAGGGGTCCCTCTGAATTCCATATAGCCAGGATCTATTAGCAAAGACTCCATGGCACCACTGAGCCGAGGACTCAACTGTGTAATAGCAGGGTGTAGAAGCAGGACACGTGCACCGGTGTGATAGCAGAGGGGCAATGGCTGGGCACACACCAATGTGACAGCTGAGAGGTTCTGACTAATCCCACACAGGGGGCCGGACAGCCTGGTCGTGTCCAATCCCACATAGCTCCACCCCACCTCCAGGAGGTGCCTGGATGTAATGTAATATGTCATTTTCCATCTCTCCCATGTACCGTTCTCAGATAGGTTCACCTGGTCATAAGAATGGCCATACTGGGTCAGACCAAAGGTCCATCCAGCCCAGGATCCTCTGTACCGACAGTGGCCAATGCCAGGTGTCCCAGCATGAGTGAACCTAACAGGTAATGATCAAGTGATCTCTCTTCTGCCATCCATCACCCTCTCTGACAAACAGAGGCTAGGGACACCCTTCCTTACCCATCCTGGCTAGTAGCCATTAATGGACTTAACCTTCATGAATTTATCCAGTTCTCTTTTAAACCCTGTTATAGTCCTAGCCTTCACAGCCTCCTCAGGCAAGGAGTTCCACAGGTTGACTGTGTGCTGTGTGCAGAACTTCCATTTATTTGTTTTAAAGCTGCTGCCCATTTGTTTAACCTGCTGGTCCAATGAAGGGCTTCCCATTTAGTTCAGGCCCATGAAACATTCTGTTTCTGTCTAGTGGGAAAATCTCAGCTTGTTTTCCTTGGGTACTAAGGCAACACTCTAGTACAGTAGCACTCTTCCTCGGCAATTCACAGGCATGAAATAAAGATCATGAGATGTTGATGACCTGCATGTTACTGCCTTGGAAAACACTACAGGAATATGCACAGCTGCAAAGCCTTCTGTATTAGAAGCATCTGGAACCAGTTTTAAAAAAAAAAGGTTGGAGGGGGAGGAATAAAAGAAATACTTTAAAAAGAAGAAAATAAGAATTGGAGTTGCAACAAAACTTAAGACCCTGTATCCTTCACTCACCCCATTTGAAAGAGTACAGTGGGGGAGTGGCAGGGAAGCAGAACCCCTCCAAATTCAAAGGAAATTAATATAGATCACATTTTTAAAATTTGGGGAACATGCAAACAAGGTTTATATTCCTAAAGATGAAGAGTGACTTCAGTCTCCAAGATGCAGCAGTTGCACATAGGAACAGTTACTAAGCCACTGAAAAGGCAGTATCAAACATCAGTTGTGAGGCACCATAACATCTGAGCAGCACATGATCCATCCTTCAAAAAGAAATGGAGTACACAAAACGAATGACACTAAAAATAATGGTAGAGAGCTATCTCAAATACACAGAAAACAGCCAGGTACTTTATAGCCCACTGACCCTAGGCACTGAAGTAGCTATGAAAAGGGGGAAGTATTCCCATTGGCTGCAATCATGAGACTCTCAAAGCAGAGTAAGGGATGTACCCACACTTCAGAATGTCAGGTTACTTGGCAATTCAGAGTCTCTTCTGTTCTGGGAGTTTCTTGTTCTTGTACATTCAACACAATGATCTACACAGAAAACACCCCTGCCAAACTGCTTCAGTTCTTGTTCTATAAAGACTGTTTTTTTCCCCCATCTGAGATCATGAACCCTGCTACATATTAGAGCACAGTTTTTCACAAGCTGATTGTGTGGGACTGGTACACCAACAGCTGCAATTGCCTTTTGGCTACAAAGTCTGTGGCAGATTTAACTTACCCTAGAGCAAGCGTAGTCAATTATTTTTTGTCAAGGTCTAAATTTCCTGATCAAGGCATAGTCAGCCCTAGAGTAACACACATTTGAGAACTAGCTTTACAAAGAAGAGATCTTATAAACAAGACTATTAAATATCATCTATACATTTTTATTACAAAACAAGAGACATTTTAACATTAACACCAAGGCGCAAAATGCTCCTTCCAGGAAGGACACAACAGAAACATATATTTTGGGAAAACACACAGCCAACATTATGTAATAATTTAATGAAGTACAAAAGGTTCTTCTCACACCTCAGATGTATATGGCCAAAGAGAATTACTAGAAAGTTGCCAAAAACTAAGCAGCAAAGCTCGATTAACTCTTCGGTTGGGGGTTAATACGTCGGTGCTGGGATAGTAACTGAGATAGCAGGTACAAATCCTCAGTTTACTCTGCAGGCTCGGATCATGAGGAGCTGGAGCAGGATGAAGATGGGGGACATAATGAGTCCATACCAGAGCTCCCTGGTCTGCTCGACGAGTTTCTGACATAAAAGCATTTCAAAGACGAACTTCAGGCTCAGGATGGTGAGGATCCAGAAGAGGCGAAGGACAGCCAGGCGCTTCTCTCCGTCCTGGAAGAGCCGCACTGAGACGATGGTGGTGAAGTAAGTGCTCAGGCCGTCGGCAGCGAAGAAGGGGATGAAAACTTTCCACCAGGACAGCTCCACGCCGCCGTTATCCACCTTCAGCACGAGCAGGACGGAGAAGACCAGCAGAGCCAGGACGTGCAGGAAGATTTCGAAGGTGGCAAAGCCCAGCCACTGGACGAGCTCCCGCAGCGAGAACAGCATCGCGCCGCGGCTCGGGCCGGCCCCAGCTCCCGCCCGGCCCGGGGACAGGGACAGGCCGCGGGCCGGGTCAGCGCAGAGCCCGGGGACAGGCCGCCCACGGCTCACAGACGGCTCCCGCCTACAGCTGCCCACAGTCCCTGTCTTCCGGCCGTCGGCGGCGCACGCTGATGCCGTCACCGGAAGCGGAAGGAGCGCGCTGCCGGCCGCACAGGTGGGTGTGGCGGAGCCCCGGGCTCTGGCTGGTCGCGGCGGGGCTGTAGAGGGGGGAGGGGGCTGTAGAGGGGGGAGGCGGTGGGGCCGGCGGGAGGTGGCGCGTCCACGAGCGCCCGAGGCCTGCGCCGGCAGGGGGCGGCCAGGCAGGCCCCGGCGGTTCTGCTGGGGGGCGGACGGGTCTGTGGGGTGGTAGCGCGGGGGGGCCCGGGCCCTGGGCGGACCCGGCCCGACCCGACCCGCGCGGGCGGCAGAGCGCTCTGGGGGTGCAGCGAGTCCGCGGCTGCGTCTCTCCCTCCCAGCGGGATCTCTGGGTGGGGGGAGGACAGAGGACGCAGCCCTGGGGGCCCCCCTGCCGGGGGCTGGTGGGAGGATGGCGGGGATCCGCCCAAGCATACGCTGAAGAACCGATTAGAGAGCCAGGGAAGAGCCACAAGCCCAGGCAGGACAAGGTTTCAAGAAGAGGAGCGTATAGGGTCCCCCCCCCCCCTGCTAAAATATAGAGCACATTGCAGCGTTGGGACAGAGAGCAACAGCAAAATCCTCATCCAGATGAAATGGTCAGAATTTCCTGACTACACAGGAGTGGGGGGAGCTGGGTGAGTGCCATCGTGGTAACTTGCTACCTGGTCAAACAGCTGGGCCCTTGGTTAGCGGGACAGGAGGAACGTGGTGGACATAATTTATGTACATGGACTTCAGGGAGGTTTTTGATACAATCCCACATGACATTCTGGGAGGTAAAGTGGAGAAAGGCGGGTTTGGCAGAACTACCATTAAGTGGATACATAATTGGTTAAACAAACGCAAACAAAGATTAACTAACTGTTCATGGGATGTCAAATTGGAGGGAGGTCTCGAGTGGATTCCAAAGGGATCTTTTCTAGGTACAGTATTGTTTAACACCTTTAGTAATGATCTGGATGTAAGAATAGAGAGCATCCCAGTCAAATTTTCAGATGACACAAAGCAACGGGGGTTGCCAACTCTTTGGAGGATAGCGCTAAAGTGCAGGGATGTCTTGATAAACTGGAGAACTGGGCTATAAACAACACAGTGAAAATGAACAAAGACAAATGTCAGGTGCTACACTTAGGGAAGAAAAACCGAATGTACATGTACAGAAAGTGGGAAAACTGGCTTGGCAGGGGCACTGCTGAAAAGGATCTGGGAGCTGTGGTGGATCACAACCTCAGCATGAGTCAGCAATGCAGTGCTCTTGCAAAAAGAGCAAATGCAAATTTAGGTTGCTTTAACAGAGCAGATCGTGGGAGATAATAGAGTACTACTCCGTGCTGGTTAGGTCTCAGCTGAAGTACCGTGTCCACTTTTGGTCACCAATGGATAGTGAGGATGTAGAGAACCTGGGGAGGATCCAGAGGCGTGCAACAAAGATGATCAGAGGGATGGAATGCCAGGCACCTAAGCAAAGGAACAGGGCATGTTTAGTTTGGGAAAGAGGAGATTAAGGGGGGACGTGGTAGCTGTCTTCAAATACTTGAAAGGCTGCCATAGAAAAGATGGAGAAAGGTTGCTCCCTTTTGTCCCAGAGGGCAGGACAAGAGGCAGTGGGTTCAATCCGCATCGTTATGGGGGGGAGATTGGGTTCACTGCTTCCCCTGAAGCCCCAGAGGCACCCCAAGAACCCCTTCCCTGCTGCAGCTGCTCAGCAGCTCCCCCCACTGGCTGCCTGCTGCATTGAGGTGGGGAGAAGAGAATAACTCTGGCTGCTCAATCAACTGCTTCCCTGCTGGGAGCCCCAGGGAGAGCAGAGCAGGGCAGGGGCTTGACTGGCTCTGCTTGAGCCTAGGGTAGCCCCAGGCACCAGATGGATCCCCGCCCCCACACCAGTGCTCCCTCAAATTCTTACCATGCGTGTGTGGAATGAATTTTATGATGTGATGTGTGACATATCACCTTCGCATTGGTGCCCATAACAAAATTCATGTGGCGGGGGAGGGGCTGAGGGGTTCGGAGTGTGGGCGGGGGCTAAGAGCTGAAGCAGAGGGTTGGGGTGGGGGGGGTGAGGACTCTGGCAGGGAGTGCTGGAGGGGGCTAAGGACTGGAACAGAGGGTTGGAGCGGGTGGGGGAGGTGAGGGGTCTCAAAGCAGGGGAGTCTCCAGCAGGCCTGGCGGGGGTTTCTGCTCTCAGTGCTGGCTGGGTGGCATGGATCAGAGAGTCTGACCCTTTTGGAGTTGTGTGTGTCACCCTGGGGCTGCAGGGGAATCGTGTGTCTCACCCTGGAGCTGATGACTGTGCATCCTGATACTACAGCAATGGGCAGGTACCAGAGATGGTTTTTAAAAAGCAAATAAGGGCCTGATACTGTCCCTGCTGGAGTCGATGGGAGTTTCACTCTCCTCTTGGCTGGAAGCAAGATACGCCCCTGTAGTGGTCCTTCCCGGGACACCATCAACTTGAACCTCAGGCTTCCGTCTGACCCGGGTTTGCGATGTGCTATCGATGTGAGTGCCATGTGCACAGGATCCCGGACACCGAAAGAGATTAGGGAGGAAAAATCCTCTGGTTGGATCTTTGTACAGTTGGTGGCACTTTGTGTCTAGCTAGTGTTGCTATTCCCAATCTAGCCAACGAGTCATTTCTCCTGTTTGGGTGGGTCCGTCACGCAGCAACGAGGGGTGGGAAACATTTGAAAGCTAGGAAAGTGGGATTGCAAAGCAACAGCAGTTGGCAGGGGGCTCGAGGGCATGACTGGGTCCTGACACTACTTTGAAATAATCATCTGCGGTCGACTCGACTTTGAGTCAACAGCGTCCCTTTACTTTGGAGCTGCTGTCAAGTCCCTTAACCGCTGGCTCAGCAGTAGTAATCATGCTACCTTGTCCCTTCTGGTGTTTCTCTTTGGAGACTCTCAGAGGTTAATCAAGTCTCAGCACCCCTCTTTCAGCCAATGAGGTAGGCACGTATTATCACATGCATTTTGCAGATGGGCAAACTGCAGCCCAGAGGGCACACCTGGTCCAAGGCTGCCTAACAAGGCAGCAGTGGGCCTGGGAATAGAGCCCGGAATCCCTGATAGAGCCTTGTTCTAACCATTAGACCATTCTCCACCCTGTTATTTGCTGTCTGCCAAAGTGTCGCTCCCTGGAACTGCACCCAAACAGAATCGTGCTGACGCTCCCGGTGACTCCCCAGGGTGGCTCCCAGCACGATGGTGGCCCTGAGCTATTAGAGAGCGCTGCAGCTCCCTGGAGTAATTTTGTCTCTTTCAGATGGCAGAACGGAAGCTCCTCGTTCTCTTTGGCAGCCAGACGGGGACAGCTCAAGATACAGCTGAGAGAATTGGCAGGGAAGCCAAGCGGGGCCGCTTTCACTGCAGGGTAGAGGCCTTGGACAGTTACCCTGTGGTGAGTAGGGGGTAAAATGAATGCTGAGGCCGAGAAGAGCTCTGTGTAGCTTCTGCATTCATCCCTTGCCTTGAGTTTCTTTCGGGATGCGTGGGATAGCGCCCCGACAGCACGCAAGCCCCCTGCCCTCAGACAAGGCTTGTGCGCAGCCTCCAAGTCCCCTTGTACTCACATTAGCTCTCCGCTGCTGCAAAGGCTGAGAACTGAGGAAGGAGTTCGGCCTGCCTTTACCTGTGTTAGGGCACATTGACTGCACCCTGGCTTTACTTCGAGCCATTTTCCACAAGACAAAGAGCATGAGCTGCAGAAACTGGGGGACCTGGGGCCAGAATAAGATCAAACAAAGCCACTTGCAAAAACCACAAACAGCTCTTGTTAAAACCTGCTGTTTGGGCTGGGCTGGGTGGGCCGAGAGGTGCTAGGCCCTTCAGAGCACACGGCTGGACTGCGTAAACGTGGGCTTGGTTAAAGCTGCTGGATGAGATCCTGCTGACGGGAGGATCCAGGCTGTGCTCACTGGCCTGCCTGTCCAACGAATGCCCTCGCTGCCGGTGTCCTGTGTGGGAGGGCAGTGTGCGGGGCTGGGCCGTGCAGGGAGGCGTTGCGCGGGCTGGGCCGTGCAGGGGGTTGTGCGGAAGGCTGGTGTGAGGGTCTCGGGCTGTGCGGGGGGGCAGTGTGGGGCTGGGGCTGTGCGAGTCGGGGTGCAGCAGGCGGTGTGTGCTGTGCACTGTCTTGTGTAGTTTGCCGGTGGATGTTGAGGGCTGTTGGCCCTAACCGTGTGTCTGTGTTTGTTGTGCATGCAGGCGCAGCTGATCCAGGAGCTGCTGGTGGTGTTTGTGTGTGCAACCACAGGTCAAGGGGACCCGCCTGACAACATGAAGGTAGGACGCGCCATTGGCCACGACTGTTCTCTTTGTTGATCATTTCTGCCCCCAGTTTGACTCCTGTGACTGTGTTTGTGCGAGAACCGATTGTTTCCTAAGCCTGCGTGCAGCGATTTGGTGAGGACGGCGGGGATGTGAAGGGACTAGGGGAGAGATTTGGGGACCAGGAGGGGAGCCAGTGATGGGGATCATGGGGCTACAGATGTCCCCTAGTCTCTGTACTCAGAGCTGCTTTGTCTTTATCCTGTGGATGTGCCCTCCCATTGAGGGCAGACTCTGAGGGTCCCCACACGACAATAGCCCCCTCCCAGCCTTTCTTTTGGGAGGTTTCATGGCTGAGAAGTGTCCACTGTGGAAGAGGGTGTGATCTCAGCAGCTTGCAGAATGATGATGGTCTGGCTTTGTCCTGCTGTCATGGCAAGGCAGGACTTGTTCTGGGCTTGCCGAGTGTTCCCTGCCGACTGACACCATGGCAAGGCTGACTGTTGCCTGTTTCCTGGCTTCAGTTTGCTGGATCAATCAGAGAGCTGATTGTATTCTGCCAGTCATCCAACTGAGACAGACCCCCATTGGTCCCAGCCCCGCCCCAACAGGATTTGGCCCTTGGGGCAGGAAGGCAGAGCAGCCTGTGGGATGGCTGCGCATTGGAGTCGTGCGATGCTTGACTGTGTTTGCTTGTAGAATTTCTGGCGGTTTCTCTTCCGAAAGAACCTGCCCCCCACTGCCCTTTGCCAGATGGACTATGCCGTGCTGGGCCTCGGAGACTCTTCCTATCCCAAGTGAGTGGCTGGTCCCGCGGCCCCTTTGCTGCATTGCGCCCTGCGGGTTGCTGAAAGGTGTTGATCGTCCCACTCCCCAGCACTGAGTGCTTTGGAGAGAGGAGAGCGGGTCTGAGATCCGTAGTGTAAATCCACCGGAGAGGCTTTAAAAATCGTCGTCTTAGAAAAGCCCAAAGTCATTAGAGGGTCACCCACTTCGTTGGGGCTGTAGGCTGAGCAGCACACCAGGGAGAGGGCAGCCCGTGCCGTGGGGGGCCGAGCAGGACGCCGGGGG
>ML677396.1:3476900-3538713 GCA_007922305.1 Dermatemys mawii | reverse complement strand
AGCCCGTGCCGTGGGAGGCCGAGCAGGACGCCGGGGGAGAGGGCAGCTCCTGCCGTGGGGGGCTGAGCGGGACGCCGGGGGAGAGGGCAGCCCATGCCGTGCGGGGCTGAGCGGGACGCCGGGGGAGAGGGCAGCCCATGCCGTGGGGGGCTGAGCGGGACGCCGGGGGAGAGGGCAGCCCGTGCCGTGGGGGGCTGAGCGGGACGCCGGGGCAGAGGGCAGCCCATGCTGTGGGGGGCTGAGCGGGACGCCGGGGGAGAGGGCAGCCCATGCTGTGGGGGGCCGAGCGGAATGCTGGGGAAGAGGGCAACCCGTGCCGTGGGGGGCCGAGCAGGGTGCCGGGGGACAGGGCAGCCCGTGCCGTGCTTCCCTTCTAATTCCCAGCAGCAGAGCTGTGACTGGAGCCCAGGGGCGCTCTCCTGCATGACCGGTGTGCAGGCAAGACGGCTGTGGGGAAGGAGCTGTGCATGGGAGCAGAGCCTGGTTTCTGTGCATCCAGAGGCTGATGAGAGGGTGGGAGAGTCTTTTGTACTGACATTAAAAAAGTCTGTGAAAATGAGCCCGCCCGTCCCTGAGAGCCAGTAGGATCATGGGGACGGGCTGCAAACCGGGCCGTCCCCCTCAGCTAGTGGGAGCTCAATCAGTCAAACCGTCTCGGCAACAGGACAGAAATGTGCACATGGGGCAGAGCAACCAGGCTCTGGAGGGGCGAGGGCAGGGACCAGCTCCACTGCTTCTCTGGCCCGGGATTGCGTGTGCTCCCAATGGCAAAGCCCCCCAACTGGGTCTGTGTGTCTGATTCTTCTTGGCCCAGGTTTAATTTTGTTGCGAAGAAGCTGCACAAACGGCTGCAGCAACTCGGGGCCAGCCCCCTCCTGCCCGTAGCCTTGGGAGACGACCAGCACGACTTGGGGTAAGCTGGAAGAACCCTCACCCCCACCCCTTCCGGTGCTTTGTTCTCCAGCTAGTGAGTGCCGCACCCCCAGCTCGGCCTGTAGGGCAGGGCAGCACACTCCATAGAGTAAATCCACCCCTGCAACAGCTCTGCTCCCGCACCCCCTGGTAATCCAGACCTGAGTCCTCCCCACTGTTCCCTTTAAGCTGTGTGCGTGTGTGTGCGCACACAGATCCTAAACCCTGCGCACATGGCAAAACACCGCACCCATTTGCACAGAATAATTTATTTGCGCACACAGCCTGTCAAAAATTAGAGGGAATGTTGGTCCTCCCCTCAGCTCTTCTTATTGACCTGTATTCCCCTCCCCTCTGCATGCACACCTAAGGCCTTTCCTGCAGAACCCTGGCTTCCCAGGCCTGCCTGTTCCCCTCAGTCTCTACTAATGCTCTGCACACCTGGTCCGCAGCCCATCCCCTCGGTTATAACCCTCCCCCCCACAACCTCGCACTGCTGATTTCCCCCGTTCCTGACCTGCAGCCCCACCACCTCTTCCAGTCCTGACGAGACTGCCCCCTTATCCCTGCCAGTCTTGTGGTTTTGTCATGTGACCGGCAGGCTGAAACTTGCTGCCCTGATTTTCACTCCTGATCGAAGCCAGTTCACACTGAAGTCAAATCTCACCCTCATGTTCTAACTGGGTTGGCTGTCCTGTCCGGAGGGCACTGATTACTCATGTGTGCCTGCTGCGCGTGGGCAGCTGCCAAGACCTGCTACAGCATGTGCCCCTAACCCACTGCAGAGCTATCACCAGGTAACCCAGAGCTCCCTGCCCACAGGAAAGAGCCCCCGTGTGCCCCCCAGGCTCACTGCATGTGTCATTGCTGCAGGGCGCTCGTGGGAGGCCGCTGCACTTGGGTCGGAAGAGTCTCCTCTTGGAACTCAGGGCCTGGTTTGAGAGTCCTCCCTAGAACGCTGTCACTGGTCCAGTTCTCCCATGTGACTCCCCCCCACCCCAGGGACCGGCTGGGCAGCGCCTACCTGTCAGGCATCCGTAGTGTCACCTCTACCTACTGCTTCTCCTCCACATGTGACTACACGGAGCACCCAGCCTGGTGACCCACCCTCCGTGCTGGGAGAAGTGGAGCTGATGGTCAGCGCCAGCAGGGGCGTACAAGCTACGTACCTTCATTGCCAGGTGCCAGGCCACGGGCAGTGCCCGTTCAGCTGGGCTACGGGGGCTGGGAGCTCCCATCTCTCTGGCGCCCCCTCTGGCTGACTGAAGGAACCACACTTGCCAGACTAGGGTAGTGTTGCAGGAAGCAGCTTTCTGAAGTTTGGGGATCACGGGGAAGCAGCAGGGCAGGGTCCCAGCAGTCCCCCACCCCAATTGTGCAAGCCCTGCTGCAGTCTGTATTTACCTCTTGCAGGCCAGATGCAGTGGTTGATCCCTGGCTACTGGACTTGTGGGGAAGGATCCTACCCTTGTACCCTTTGCCTCCTGGCCTTGGCATTATCGGCCCCGATGTCCTGTGAGTACCAAGGATGGGAGCAGACCATCTGCTGCTTTCCAGCATTTGCTGGCTAGGGGAAAGCTGATTGGTTGCACATGCTGCCTTGAAATGCTACTTTCCCAGGCTGGTCCTTGTGGGCGCACAACTCTGCCCTGTATACTTGGTAGGAAGCTTCCTGTCCCAGTTGCCGGAGCCCCAGACACAGCCCGATGGAGGAGCCACACAGCACGCAGTAGAGAAGGAAGGTGTCAGGCTGTCTGTGGTGGTGCAGGGACAAGAGCACCAACCTCAGGGCAGACTGTCAAGGAGCAGGGCACCCCCCCCAAGCTGGCTGTGAATCCTGTGCAGAGATTTCACCAACCAAATGCCAAGTGTGAACTCCGCAGGCACTACAACATCCTTCACATGGAGTCACAACCAGTCCCCTCGGGTAGTCCAGTCGTCTAGTCTATCTTGCCATCCACGCAAGCCTGCCTTTCTGAGAACGGTCCCTTACACCAAAAATTCAGGTTACTCCCAGTCCCAAAGGACCAGTCACTTACCCCAGGTCAATTGCACCTTTAGATCCTGCACCAAAGACAATGCTTGTAGCCAATCTTGTAATACATTACAGTGGAACCCCATTTATCCGATCTAATTGGGACTGGGACCAGATCGGATAATCAGAAATGCCGATAATCAGGAGAAAGGGCAGCCTCGCCGCCTGGGGGTTCTGTGTACCTCATCCACACTCCTCATGTCTGTGACATGCTTCGAAGCCTTGCACATTTACTGTGGCCTCTCTGGGACCATCTGCTGCTGGATCCTGGCTCTGGCTGTCCCAGAGTGCATTCGGCCTTGGTTTCTCCCTGTGGAGTTCTGCTTGGCAGACTGGCTGGGCTGTGTTCTCCTGTGTTAATGTCTAGGGTCCCGTGTGCCCTCAGGCTGTGCTCTTACTGCAGAGCTAACCTGGCTCCTGTCTGCAGTTTTGGGCACGTTTGGATCCCTCTGAGTTTGGGAGTGGCCTGCAGATGGTACGCAGGCTTTGGGGGTGGGTACGGGGTGCTGGGGCTTACCAGCCCTGGCCCAGAGAGCTCACTGTGCCACATTGTTCTTTCCTGCAGTTTACCCTCCAAATTCACTCTGCGTTTTCTGGAGGAGCACTCCAGTGACTGCGGCAGGGACCAGTCCCGGCAGGAGTCAGCCAGGCAGCCCCCCTCAGAGCTTCACCCCTTTGTTGCCCAGGTGGTGTCCAACCAGAGGCTCACGGCTGAATCCCACTTCCAGGACGTCCGGCTCATCGAGTTTGATGTCACGGGCTCTGGGATTGAGTGAGTCACCCCTAGACCCACTGGGTTTCTAGTGTACGTGTGGAAAAGGAGCTGGCCTGGCCCCTTGTGCTCACAGTGGCGCTCGACGGAGTGTCCCTGCTGGATTACTGCCATGAAGAAGGGGGTTTCGTTCCTCCAGGGGTCTCTTGCTGGCCAGAGCAGAGACTTGTTCAGTAGGTTTATCTGTCCATGCAGGGCCGTCAGTGTTTGGCTTTCTGCACCTCTCCTCATTGTCCTGTGGTCTGCCTCTCTCCTGTGCAACAATTGGCCCCACCGCTCTGGTTCACTGCCACTGTGCAGCCCCTTGAGTGATGCCCCAGGCAGGTGCTGCTCGGGAGGGGACCTGACCTGGTCCCCCAGGAAGGGATGAATGTGTTCCCCAGGCCGCATGGACTCATGCCCTCCCCAGCCGCTTCTCTCTGGGTTTCTGCAAGGATGCTGGGTCCCGTGGTTTAATGGGGCCCAGTGGTGCCTGGCCTCCAGCCGTGTAGCCCCTGCTGGGCTGGGTCCCTAATCAGCAGAGCTGGTGGAAAGCTGGGCTGTATTTTGGCCCTCGCTGGGAATTGGGAGGGCACTGCCACCCGGCATGGAGCTGCTGCAAATCGAGGCGACAGGAACTGGGCAGCGTGATTCCACGCCTGGGGAAGGGCCTGCAGTGAGGAACAGGCTTCTGCCTTCCTCCCACTGCTTGGCAATCCCCGTTTCGGACCCTGCCCTCCCTCTGCTGCGGTTGGCTGTGCGGGAGGGGCTGGCAGCGGTGATGCCCAGGGGCTCTGCTCAGCTGGCACGTGCCCTTCAGGTACAGTGCGGGAGACGTGGTGATGATCCAGCCCCGGAATGCCCCCGAGGACGTCCAGCAGTTCTGCCAGCTCCTGCGCCTGGATCCAGCCAGATGCTTCATGCTGAAGCCCTCTGAGCCTGGTACGCTCCCCCAACCCCGCTCCTTCCTGTCCCTGCCAGGACGGGGCCAGCCATTCAGCGGCTCTGCTCCAGCTCCGGTGGTCTCTGCTTTCTTGGGCTTTGGAGCCTGGGAGATTGCAGGAGAGCTCCTCAGCCACTGATGGATTGGGTGTCCTCCTCTAGCTCGTGAGAGCGGGGAGGGGCTCCCTCTCTCGTCTGGGCGTCCAGTCTCTGGCCGTGTGGTCCCACTCCAGCTGCGTGAGATCGGGATTTGACCAGCAGCGTCTAGCCTGCGTCCTTGCCCTCCCCTCTCCTGAGGGCCCCTGGGGGAGGGAGACAGAGCTCAGTGGCTCCACCTGCAGCATCCCAACAACCTTTCTTCAGAGCTGACCTGTTGGGAGGCTTCTGCCCTCCAGCGGTGCCTCGCTTTACCGCCTGGATCAGCTCCAGGGGTTCAGTGTGGAGGCCGCAGTAACACCCGTACACGTTCCTCCCAAGGGCCCAGGATTGCCCAACTTGGCGACCAGCCCAGACTACTCCTCTGGTCTAGCCCTTCGGTCCCTCCGAGACGCCAGGAGCTAGTCTTCCTCCTTTGTCTTTCATAAGTGCCCCAGAAATCAGTACTGAGCGAGCCCAGCTCCTCCCAGAGACCTGCCCCAGGCAAACCCGCCCATCGCCCCCTGCTCCGAGCCCTGCCCTGCCCAGCCCGGCCCATTGCCATGAACTTAGTGCAGCTCTTCTCCCGGTGGTCAGGATTCAGAGCCTGCACAGCTGGAGCCCAGCCACTCTCTTCAGCTTGCCTCAGGAGCGCTCCTGTCCTGGGAGTGTGCAGAGTCACTGCAGAGCGTGTAAGGCCAGCTGGGGTCCCCCAGCTCGTCTGCTCTGACCTCCTGTGGGTGACAGGCCACCAGCACGCGCACACTATCTCCAGCCACAGCCCACAGGCTGAGAACAGCCGAGTCCCCGGTGCACCAGTGTCAGGAAAATGAGTCAACGAGAGAGACCCAGATTATCCTGGCAGTGACCTCCTACACGTGCCCTGCAGCCCCCGAGATCCCTGCCAATGGGAGCCAGGGGAAGAGTCCTTCCTGAGCCCACATAGGGCAGTCAGTTAGGCCTGGGGCAGGTGAGCAAGATCCCGCCAGCCGAACACGTGAGAGGGAACAGGGCACCTCAGAGCCCTGTGTCCCATCTCCAGCCAGGGCCAGCCCCGGTGCTTGGAAGGAAAGAAACCAAACCCCAGAGTACAGAGTGGGGAGGGGAGCATCCCCCAGCTGAGGCCTGATGCAGGAGTTTTAGGTACAGAAGACACAGCAGCCAGGTCCCTTCTGTTTTGAGCCCTGCCCTTTGCCATCACAAGCAACCACATCATACAATCCACTCAGACACTTGTCTGGCTTTCTCTTAAAGCTAATTAATTCTTTGCCCACTCCCCCGCCCCCCCAACTCCTGTTGAGAGGCTGTTCCAGAGAGTTCGACTCTACACAGAACCCGGTGCACATTTTACAATCCGTTCTCGCCCAGATCCAGCCTCAGGAGAGCAGTTCCGCCATCCTTGCTTCTGCCTGTTGGCTGGTAGGTGTATCTAACCACCACAAGTGGGGAGAAACTTGAAGGAGACAGATCTTCCAGTAGTTATGCTGCTTTGAGGTGGCCCCCCCAGCCTACCCTCCAGCCCTGCTCCTTTCATCGTCCATCTCCGCTGGGGTTCTGGACTCGCCAGGGGACTCAGAGACGGCCAGGTCTGCTCTGCCCTACAAACCCTGAGGCGGGCAGGGCACAAGGATGTGCAGGTCACAGGCCAAGAGCCCCTGCTGGTCAAAGATTCGCCTCTCATATCCCTGAGGTGCCCGTGCATCTGGAGTGAGATCCAGAGACACAAGACAGCTCAGAAAATCACCGTTACTGTGAGTAAGCACCCAGGGGAGGGGAGCAGCGAGGGCTCCGCAGGCTGGCAGGGACGATGCTGCGGCCAGTTCCTCAAGTGGTTACAGATGTTTCTTGCACTCAGGTGTGTCTGCGTAGGACATGGCGAGCTGGAGATTGTTTTCCTGCCGCAGTTGCTCTTTGAGCTGTGGCTGCAGACGTGTGTTCCACAACCCATCCTCCATCCCTCTTTGTTGGAGCCCTAGTCTGCCCCTCTCGAGGGAAAGAACTGAGGGGGGTTGGGTTTGTGCCACCCTTACATAGTTTTGGGAGAGACACAGCGCCCGCTGCCCTAATGGATATTGCTGTAGGAAAAGCCTGTTAGACTCTTCCTGCACTACGTGCAAACGCACCTGAGTGCAACACACACAGCTCGAAGCACCAGTTACAGCTCAGGTAAGACACCTGTCCTGGGTAATTTCCACTGAGCTCCCCCGTGTGCTGGCAAGTCTATTTGCTGGGATGACTCAGTTACTTTTGCATTGGCCTCCCCTAGGGACAATTGAACCCGCTTCAGTTGGCTGCAGCATCACTCCCAAGCTGCACCATACCTGCCTTCTGCTGTTGCAGAGCTTCCTGCTCCTCTTTGACTCCGAGCTGAAGCAACGCCGGAAGCAACCCTAGGCGGGGTGGGAGGCAGCTCCTTGGGCTGCTCTGCAACCAGGCTTCTTGCCCCTTACTTGGGTCAGTGCCAGTCTCAGGAGCTCTCTTGGCCTCGTGCCTTCCTTTGCAGGAACCCCCCTTCCCGCACACTTGCCGCAGCCATGCACCATCCAGCACCTGGTCGCCTGCTACCTGGACATTTCCTGTGTTCCCCGTCGCTCTTTCTTTGAGCTCTTGTCCTGGTTCTCACCCAACGACCTGGAGCGGGAGAAGCTGCAGGAATTCAGCTCTGCGCAGGGCCAGGAAGAGCTCTACAGCTACTGCAACCGGCCCCGCAGGACCACCCTGGAGGTAGGGCAGCTGGAGGAACCTGCTGGGGGAGAGTGGGGACTTTCTGTAGGGAGTGCGCTGAGTTCTTGGCTTTGCTTGGCCGTGCCCCGTTCTCTGAAGCTGGACAAATGGAGATGAAGAAAGGCACAGATGTTGTACAGCGAGGGTCGGTAAGGACCCTGTGCCTGCTCCACCCTTCCTCCGGCTGGGCAACAGGAGGAGTGTGCCTCTGATGCACTCTCTAACAGCCGCCAAGAGCAGAGGCCAAGGAGGGTTGCAGAGGGGTGTGTTAGGGTGAGTTGGGCTCTGTCTTGCGGGGAGTGGGGATGGGAGCAGTTGAGGAAACACAAGAGAAAGTGTTGGGGCTTGTCCTAGTGTGTTGGAGGGTTTGGTGGTGCCCTCCTTGCATGTGATTACTTCCTCCGCTGCTCCTCTCCTCCCTGGCACAGACCCCAGCCACACTTCCCTACCCTACAGGAGGGCTAAGGGTGCGTTCACGATGAGTCCCATCTCCTTCACCTCACGCTGTCTTAGTTGGGCACTGAACGAGGAAGGGCAATACATGTGCAATGTGCTGAAAGACCTGGGGTTTAATGCACACACTGTAAATGCTCACGTACAAGGGCACCGGGACCTGGACGTTCCCTGACTTGGACTTAATTTGCAACTTTGGTGTTCCCTTCACACAGATTTTTTTCCTATGGAATTTCCCAGGTTTTTTAGTGCAGGGGAGGAAGGGCAAGAAAAAAACCTTCTTTTTGAGCTTAGAGAGTTTGGCCAGGAAGCCCTAGACACCAGCAGCGAGGTTGGGCTTGCATACCCCAGTGCTGAAACTATGTCCTGTGCATAGAGCTCTCCACAGTACCAGGTGCCCTCTCCTTGGTGCGGTGCACTCTGTGAAGGAGGCAAGGGCTGGGAGGGCTCTGGTGTGGTGAGTGGGCAGAGCACAAGCACATCTGAAGGGCCTACCACAGTGCCAAGGAGGTGACCGCAGGCTGCCCCGCTCACAGGTTGCCTTCCAGGAGAACAGAGTGGTAGCAGCGTGTGTCGAGCCAGAGACTCCCAGGCCAGGGAGAACCAGTGTGATCATCTAGTCTGACCCCCTGTATCGCACAGGCCAAAGACCTGCCCCACCATCTTCCGTAGAGCAGATCTGTTAGACAAACATCCAACCTGGATATAGAAACAGCCAGTGATGGGGACTCCACCAGACAATTGGTGAGTTGTTCCAAAGGCTAATTACTGTTAAAAACGTCCGCCTTCGTTCCAGTCTCAATTTGTCTAGCTTCAGCTTCCAGCCACTGGACCGCATTACACTTTTCTCTGCTAGGTTGAAGAGCCCCATTGTTAAATATTTGTTATCCAGTTAGGTACTTACTGACTGGTTAAGCTAAATAGACTGACCTCCTCAAGTGTCTCTATAAGGCAGGTTTTCTAATCCTCATATCATTCTTGTGGCTCTTCTCTGAACCTTCTCCAGTTTATCAACATCCTTCCTGAAAGGCTGTCTAGGGGAGGTATTGGGTATATGCCATCTGTGTCTTTACCAGCACTGGACAGCTTCTGCCAGGCTCAGGGATTTCTCTCCATGAGCCCGTTCCGAAGGAAGGGCAGACCATCCCCCTGGCCCTGTCCTCCTTTCTCACATCTCTTTGGTGTTCCCAGGTCCTCTGCGATTTCCCTCACACCACTTGTGCTGTTCCGCTTGACTACCTACTGGACCTCATCCCCCGCATCCAGCCCCGTGCCTTTTCCATCGCCTCCTCCATGCTGGTAAGGAGCTCCAGCATTCCTGTTCTCCCACGCAGGTCACTGGGGCTGGGGCTAACGACTCACTGCCCAGAGAAGGCTCTTCGCTCGGGACCCCAATAGTGCCCCGAGAGGAAGGAGCTGTCTGCTCCTGTATCCTGCAGGCATCCCCAGCTTTCGCAGGCTCCGCACCTTGCTGTGGAGACTGTTGAATGGCTAGTTCTGTGGGACACCGACCTCCAGCTCTGGCCATTCATGTTCCCTCACTCCTGCACCCCTGGAGCTTTGGGGTTGAATGTAGCCAATGGGGTGGACCCTGCTATTTCCTGTTCCTCGGGCTGCACTGAGGTGAGGGGTGTCTGGACTGGCAGTGCCGCAGGTAGGGACTGTTGGGGGCCCCTGCACTCTGGATGTGGGTATGACAGTGGTATTGTATTGCCAGCGTGGTTCATGTAAGGCAGTGGGTGCAGTCGCTGCCTGTTGCCACCAGTAGATGGCGCTGTGGGGCCAGCGAGGGCATGAAGGTGAGCTGAAAAGTTGCCCACTAGCCAGTAGGATTTTCCCTTCCTTCCTGGGGTTCTTAAGCCTTTGGGGCTGGCCCATCTCCTCGGTCTAGCTGTGTCAAGGGGGCTTCTGCCGGGACCCTCTCCTGCATCTGAGGCGCCCCGGGCATGCAGGGAGCTGGCCAGTTAGGGGTGTCATAGCAGAGCTAGGAAAGGTGGGATTCCCTGTTCTAGGAAATACCTCCTGGGTGGGGCGAGCCTGGGGCCCAGGAACTGCCTTCCCAGTCAGACCACTGACCCTCTCCTGCAAACCAGTGCTCCAGCTACTCCCGTGTCCCATCTCCTGCCACTTCAGCTGAGCCCGTCGGTCCCTCTGGTTATGTGCCACACCCGCTGTGCTCATCTCTGGCTGGGCCAGGTGCCCTTTCTGGAGCTGCCCAGGGCTTTGCCCTGGTCATCCGTGTGTTAGTCGGGAGGGCCTGGCTGGCTCTGCTCTGGCTTGGGACGGTGCTTCACACGGCACCTTTCTGCCCCCAGACTCTCCCCAACAGACTCCAGATCCTCCTGGCTGTGGTGCAGTACAAGACTCGCCTCAGCAAACCTCGACGTGGCCTCTGCTCTACCTGGCTGGCATCCCTCCGCCCACAGCAAGGTAACTGGTCCCTCAGGGTCACAGGCAGAGCTCTGGGTGCTCCACTGCTCCTAGGCCACGGGCACAAACCCCTCTGTGCCAGAGAGAGCCTGCATGGAGTTGAGGTGTGACTGTACCTGGCCTGTTCCTTTCGCAGGGGATATCCGCGTGCCCCTGTGGGTGAAGAGGGGAGGGATGAAGTTCCCTGCAGAGCCAGACACCCCCATCATCATGATTGGCCCTGGCACGGGAGTGGCGCCCTTCAGAGCAGCCATACAAGAGCGCGTTGCACACGGCAGGAAAGGTGAGGCGCTCGCTTGGGAATGATTCCTGCAGGCCCCCTCCTTGCTGCCGAGGGGTTCGGCTCAGGGCAAGAGGAAGGATGCGCCCTGGGCAGGGGGAGGGTGCGGCCCAGGGCAGAGGGAAGGGGTGCGGCCCAGAGCTGGAGGGAGGGGTATAACTCAGGAGATTGGCTGCAAGAAGTGGATCGAAATAAATTATCCGTGGGAATATAGCTGCACTATTGGACTGTGTCCCTAGGACAGCAGCCAGGCCTCTAGAGCGGGGGTGGAACAGGTGGGGTCTCTGGAGCTCCAGCCCTGTG
This sequence comes from Dermatemys mawii, assembly GCA_007922305.1. Taxonomy (NCBI): domain Eukaryota; kingdom Metazoa; phylum Chordata; order Testudines; family Dermatemydidae; genus Dermatemys; species Dermatemys mawii. Next base: position 3,527,748 of record ML677396.1, on the reverse strand, counting down.
AGGTGAGCTCTGGTACATGGGCCCCATGGGAAGAGGGGGGCCCCCTTAGATTGGAGGATGTATGTTCTGCCCAGGGAGGGGCAGTTCTGGTGTCCCTTCAGGCTGTGGCTGGGGGGACAGAACCTTGGAGGCTGGGGGGATCCCTGGTGTGTAGCCTTTGGGCTGGGGCTGAGCGGGGGGCTCCTGGAATTGGGCCCTTTGAGGAAGGGGGCTGGCCAGTTGTCCCGTGTGCCATGGCAAAGAGCAGGGCAGGCCGGGGTGAGCGCCAGTATTGGACACAGGGCTGCTGGCATGCTCGGAGCTGCTCGTGTCTGAAGGGCAATCCATGGAGTCCATGGGTCCCAGCATGCTTGACTGGCACACAAGCATTGCACACTGGGCCTTGTCGTCTCCATAGTCTGCCCCGGGATTAAGGGTGAAAATGAACCGTTCATACAGGCCAGAGCCGGTCCTGGGCAATTTCCTGTGTGGTTCTGCTTTGGCCGTGGCCTTCTCTGGCGCATCCCGTAGGCTGCCCTATAGGGCTGGGCCTAGTGCCCTCTGTGACTGGCTCCTGCCATTTGCTCCCCTCCCCGCGCCTTGGGGGAGGCTGGCTGTGTCTCTGCTCAGAGGCGAGTCCTCGGGAAGCTCTGCTCACTCCAACGTGCCCCTTCGATTTCTCGGCAGGGAACTATTTATTTTTTGGCTGCCGCCAGGAATCCAAGGACTTTTACTGCAGGGCTGAGTGGCAGGAGCTGGTGAAGAGCGGGCACCTGACTCTCTTTACAGCCTTCTCCAGGGACCAGGTTAGTAACTGTGCTGGCGGGCACAGACAAGGGCTAGGGGCTGGTGCCCTGTGACAGGCTCTCTGTGGGGAGCAGCTTTGCTGAGTGATGGGCAGAGCACATCCCTGCCTGTTGCAGGATGGCAGGGGCTCTTTGCTAAATGGAGCAGGACATTTTGAGGTGGGAGGGAAGGGAGAGGGGGAAGCCTTGCGTCCAAACTAGAACTACAGCCTGATATGACCTCAGCAAGCACTATGGCCCCCTCCCTGGGCAATGCGGTGCTTGTAAGTGGTTTGGAGAGGCCAGTTCAACTGCTGTGCTACAGGCCTGGGTCTGTGACCTCCCATCTCCTTGAGCAGTGTTGGGGTGCTGCCAGCTGGCTCTCTGGGTCTGTGCGGCTTGTTAGATGCGCTCCACCCCACCCCACCCCACCCCCCCCCCTTGGGGAAGGGATCTCCTTTCCTGGGCAGAGCGGGGGCGAGCTCTGGAGGATGGGGGCTCTGGGGCTGTGTGGGCCCTGTGCTGCGTGAAGCGCAGGCAGTCTGTGACGTGCTGGGGATGCTCCATCACAATTGAACCCATATGCCTATCTCATAGAGCTGGAAAGACCTTGAAAGGTCATCAAATCCAGTCCCCTGCCTACACTAGCAGGACCAAGTACTGTCCCCTGACAGATTTTTTTGCCCCAAATTCCTAAATGGCCCCCTCAAGGATTGAACTCACAATCTTGGGTTTAGCAGGCCAATGCTCAAACCATTGAGCTATCCCTCCTCTGGTCGATGCCCAACAGGGCTGTGGGTTCTGCCTGCAGACGACTTGGCCTGGCTGAGTCACTGACTGTCCTGCGGACTTGTTTGCTGGGCCGACGTTGGTATCGGGGAGGGGAGTGAAGGTGTTGGGCTGATGCTGGTGTCACCCAGGCCAGGGGAGGGGAGTGAGAGTGCTGAACTGACCTTGGTGTCAGGCTGATGCTGGTGTCACCCAAGCCGGGGGAGGGGAGTGAGAGTGCTGGGCAGATGCCGGTGTCCCATGAACACATTGAGGTTGCCCCCCTCATCTGGTCTGATCCCATCAAACATGGTTGGGCTGTTTGCAAGTGCTGGGCTACGAAGTCAGTTAAGGCTGCAGAGACGCCCCCAGTCAGCAAAGCCAACCCCAAGGCAGACAGCTGAGCCCCGCAGCAATCTGCCCTGCCCGTCCGCCTGCCCCAGGCCACTGAAAAGGATGGCTTCTTTTCCATCTCTTTCTGGTCATTTCTACTAGTTCCCCTGGGGCTGGAGTGCCACCCAGATGCCAGATGTGGTAAGGCACCATATAGTGAGCTTGGTCCAGCTATGCTCTCTAGTGGCCATTTTCACTGTCTCCCATTGGGAACAAATGTGGCCAAGAGGAGTCCTGGGAGCTGGTGGTTAAAGTCTCTGCTCTGTGCAGGCCTCAAGGGGTTCTTAGTGCCAGTGCCACATGCGGAGAGGTCACTAATAGGATTGTAGTGTAACCATCCCGTCGGAATGGGGCTTGTGGAAGCAGGGGGGTCTCTGAGCATGGGTACTCGTACGAGTAAGAACCCAGCCCAGATATGGTGTTAATCAGCTTTGGTGGAGCAAAACATGGTAGATAAAAGGGGCCAAAACCCTCATAGGGTTGGAGGTTGTCACCATAGGCACCAACTTTCCTTGGGACCAGTGGGCGCTCATGCCCCCCCGCTCCATCTCCGCCCCTTCCCCGCCCCCATTCTAACCCCTTCCCCAAAGTCCCCACCCCAGCTCCGCCTTCTCCTTGTCCCTATTGGACCACTTCCCCAAATCCCAGCCCTGCCTCCTCCTCCAAGCATGCTGCATTCCCCCTCTTCCCCCCTCCCTCCCAGCCATGCAGAACAGCTGAGCAGGAGGAGAAGCAAGACGCCGCGGCGCGCTCAGGGAAGGAGGCGGAGCAGAGGTGAGCGGGGGTGGGGCGGGGAGCTGTTGGTGGGTGCAGAGCACCCATTAATTTTTCCCCATGGGTGCTCCAGCCCCGGGGCACCCACAGAGTCGGTGCCTATGGTTGCCACGGTAATAAACAAGCAAACAGGAAAAGGTAACCCTGTCTGAACTGAGCCTCTCTGCTCCCATCCCACCTCAGTCAATCAGTTGCTTAAAACCAGCCGTTGCCAAGCTGCCCTTTGACCTTAGCATGGGAGGGCTCTGGGGAAGACTGAAGCTGAGTGTCAGACCTTTGCAAGCAGCACTGCAGCTCCAAAGTGAGCCCAGGTTGTGATTCCTACCACCGCTTGCCCAGAGCACCAGGGCACCTGGTTTCTCTCTTCTTCCCTGGGCTGCGTTTTCTCTCCCGTTGGGTCTCTTGTGAGCAGCACAGCTGTGGTGTCCAGACGTAAAACCACCATGAAAATCCCAAAGCCAGCCTGCCAGGCAAAAAGTCCCATGCTAACTGTGGAGCTGCTGTCTGCCAAACGAGGTGTGAATGGTTAATTACTCATTTTCAGCTCTCTTAACTGGCCCAGTTTTTTCTTTCTTTGTGTGTCATTGTCTTAAACCGCTCCAACCCCTGGATTAAAAGTAGAGCAAACATCCAACTGGATTCTTAAATTCCTCTGTTTAATTGAGCGCAATAGGAATAGGTGGACCCCACTGCTCCGGAGGTGTGGAAAGCAGACTCAGAGACCGAGTCTTCGCCCATAAACTCATAGGAGAGTGGCCAAAGCAACCCAGTGTCTCAGTGCGTGTCACGCACCCACTTCCTGTCTGCTTCCTCCTCCCGCTCTTGCATTAATCTATGAGCCCTGGGGTGTCCCCTTTTCAGGCTTTTCACTACAGATCTTTGTTTTCCTATTATGTTACTGTAGCCAGCTTTTAGGCCATAGCAAGACTTTGCCTTTTACCTCCTGATCATTTTCCTTAACAATCTCTTGTGAGGGGCCAGCTCAGGACCTTTCTGAAAATCCAGGTGAATTATAACAATCAAGTCACTGTGATGTTTTTTTTAAACCTCGCTGAACTAGGCTCAGTCCAATCTTGGCAGGCCTTGATGTTCCTCTGTGGTCAGACATTTTATAGCTCCTTTGGGAGGGGACAAGGGTTGGATTTGTATGTGTGCTGGATACTCTCCTGTCTCGTGCTGTGAGTGGAGATAGATCGGTCTGTCTGTAATGGGGATGAGAAGTCCATGAAACATGTCCTTGTGGGGCCTGGGGAGGTAGAGCACCCTCACATTTGATGCACTGAGAATAGTAGTGATACCATTATTTGACACTGTCTCCAATGTGACCTAAAAGAACAGCTTGCCCAGAATCCTCTGCTGATACATGGTCCATGCCCTTCGGGAGCTTGTTAACTCTCATGAGTGCCCATGCTCAGAGATCCTGTCCAAAGTTTGGGCCTCTCAGGAGCTGATCAGAATCTGCCCCCTGCTCCCAAGGTGGGAAAGTCATTTTGACACTTCTTGGGGCACCCAGAGCTGTGAGTCACCTTGGACCCACCTGCCTCCAGTACGAGGTAGTCTTACTTGTGCCAGCTGGATGTCAGCTCCCTGACCAACCAGCCTGTCAGCTCCTCAGGCGCTCACCTCTGGGCTGTGCCAGTCCTGTCCCTTGATAATAGATGCACCCAGCCCCTGAATCTCTTCAAAGGGTCCCTCTGTGGTGTCCTGCCCTTGATCACATGAAACCCACAGAAATCCCAGATCCTCCATTCCCGAAAGGATACGGTACCCCAGTTCAATTATAGTAAAACAAAAGGAAATTTGTTTAAGAAAGAAGAGAGATTCCAATAGAAACAAGTGTTAGTGATAGAAACCAGTGGCCACATACAAAACAAAATAATAAAACATGAAGTAGGCTGGCTCTTATTCCCAGGTCCTTTTCTTAGCTTTCTGAGCTTTCTCACCCCACAGCTCAGACTTTCACAGTGTGTGCTGGCCCCAAGTGCCATACCCAGTCTTTCATGAAGCACCCTTGCTTGTCCGGGTGTCTCCTCAGTGAATGGATGCAGAGTGTCTCTCTTCACCCTGTGATATACTGAATCAGTCTTTTATCTTTATTCAGAGACAAGGTAATCCCCTCACTGCCATATTGTTCGTTCTCACTGCCATGTGGTTTTGATCTTTATCTTTGATGGTTTTCCCTGGACTTTTCTGGGTTGTTGTAGATAATTGCGCAATACATTACATAACTAGCTAGCCAGAAAGGGGAGACAATTCCTGGCTCAGTGGGGGTGTGGAAATGAAGTGTCAGTCACCCGTCATGGTGTCTGGATTGGGTCTTACTGCATTAAGACTGCATATGTCAATCATTTATAATGGGTTAGTAAATGATTTATCAGAGGGGTAGCCGTGTTAGTCTGGAATTGCAGAAGTGACAAAGAGTCCTGTGGCACCTTAAAGACTAACTGAAATTTTTTCAGAGCATGAGCTTTCGTGGGCTAATACCCACTTCGTCGGATGCATTATGTATTAGCCCACGAAAGCTCATGCTCTGAAAAAATTTCAGTTAGTCTTTAAGGTGCCACAGGACTCTTTGTCACTTCCTAAATGATTTATGGCACTTATAAGCGTAAGCCCACATGAGTAGCCTGTGTTAGTAGGCTGGCGGTAAGCGCATCCATAAGTGGTATTCCAGGTGGGCATGGACCAAGGTTCCAAGACTCTGTAACAATCTCTTAGATTTGATTAACCATTCTGGTAAAGCACCTGTTACCCCATTCCTACGTTTATATAGAATCATAGAAATGTAGAACTGGAAGAAACCTTGAGAAGTCATTGAGTCCAGCCCCCTGCACTGTGGCAGGACCAAGTAAACTTAGACCATCCCTGACAGGTGTCCAGCTTGTTTTTAAAAGCTTCCAATGATGCGGACTCCACCACCTCCGTCTACTACCCTTAGAGTTAGAAAGTTTTACCTAATATCTAACCCAAATCTCCCTTGCTGCAGATTAAGCCCATTACTTCTTATCCTCCCTCCAGTGCACTTGGAGAACAATTGATCACAATCCTCTTTATAACAGCCCTTAACATATTGGAAGACTCTTACCAGTCTTTTCGCAAGACTAAACATGTCCAGGTTTTTTTCAGCCTTTCCTCATAGGTCAGGTTTTCTAAACCTTTGATAATTTTTGTTGCTCTCCTCTGGATGCTCTGCAATTTGTCCACATCCTTCCAAAATTGTGGTGCCCAGAATTGGAAACTGTACTCCACCTGGGCCTCACCAGCAAGACAATTATCTGCTATGTCTTACATACAACACTCCTGTTAATACACCCCAGAATCATAGTAGCCTTTTTTGCAGCTGCATCACATTGCTGACTTATATTCAGTTTGTGATCCACTATAGCCCCCAGATCCTTTTTGGCTGTACAACTGCCTAGACCATTACTCCCCATTGTGTAGTTGTGCATTTGAGTTTTTCTTTCTAAGTGAAGTATTTTGCCCTTGTCTTTATTGAATTACACCTGGTTGAATTCAGATCAATTCTCCAATTTGTCACGGTCATTTTTGAATTTTAAGCCTATCTTCTAAAGTGCTTGTAATCCCTCCCACCTTGGTGTCATCTGCAAATGTTATAAGTCTACTCTCCACTCCATTATGCAATTCATTAATGAAAATATTAAGTATTAGTGGACCCAGGCCTGACCCCTGTGGAACCCCACTAGACCCATCTTCCCAGTTTGACAGTAAATCATTGATAAGTACTCTTTGATTACAGTATTACAACTTGTTTCACACCCACTTTATAGTCAACTCATCTAGACCAGGAGTCTCAAACTCAAATGACCACAAGGGCCGCATAAGGACTACTCATTGGCCCGAGGGCCGCATCACTGATGCCCTCCTCCCTGCCCCCACCCCTTCCATGAGGTCCCACCCCTGCCCCGCCTCCTCCCCTGAGCGTGCAGCTCCCTGCTCCCTCCTGGAAAGTGGTAGGCAGGGAGGAGGCGCGGGGAGCTTGGCGGCTGCAGGAAATTAAGTAGGGGGAGCGAAGGGGCATGGGGAGCTTGGCTGGTCGCAGAAAATAACCCCACGGGTTACATGTTTGAGACCCCTGCCTTGGGTGAACTACTCCACCGCCTACCAAATCTGAGCCTCATACTCAGCCTCAGTGTTACACATACAACAATACAAAAGTATAGTAAAAAATGAAGAGTAATATAATATGCTATTAAATTTATTAACTTTTTTATTAACTTCTTTAACTGTAATGTGAAATAAATAACTTTCTCCCCCTTTCTCTGGATAAATAACTTTCTCCGCCCCTTTCTCCCCCTCCTTCCCTGTGCAGGAGGCTTCCTGTTCCTGGCCCCTCCCTCCCAGAAACCGCTAAGTCGGGGAGCAGTGCATGGGTGAGAAGCACATGGTGGGGGAGGGGAGCTTGGCAGGGGACCTGGGGAGCTTGGTGGGGGGACGGGGGGCCTCAGGGAGCTTGGCGGGGGACCATGGGGAGCTTGGCGGGGGGGCCGCGGGGAGCTTAGCCGGGAACCATGGGGAGCTGGCAGGGGGGCCATGGGGAGCTTGGTGGGGGGCAGGAAGAGCATCGCAGGCTGCAGGGAAGGGCTTGGCGGGCCACATGCGGCCTGCGGGCCGTGTGTCTGAGACCCCTGATCTAGACCACATTTGCCTATGAGAATGTCATGCAGAATTATGTCAAAAGCCTTACTAACATCAGGGTATATCATGCAGGGGAGGGATAGCTCAGTGGTTTGAGTATGGGCCTGCTACACCCAGTGTTATGAGTTCAATCCTTGAGGGGGCCATTTAGGGATATGGGGCAAAAATCTGTTGGATGATTCAATTGGAGATTGGTCGTGCTTTGAGCAGGGGGTTGGACTAGATGATCTCCTGAGGTCCCTTCCAACCCTGATATTCTGTGTCTGCTGCTTCTCCCCATGCACTACATCAGCAGTCCTCCCAAAGAAGGAAAATAGGTTGGTTTGGTGTAATTTGTTCTTGACAGATCCATGCCAGCTATTCCTTATCACTGTTATCCTCTAGGTGCTCACACATTGACTGTTTCATCATCTGCTTCAGTATCTTTCTAAGTATTGAAGTTAGGCTGACTGGTCTATAATTCCCTGGGTCCTCCTTGATCCCTCTTTTAAAGACAGGTCCTATTCTCCGGTCTCCTGGAACCTCTCCCATCCTCCAGGAATTCTCAAAGATAATTGCTAATGGCTCTGAGATTACTTCAGCTAGTTCTTTAAGTACCATGGATGAATTTCATCATCAGGCCCTGACTGGAATACATCTAACTTTTCTAAACATTCTTTAACGTGTTCTTTCCGTATTTTGGCTTGTGTTCCTTCCCTCTGGTTGTCAGTGTTAATTTTACTGAGTATCTAATTATCATTAATCTTTTCAGTGAAGACTGAAGCAAAATAGGCATTAAGTAACTCAGCAGTTAGACGTCCGATATCCTAGTGCCCTGCTGTGCTTGGGCCAGTGGCTGCCAGGCTGTCTCCTGTGGGCACAGATGCATCAGAGGCAGTGGTACTGCTGTCATTCTCCCCTGGGAATTCTGCCTCAAGAGGGCAGCTTTAAATCCCTGCCCATGCTCCTCCTGTCAGGCCAGCCCTGCACCAACTAGCTTTAGGCCTAGAGGGGAGTGGGGTTTGGGGCAGATTCTGGCCATGGGGTTCACAGCCCAGGTTGGCCATGGAGCAGATGCCAGCAGGAGCGGTTTCAGTAACTGGCTCTTGGGGTGAGGTCAGGGAACTGCAGTCAGAACCGGTGCAGGACTCTCTGGTGGGAGTACCTCTCTGGGCTTGTCGAAAGAAGTGCAGTGCTGCCTGTTTATTTCAGCGCTGGCTTGCGGGAGACGGGACCCTATTCCTTGCAGCTTCTCTGACTTATGGCCAGGCTGCAAGGCATAAGGTGCTTGCCGGGGAAGAACAGGAACGAGACTGGTGTCCTGAAAGGAAACCAGTTATGGTAGCCACTCAGCTCCATGTGTGATCCCTCTGCTGTGCCTATTTCTCCATGCCGTGTGCCCTCTGGACCTCATCTGTCTGTGAGCTTGAGGATCTCCTGTGTGAGCAGAGATTGTAAGGCCTTGTTCTGTAGAGCTACAAAGTGCCTGGATTGATGTCCAAAGGGGACATAGTATAAACTGGCCTATTGAAATACTGGAAATAACTGACCAGTGCGATCCTGCTCTCACCCCAGGGATGGGCAAGGTGCATTAGTTCTGGCCTGTGCCAGTAACTGGACATGGCTGCTGGCTAGCATGGGGGTGTGTGTTTCTCTGCAGGAGGAGAAGATTTATGTTCAGCACCGAATTAGAGAAAACAAAGGACTGGTGTGGGATCTGCTGAGCCATGAGAATGCTCACATCTACCTGGCAGGGTGAGTATCTCGCTACACCAGGAGTGCTGCTCTCCCATGGCAGGTCTGGATGCTGGAGCCTGGTTCACATTATAATTGGGCACCATCTTTCCTCCCATTAATATGTTCGTGGTGCTTCATGTCCGAGCAAGAGACGGAATTGTTTCCACAGCCTGCAGGATAAGACCTTGCCGAGCTAAGAGCTGCACTCCCATCACCATGGGCTGCCAGGCAAGGCCCTAGCAGAGCTAAGCAGGCACAGCCCTGCATTGGCACAGCCTACTGGTTCGGTAGCTGGCAGGAAGTGGTGTCGGGTCGAGCTGGAAGCAGTCGGTTGGAGTTAGCCACCCTGCACGCCTTTCCCTGTGCGAACGCAGTTTTCAGTGAACTGAGGGCCGTGCTCATGGTATCTGAGCCCCTTGTACAGAACTCAGAAGTCCAGGGACTTCCCCGAACAGAACCTACAGTGCTGATGACCAGAGGACCTGCCTACGGGACTGGGGGCCAGGGATCAATTGCAAACTGGATTCCAGTAGTCTCCACAGGAGAGAGAGCCTGAATACGGTACCTCAGCTGTGGTGATTTGAGGCTCTGTAGCGCAGGTGCGAGCCAGCATTACTACTCAGGAGATGACACAACAATCCCCTCCCCCTCTCTAGCTCCCCATGAGTTCCACCCGAGCCCCCTGAGATTACTGGGGCCTAGACCACTTACAGCCTTATAAACAGCCAGAACCTCGACAGCACGCAGCAGTCAATTGTCAGCCAATGCAACCCACACACAATATACTGTCTGGATACCCCAGGCACATTCCGTACCCGCTGAGCGTTCAGCCCCAAACAGCTACGTTAATCTGGCTGAGAGTGACATGACTGAACACGAATCAGAGGGGTAGCCGTGTTAGTCTGGAATTGCAGAAGTGACAGAGTGTCCTGTGGCACCTTAAAGACTAACTAAAGTATTAGAGCATAAGCTTTCGTGGGCTAATACCCACTTCGTCGGATGCATGCAGAGGAAGAATCCAGGGGCAGGGATAAATAAGAGCGAAGGGCCAGGCTAGAGATAACAAGGTTAGTCCAATCAGGCTGAACCAGCTTGTTATCTCTAACCAGGGAGGAATGAGGTCCTCCCTAGCAGCTGGTCTGGAGTGTGAACACCGAGAGAAGAGAAGCTGCTTTTGTAGTTAGCTAGCCACTCGTAATCTTTGTTCAATCCTTGATTGATAGTATCAAATTTGCAAATTAATTGCCGCTCTGCAGTTTCTCTTTGCAGTCTGGTCTTGAAGGTTTTTTGCTGCAAGATGGTGACCTTTAGATCTGTAATTTTGTGTCCAGTGTGGTTGAAATGTTCTCCTACAGGTTTTCGTATGTTGCCATTCCTGATATCTGATTTGTGTCCATTTATCCTTTCTCCTAGGGACTGTCTAGTTTGGCCGATGTACCTAGCAGACAGACATTGCTGGCACATCATGGCATATATTACGTTGGTAGATGTGCAGGTGAATGAACCAGTGATGGTGTGGCTGACCTAGTTGGGTCCTGTGATGACACTGCTGGTGTAGATATGTGGGCAGAGCTGGCATCGAGGTTTGTTGCATCGATTGGTTCCTGAGTTAGAGTTATTATGGCGCAGTGTGCTGTTGCTGGTGAGAATATGCTTGAGGTGGGCAGGTTGTCTGTGGGCCAGGACTGGCCTGCCTCCCAAGGCCTGTGAAAGAGAGGGATTGTTGTCCAGGATGGGTTGTAGATCACTGATGATGCGTTGGAGAGGTTTTAACTGAGGACTGTAGGTGATGGCCAGTGGCGTTCTGTTGTTTTCTTTCTTGGGCTTGTCTTGCAGCAGGAGGCTTCTGGGTACACGTCTGGCTCTGTTAACAGCTCTGTTAACAAACCTCGATGCCAACTCTGCCCACGTATCTACACCAGCAACACTGTCACAGGACCTAGCCAGGTCAGCCACACCATCACAGGTTCATTCACCTGCACATCTACCAACGTAATATATGCCATCATGTGCCAGCAATGTCCCTCTGCTATGTACATTGGCCAAACTGGACAGTCCCTAGGAGAAAGGATAAATGGACACAAATCAGATATCAGGAATGGCAATATACAAAAACCTGTAGGAGAACATTTCAACCGCGCTGGACACAAAATTACAGATCTAAAGGTCACCATCTTGCAGCAAAAAACCTTCAAGATCAGACTGCAAAGAGAAACTGCAGAGCTGCAATTCATTTGCAAATTTGATACCATCAATCAAGGATTGAACAAAGACTAGAAGTGGCTAGCTTTCTACAAAAGCAGCTTCTCTTCTCTCAGTGTTCACACTCCAGACCAGCTGCTAGAGGAGGACCTCATCCTCCCTGATTAGAGATAACAAGCTGGTTCAGCCTGATTGGACTTTGTTATCTCTAACCTGGCCCTTGCCTCTTATTTATCCCTGCCCCTGGATACTTCCACTGCTTGCATCCGACGAAGTGGGTATTAGCCCACGAAAGCTTATGCTCTAATACTTTAGTTAGTCTTTAAGGTGCCACAGGACCATGAGTGAACACGGTGTTGCCCATATCTGAGAGGAGAGAGGACAGCTGCCGCCAGGGGCCACCATTGACTACAGGAGTGGGGAGACAGCCATCGAGACCCCATGACTTCCAGTCTCCTTGGCAACATGTTGCTGGTGGATACTGCCAGTTCCTTCAGGGGGTGTGCTTCTCTTTGCCAATCAGTGTCCCCCCTCCAGCATGGCGGTGGTACTGCAGCTCACAGTATCTCATCCAAGCCTGTCCACCTGGCCCTCCACACACAGAGCCCTCTGGGATCCCCAGGGGAAAGCCCAACACAATCATCAGAAAAGACCAAAGCTATTGAAGCCCCGTCTCATTGGAGAGCCAGTTTGATTCCAAACCACCAATAACCCATGTCAGTCAGAAGGAGCCAGTCCTCTGTGCTGTGGCTTAGGAATAGGAGCTTTCCTAGCTCCTCGCTCCGTTAGTACCTGAGAGAATGACTTCCTGGAGCAGCCTCTCTCTCCTCTCGCCAGGCCTCCACGTCCTGCCTGACTCAGTCACTGCCTTGCATCACAGTCAGGTTACACTCGTGAGCCTTGTCACTGGCAAAACATTGTGCAGCTGCCTCAAAACAGTGCCCAGAACCCAGTGCTCATGAATTGTGACCTGAGCCCAGTCAAATCCCAGCTGTTGTTAATCAGAGAGGGGGGTCTAGTGGTTAAAGCAAGGATGGGGAGCCAGGAGACCTGGGCTTATTCCTGGCTCTGCCACTGACTCATTGGGTGGCCTTGGCCATGTCACATCACCTGTCCACTTTCATTCTCCCATCTGTTGAATGAGGGTAATACTTGCTGCTGTCTTGCACGCAGGGGAGGTACGTGGCATCACTGAGTCTGTGATGTGCTGTGAGGTCATCAGGTGAATGGGGCTAGGGAAGGCAGATGTAATGTCTGTCAAGCACCTGGAGCATGTCAAGCACTACATTAACATGGAGCATCGTTAGTTCTAGCCTCATTAATAGCAGGAGGGACCGTTCCTGCCAATCCACACCAAGAACAGGAACCTCTCCGCTGACCCTGGGGGTGAGACTCCTCTGCATTTCTGGAAGTATGCACTAGGTCTTCCCTGGCCACCCAGGAAATGGCTGGACTCCCAGGGGTACCTCTCTCGCTGGCTGCCTGGATGAGCAGGGTCATCTGGCTGAGAACCAGATGGTTCAGGGAGCGTTTCAAACCTCCATCATCCCAAAGAACAGCTGGCCACCATTTTCAGATGGAGGAGCCAGAATGCAGGCACTCGGGCTCCAGCGCTAGGCACCCAAAGGGGGGAGAGAGAGAGAGACCTGTTTGCTGGAGGATTGGGCATGCGCCTTGTGCATGTGGGCCCAGAGCCTGCAAGTCACCAGCATCTGTCCGGGCGGCACGTATCCTGGTTGCCTCCTGCCTCTTACCCAAGGACAGCCCCAGCCGCTTCCTGCCACCCATGTCCATGAGTCTGGGCCCTGCAGTGACCTCCCTCCTGCTCCGTGGCTGGTGTTCCCCGACAGTCCCTAGGGTAGGTGACCCAGTGGCACACACTCATCCATTCCCAGGCCAGTCGGGAACCCTGCTTTGACAGACCCAGGGCACAGTCTAGAGCTGAGTCACCCCTGCCCTCTTTCCTGCCAACAAATGGCCACGTAGCAGGTTGACTTAGCCCACTGACCTTGTTTAGACCTGGCTGAGGTGTCAACTGGCCCTTTGTCTCTGGGGAACTGGTTTGGCCACTCCCCAGACTTGGGTGTGAGTAACACCATCCAGTGGAATCTTCCAACTAGAACAAGAATGGCCAGCAAATGATGAGTTTTCAAATGAGACCTTGCAAGACGTGCTGTGCTCAAAGATTACCACCATAGTGGACATGGGGTGGCCAGACTGTGACTCGTGAGCTGCCCCGGTCCCATCAGGGACAGGAATGAACAGAACTGGCCTTATGGGGGGCGGGGAGGGCAGATGTGTTGTGACCGTCCTGTGCTCTGCTTTGCAATTACAACAGAGACTTTCTCCCTTTCAGAAATGCCAAGCAAATGCCGACAGCGGTAGCAGACGCTCTAAAATCCGTGTTACAGTTCGAAGGGGACCTGTCCCCCTCAGAAGCTGAGGAGTATCTAACAGCACTGGAGAGATCCCATCGCTTCCAGATGGAAACCTGGTCGTAAGCCTGGAGCTGCCTGGCCATTCACCCGCCCAGCTGAATGTTTGTAGCTACGTGAGAGTGTCCTGACACAAACATCATCCAATAAACCCGTCAGCACCTTGCATCAGCCTCACACATCAGTCCAAGGGCGGCTCCGCCAACACAGTTGCCCTGCTAGTGACAGGGTGTCGGTCCTGGAGGTGGCTGGGTTTGTCCCCACACTAGCCCCTGCACCCATAGCAGCAGCATCTGTCTCTCTCACACTTCCTGTCCACCTGCGCACCTCACCTCTGGTCTGAAGGAGGCACTCAGACTCCTTGCCAAGCCATACTGGTGCCTTGCCTGCCTAGGCCAAGGCCCCAGCCTTCTCACGCTGGCGGCAGAACAGCTGTATCTCTAGAGGTAGAGACCAAGGGGTGTTAGCGAAAGGCTGCATAAATATGTGCTCTCTTCAGAAACAGGAAGTTTCCCTTTACCTGCCATCTTCCCTAGGCGGAGCTCAAAGCACCTTACAAAGTGCTGAGTCACGTTATCCCCATCTCTAGAGGGGAAACTGAGGCAGCAAGCGAGGAAATGGCTCGCCCAAGGCTAGGTGAGGCCATGCCAGAATCACGAGTATACCCAGTCACCCACCCATGTAAACAAGGCCATTGTGTCCTGTATTTCCTCTCAGAGAGTCTGCCTCCTGCTGCACAATGGTGGTGTCATGTAGGGAAGATAGTGAGTCCGTGAATACTTGAACCAGATGTCACTGATACCATTTCACCTTCTGGAGTCTGCCAGTAGCCTGAATGCGTGACTCAGAGCCATGTGAGCTTCCCCACCCCTCCAGGAGCAGAGCCAACACCTCCTAAGGACAGTTTAAATGGGGCACTAGTAACTGCTTTCCTGCCCAGGCCCCAATGACCTCCTGTATCACCTCCAAGCCAGCAGCCCAAGCAGCCAAACCTTCTCCCACGCAGTTCTGGGCCATGCAGGCAGCTGAAACCAGAGGACGGAAGAGGGGGGCTGCTGTCCAGTGGAGCCACGAACCCAGTGAATTCATGCGAACCTGCACTTAGAATCTGGAGGGGATAGGGGCTGCGGTTTAGCTGGTCCAACGGAGGAGCCACATTCACTCTGAGCAACAGCTGCGTGCAGGACTCCTGGTGAGGGTCGCCACTGCTGGCACGTGGGTCCCGGCTGGCAGTGCAGGCAGAAAGCACTGAAAAGCAGAAATGGGGCTGGAAGCAGCATCCACACATCCTGTGCCCCACACATCCTTGTGCTCCAAGGCTCGAGATGGAGCGATAGGATGCTGCTGGTTAGCTGCACAGCTCACTTTCATTTCTGGGCATGTTTCTTCTTGTTTTGTTATTTAGCACAGACTTGTGGGTTTTGGGGCTCCTCGCCCCTTTCTTTGTAGTCAGGGCCTACTTTGACCTGGGCCCCTTTCCCAGGTGGGTTACGCCAACACCCCTAGGTTCAAACCCTGCCAGACCTGTCACAGACCATTCCGGCTGCCTCCGCTACCTCAGAGAGCCTCACATCCCATCGAAGTATAGGGGCTGCTCCAGCTGCGAGAGCAGACCCAGGGAGCTGAGGGAAGACTTATGGAAGCTGCTCCTTATGTAGTGTTCCCTGAGTCCTGTAGGGTCTGACTTCCTCTCCCCTCCACCCCCATACGTCGGTGTAGCTGCTCGCAGAGCACTCCAGTGGCTGAAGAGCTCATGGTGCAGCTTAGGACACTTTGATGCTTCAGAGGAGGAAAAGGCCCCATTCACCAGAAAAAGAGACTCAAAGGAAGGGAGCAAGGAGACCTCAGGTCCTGCTGTGGAGACCACTGAGGCTTCTCTCTGCCATTGGACCAACAGGAATCCTCTAGCAAGCAGCCCTGGGATCAGAGCCCTCCAAACTAGGGTGACCAGATGTCCCGATTTTATAGGGACAGTCCCGATATTTGGGGCTTTTTCTTATAGAGGCTCCTATTACCCCCCACTCCCTGTCCCGATTTTTCACACCTGCTGTCTGGTCACCCTACTCCAAACAGAGGGCCAGCTTTAAGAAATCCTCTTAGACACATGCTCCAGCATAATCTTCCCCGGATCACAGCCACGGAGAGCGTGCGAACCGTTCATCTGTACCATCTCCAGCACTGCTCAGTGTGCTTCACCCTCAGGAACAGGGTTTCCAGGTTCACTGTTACCAATCAGGTTGCTCTCCCGTGAGAATCTCTGAGTCATGGAAGAACCCAAATCCCCTCTGCTGAGGGGTATCACCAAAGATTGCTTGCTGGTGTAGTAGGAAGAGGGCCTGAAACATAAGCCCGTGTATCAGAAGCCTTGTATGAGGCCTGAGCTAAAGTAGTCAAAACTTTGCTGATATAAAGCCAAGTTAGGTTGTGAGCAAGAAGCAGGCTCTGCTCCCAGAATCTGTCAAGAACAGGGCTCATATTGCCGAAACTCATTCCTAAGTGGTGCTAGACATAAGAATATAAACACAAGCACATTCCGGAGAGGTGGTACCAGAACACCTCAATGCCAAACACATTCCCCAAAGATAACAGGAACACACTGACCCATCCTAAAGATAAGGTCAGGATCACAGTGTGATGGATAGAGGCCTACAAAGTGACATCAGAGGGTGTCGACTCATTACATCAGAGGGGCAGTGTGTACCTTGTTTTTACTGATGTATAAAAAGATATCTCAGAGGGAGTGTCTTTGGCTGGCCTGGGGATAATGGGAAGTCCTGTTGTTAACTGAGCTAGTCCATTGCAATGGGCATACGTGTGTTGTTATACCTGTAACAATTGAGCTTGACAATAAACCTGACCAAGTGCCTTTGCTACGAACGAAGTCTGTGGATTTATTGGGCTGTTTGATTGTACAAGCTTTCTGGCCAGTGTCAGTATAGCTGGCAGAAAGAACACAACTGCAGCTGAACAGCTGATGACAGCTGGTACCAACACACACCCTCAAACGAGAGTCCCCAGTGATGCTACAAAGACTGAACCACCGAAACCAACATGGCCCCCAGTACCAACACCAGTGGCTCCTCTCTGGATATGGGAGATGATAGTGCTTGGACATGGATATTTCTGCCCAAGACTCCACCATTTTCCCATTCCAGCCTCTCTCCCTAGAGGTATACTCCTAGGAGGAGACTTCAGGAACCAGTCAATGTCTTACCCATCAGTCTTGGTAGGAACACCCTTGGGATACCACTCCTTTCCTCTGTGTTCCACCACTGTGGGCTTTTTGGAATAGGTGCCCTCACACAAGATGACCCATCAAGATCAGCAGCTACTGGTACCTCAGGACCCTCCTCTGAGGAGGACACCCCTGAGAGGAGCAGGAGGTAAGAGATGAGACCCCACTATAACAAATTCTCTTCCTCCCCTGACGAGGCCCCCACCGTATGCAGAGGATTTCAAGGCCTTTTGAGAGCTGATAAAAGAATATCAAAATCCTGGCCAATCCCTTTGGAGGAAATATAAGAAATACAATGCTTCCTAGTTGAGTATATTACATACCTCCTCCCAAGGCAAGATTGCCTTGCTCATTAATGACACATTACTCTCAGCAGCATACACCAGCTACCATACCACTCACATGCAAAAAGACAGACAAAAAGTAATATGTAGCCATCCAACCCCTAACTCCCTGGTAGTCAACGCTCTCAATGAAACAACTGGACAGTGTCGATCCAGATCGACTCTCTCCAATAAAGAACTCAAGCATTTGGGCCTTCTAGGCTGCAAGAGCCATTCCTCAACTGCTCTCCAGTTCAGAGCTGCCAACTATCCTGCCTTGATGGGAAAACTTGACTTTCCAAATGACAGCGAGTTTTCACTTTGGCTTGATCATTTGCCCCAGGCCCAAAGGGATTCGTTTCAGGCTATTGTCACGTAATGCCCCATAATCACTAAAGCTTCCTTGAAGGCTTCTCTCAATGTGACAGGCACAACCTCACACCTTTGTCATGCCTCAAGCCTTCTGGCTGCAAGCTTCCCAGGGAGATGCAAAATACCACAGAGGACCTTCCTTTCAACGGGCCCAAGCTCTTCAGTGATGACCCCGATGAATTCTGCCACTCACCTGGGGCTTTAGAGTGTTTTTGTAGGCCCTCCGGGCACATACCCCTGCAGAACAAAAAAAACCCCACACAGCAAGTTGCAGATGGCACAACGATCTGGCCCAGATTAGTACCAGTGCTCCCCGAGACCAGCAGAACCACCTGAAAAGAGGCCCACTGTCACGGAGTCCCTGGGGCGATGGTCTGGAACTGCTCCCTATGAAGCCAGTCAGGTCTCTGGGGGGAAGCTTCCTCTCTGTGAACAGCCTGTCTCCAAGGCTAGGAGCTTCATAGGTTACACCTTCCACCTTCCTGGGGCTGACCTCTGAGCAGTCAGCACCTTCTGCCCCTCCGTGTGCTTCCCCCAGTGAGCCCGCCCAGGCGAGGTCCTGGGGAAGCCCGTGGGTCCTGCACCCCAACTCCACAGTCAGACGTGACTCTCAGCCAGCCAGTAAAACAGAGCTTTATTAGATGACAGGTGATCTAAGACAGAGCTTGTAGGTAGAGCGAGCGCGACCCTCTGCTGGGTCCATTTTGGGGGCCAGAGAGCCAGGCAAGCCTGCCTCTAGCTCTCTGCCTCTTCCCAGACAGACCCAGTCTGAAACTCACCCCCCAGCCCCTCCTCCTCCTTTCCTTTGTCTCTTTCCCAGCCAGGAAGTCAGCTGACTTTTCTCCAACAGTTTCAGCTGACACATTGCAGGGCAGGGGGGAGGGCCAAACCCTAGACAGGGCATGGGCTACTTACTTACACTGTCTCTCTGCTTTGCACCATCTACATCCCTCCACATAGACACTCAAGAAACGCACAAGGGAAACTGAGGCACCCACACAGTATTTCCACTCCGTCACAACCACATTTCACAGAAATGGACCATTAGCAACACTGTCCTCCCCACTGGCGACCTCCTCCAAGTGACCATTTTGACCCACTGGTAAGATCACGAATCACCCCCTAATCTGGATACTGCTCCAAGCGACCCTTCATCCACCTGATGGAAACCATCTCTCCCATTTTCTACCTTCATGGGATCTCATTTCAGACAGATGGATCCAAGAAATGGTTTCAACAAGATAGTCCATCCACTTCTGCTCCACCCACCCATCCACTCCTCATCCCTGTCCCTCTTCAGGGACCCTTTGTGACCAACTGGGAATTTCCTGTAATATTTTTATGACGCCCATGTGTGCGCCTCAGTTTTCCCCGTATGCTATGTTGGTACCCAGAGGATGGAAATGCATTGTTTGCTCCCAGGGCTGGCTCAGAGACAATGATATGAATGTCATCTGGCTGTCTGAGCTGGGATGAGTCATTGCAAAGGTGTCAGCTGAAAGTGTTGGAGGGATCAGGTGACCTCCTGGCCCAGGAAGGAGACAAAGAAAAAGCAGAGGAGGGGCGGGGGAGTGTTTTTTTCAGTCAGAAGTTGGCTGGGGGCAAGGATTCAAGGGCAGACGAGCTGTCTGGCTCTCAGCCCCCCAAAATGGATCCAGGGGATGGGTCCGGCTCTCCGTACCTACAAGCTCTGTTTTAGACCATATTCCTGTTCACTAATAAACCTCTGTTTTACTGGCTGGCTGAGAGTCACGTCTGACTGTGGAGTTGGGGTGCAGGACCCACTGGCTTCCCCAGGATCCCACCTGGGCGGGCTCACTGTGGGAAGTGCACAGAGGGGCAGAAGGTGCCGAATGCTCCGAGGTCAGACCCAGGAAGGTGGAAGCTGTACGCTGTGAAGCTCCTAGCCTTGGAGACAGTCTGTTCATGGAGAGGAAGCTTCCCCCCAGAGTCCTGACTGGCTTCGTAGGGAGCAGTTCCAGACCATCGCCCCGGGGACTCTGTGACAGGGTGCACTGCCCTCTTCACTCCCTGGTGGACAAGGGTGGGGAGTCAGTGGCAGAACAACATCCTAGTTTCACACTGAAAGGTTTTGGGAGTAGCAAAAGTCGCAGGAACTTCATGAAAACCTCTTGTGCCCCCTGCTAGTGTCAGCAACCGGACCAGACCTAAGGAGGGATGTGAAACTGCTCCAAACTGTTTGTCTGATTGATTGGCAACTGTGTTATAAGGATCTTGGAAGAGCCCACGAGGCCAGCTCAGTTCACTGAGTTCCCCAGGTCACTGCTCAGTTCAATCTCGAAGCGGGAAAGAGGTGTGACAAACTGGGGATTTTCTGTAATATTTTTATGAATCCTTTGTGGGCCTCAGTTTCCCCTATGTGCTGCATTATCACTCAGTGGGTGGAAAAAGACCGTTTGCTGTCAGGAAAGGCTAAGAGACTTAGACCTGGTCTGCACTAGGAAATTCGACAAGTATAACTATGATGCTCGGGAGTGTGAAAACTCCACATAACTGAGCAATGCAGTTAAACTGATCTCCCCCGGTCCCCAGTGCAGACAGCGCTCCGTCAATGGGAGAATTCCCAGGGAAGTGGAGAGAAGCTCTCTCGCTGGAGTAGGCAGCATCTTCACTGAAGTCGTACAGTGCTGGGCTGCAGCAGTGCCACTGCAATGTTTGAGTGTAGACAAGCCCATAGGTGTGATCTGAGCTTCTGTGAGTCACTGAAAAGGACTGGCCGAGGCAAATGGCAAATCCAGTCACCAGGACGTTGACACCTAGGCTATGTCTACACTACTGCTTATGTCAGCAACGCTTATGTTGCTCGGGGTGTGAATAAATGGCCCCCGAGCAACATAAACCACACCAACATAAACGCTAGTGTGGACAGTGCTACATCGGCAGAGAGCTTCTCCCACCGACATAGCCACTGCCGCTTGCAGGGGCTGGAGAGCTCGCCTCTCAGCATTGAATGGCTACATCTGAGAGCTTACACTGCATCGGTGAATCTGTAAACTCTCTAGTGTAGCTGTGCCCCTAGCAAGTAAGGCCCCAGAGGGAGACAGATTTCCCCACCTCTCAGCAGAGAAGCTGAGCACAATCCCTCAGCTCCAAAACAAAGCACTGCAGAGGTGTGAAGCGGGGAGAAGAGCTGGGAGCTGGCAGGAGTCAGGGCTCTCACCGGGGAATTGACAAAGGAGGTCAGACGGAGAATGACAAAACTTGAACAAGGGGATTCACTCCAGCTTAGCGGGGCTTTGTGCTAGCTTAAGGACTTTCTATGCTGTATTTCAGATGACTAATAAACCCACACAACACTGTTTGGGTGTCACTGCAAATCCTTGGTAGGTGCCTTAGTTCATGAAGAGTGGATATTACTCTACCAGGAGTCTCTCACTGAAGAGATCAGGGTGTGAACCAGGAGTGCTGAAGGCCCAGAAGCATTCAGGCCAGGTGTCTTACCCTGGAGGAAGAGGGAGACCCCCGGGGCGCACACTGAAGGAGTTCTTCCTAGAAACTGTTCCAAAGCAGAGAGCATAGCACGGATCCTGTGGATCTGTAACTACCCTTCCCACAATGCTCTCCTGCTTCTCGGAGCAATCAGACCCGTTCTTCCTAACTGAATTGGAAAAGGGTTCTACTCAAGGTACTTTCTGGTGTCCAAAAAAAAGAACGGAGATGGAGCCTGGGCCCTCCGGACTCTGAACACCCTTCTTCATACACAGAGATTCAGGATGGGAAGTCTAGCAACAATAATTCCATCTTTAAATCGCCCTGAATTTCTAGGATGCATTTCCTCCGGTTCATCATTGGCACAGATCGTTACCAGTTCCGCATTGTTCCCTTTGCCTTTCGACCGCCCCCAGGGTCTTCACAAAACACAGTCTTCCTCTTGGTTGTTGCAGCCCATCTTCACCAGTTGAGAATAATCATCTTCCCCGATCTGGATGACTGGCTCCTCAAGAGTCGTTCCTTCCTCAAGGCATAGTCAGCAACCAGCAAGGCCCTGACTCGCTTCCACTCTCTGGGTCTTCACCTCCATGCGGAAAAGTCTCCTTTTACACCTGTACAACATGTATACTTCATGGAAGCCTCTCTAGACTCCACAATCACCAGCACATACCAGCCTGTAGACAGGTTGGCCATGATGTCCAGCCTCCTTTCCCTACTACATCATAGCCCCGAACCACAGCAAAGACTTATCTTCAACTACAAGGCCACATGGGGCTTTGAATGTTCCTAAGACACCATAAGACTGCACTCTCTGTGTCTTCAAGCCTGATTCAGATCTGCTTACACTCCCAACAAGCTCCAGACAGGTGGCTTTACCTCAAAGAGTTCTTGAGAGAAACACTCTCCCAAGGTTTGTGTGGGAGTTCCATCCTCATATCTGTCCCCCACAAAGATCACCACCACAGATGCCTCCAGGCTAGCTTGGAGAACCCATCCGCAGGACACTCCAGGAATTGTCCCTCCACATCAACATTCCCTGGAAGTTGACAATCCAGGAAGTTTTTGGAAAGTGCAGGGGACAATTTCTTAGTGCAAGTGCTGGAGGAACCAGCTAGGGGCAGAGCTTTTCTTGACCTGCTGCTCACAAACTGTGAAGAATTAGTAGGGGAAGCAAAAGTGGATGGGAACCTGGGCGGCAGTGACCACGAGATCGTCAAGTTCAGGATCCTGACACAGGGAAGAAAGGAGAGCAGCAGAATACGGACCCTGGACTTCAGAAAAGCAGACTTGGACTCCCTCAGGGAACTGATGGGCAGGATCCCCTGGGAGAATAACATGAAGGGGAAAGGAGTCCAGGAGAGCAGGCTGGATTTTAAAGAATCCTTCTTGAGGTTGCAGGAACAAACCATCCCGATGTGTAGAAAGAATAGTAAATATGGCAGGCGACCAGCTTGGCTTAACAGTGAAATCCTTGCTGATCTTAAATGCAAGAACGAAGCTTACAAGAAGTGGAAGATTGGGCAAATGACTAGGGAGGAATATAAAAATATTCCTCAGGCATGCAGGAGTGAAATCAGGAAGACTAAATCACACTTGGAGTTGCAGCTAGCAGGGGATGTTAAGTGTAACAAGAAGGGTTTCTTCAGGTATGTTAGCAACAAGAAGAAAGTCAAGGAAAGTGTGGGCCCCTTACTGAATGAGGGAGGCAACCTAGTGACAGAGGATGTGGAGAAAGCAAATGTACTCAATGCTTTTTTTGCCTCTGTCTTCACGAACAAGGTCAGCTCCTAGACTACTGCACTGGGCAGCACAGCATGGGGAGGAGGTGACCAGCCATCTGTGGAGAAAGAAGTGGTTCAGGACTGTTTAGAAAAGCTGGATGATCACAAGTCCATAGGGCTGGACGTGCTGCATCCAAGGGTCCTAAAGGAGTTGGCGGATGTGATTGCAGAGCCATTGGCCAGTATCTTTGCAAACTCATGGCGATCGGGAGAGGTCCGGATGACTGGAAAAAGGCTAATCTAGTGTCCATCTTTAAAAAAGGGAAGGAGGAGGATCTGGGGAACTACAGGCCAGTCAGCCTCACCTCAGTCCCTGGAAAAATCATGGAGCAGGTCCTCAAGAAATCAATTCTGAAGCACTCAGAGGAGAGGAAAGTGATCAGGAACAGTCAGCATGGATTCACCAAGGGCAAATCATGCCTGACTAACCTAATAGCCTTCTACGATGAGATAACTGGCTCTGTGGATGAGGGGGAAGCAGTGGACGTGTTATTCCTTGACTTTAGCAATGCTTTTGATACGATCTCCCATAGTATTCTTGCCACCAAGTTAAAGAAGTCTGAGCTGGATGAATGGACCATAAGGTGGATAGAAAGCTGGCTGGATCGTTGGCTCAACGGGTCGTGATCAATGGCTCCATGTCTAGTAGGCAGCAGGTATCAAGCGGAGTGCCCCAAGGGTTGGTCCTGGGGCCAGCTTTATTCAATATCTTTATCAATGATCTGGACGATGGTGTGAACTGCACCCTCAGCAAGTTTGCAGATGACACTAAACTGGGAGGAGTGGTAGATACGCTGGAGGGTAGGGATAGGATACAGAGGGACCTAGACAAATTAGAGGATTGGGCCAAAAGAAATTTGATGCGGTTCACCAAGGACAAGTGCAGAGTCCTGCACTTAGGAAGGAAGAATCCCATGCACTGCTACAGACCAGGAACCGAATGGCTGGGCAGCAGTTCTGCAGAAAAGGACCTAGGGGTTACAGTGGACGAGAAGCTGGATATGAGTCAACAGTGTGCCCTTGTTACCAAGAAGGCTAATGGCATTTTGGGCTGTATAAGTAGGGGCATTGCCAGCAGATCAAAGGACGTGATTGTTCCCCTCTATTCAACATTGGTAAGGCCTCATCTGGAGTACTGTGTCCAGTTTGAGGCTCACACTACAAGAAGGATGTGGAAAAATTGGAAAGAGTCCAAAGAAGGGCAACAAAAATGATTAGGGGCCTGGAGCACATGACTTCTGAGGAGAAGCTGAGAGAACTGGGATTGTTTAGTCTACAGAACTGAAGACTGAGGGGGGATTTGATAGCTGCTTTCAACTACCTGAAAGGGGGTTCCAAAGTGGATGGATCTCGACTGTTCTCAGTGGTACCAGATGACAGAACAAGGAGTAGTGGTCTCAAGTTGCAGTGGGGAAGGTTTAGGTTGGATATTAGGAACAACTTTTTCATTAGGAGGGTGGTGAAGCATTGGAATGGGTTACCTAGGGAGGTGGTAGAATCTCCTTCCTCAGAGGTTTTTAAGGTCAGGCTTGACTAAGCCCTGGCTGGGATGATTTAGTTGGGGATTGGTCCTGCTTTGAGCAGGGGGTTGGACTAGATACCTCCTGAGGTCCGTTCCAACCCTGATCTTCTATGATTCCCCAACTCAGGACAATCCACTGTGCTTGTCATTTCTTCCTACCCAATGTCAGGGGCCACTCAGTCACAGTAAATTTGGATAACAGCGTGTTCATGTACCACATATGTTGCCAAGAAGGAGCAAGATCCCAGTCCTTATGTCAATAAAGATGGAATTGGTGCCAATCCCACCGCATAGACATCTCCGTGGTTTATCTGCTGAGACTGCAAAACACCATAGTAGGCTCCTTGGGCAGGCATTTCCATCAAGACTGAGAGTGGGAGCTCAGTGATTTGGATCTTCAGAAGATTTGTATGCAGTGTTGTTAGAGCCATGTCTGTCCCAGGATATTAGACAAGATGGGTGAGATAATATTTTTTATTGGGCCAACTTCTGTTGGTGAGAGAGAAGCTTTTGAGCTACACAGAGTTCTTCCTCAGGTCTGGGAAAGGTACTCAGTATCACAGCTAAATACAAGGGGGGACAGATAATTTAGCATAAGTAGTTAACACATATTCTAAGGGACCATTCAAGGTGAAGTGGAGAAAAAGGGAGTTAGTGGGTTACTGATCGTTGTAATAAGCCATAAATCCAGGGTCTCTGTTCAGTCCAGGATTTTTAGTGTCAACCAGACTTTCAAAAGATGAGCCTGGGAGCTTAAAGTCGTAACTTTGCTAGAAGCCAGTCTTTCTACTCTGCATGTATAGAGCTCTTGCCTTCTCCCTCAACAGGACTCTTCAGGGCTTCTCCAGACTCTCTCTTTCACAGAAAAAATGAAGGGAGAACTGATTTCCATTCAAAGACTGTCAGAATGGGTTTTGGGGTGCATTTTGGCATGTTACAAAGTGTCTGGAGCACATCCCACCTAGGGAATGTTCTCAAACTGTAGGTCAGGACCCCACTGTGATGGAGTTGTCGGGGCTAGCTGAGACTTGATGGGACCAAGGGCCAAAGCCCAAGCCACACACAAAGCCTGAGTCCAAGCCCTGCTGCCCAGGGCCAAACCCTGAGCCCCTTTGCCTCAGGCCAAAGCCCAAGACCCTCTGCCCAGGGTCGGAGCCAAAGTCCAAGGCATCAGCCCTCAGTGGCAAGTCTCGGGCTTGGGCTCCCCTGCCTGGGGCAGTGGGGCTCAGGAGGGCTTTGGTCCTCACTCCTGGAGTCATGTAGTAATTTTTATCAGATGGGGGTCACAGTGCAATGAAATTTGAGAACCATTGCCCTAGGGTGACTGTCTATTCCCCTAGGGCTCAATCCACCTCCATAGTTCTACTTGAGAATATACCCACCACAGGGTCATCACCTGGTTGTCCGCACACACATTTTCCAAGCACTATGCAGTCTTGACTGCTTTCAGGTCAGCTGCGGCCTTTGGCAATGATGATCTCCCATCTCTACCAAAACCACTTTCTCAGCACCCTCCTCCATATTGGGGCCCTGAGTGGGAATTGCCTGATGTGGAACACCCATAGGGACTCGAAGAAGAAGAAGAAGTTGGTTAGCTTAGCTGAAGTTCTTCAATGTGTTTTGTCCCTATGGGTGCTCCGCTACCCATCCTTCTCCCTCTCCGCTTCGGAGTTCTGCCTCTGGGCTTTGTGGCTGAGAAGGAGCAGGAGCGGTGGTGGGTTCACTCCTCTCCCTATACTCTTGTGCTGGAGCATGAGGATGTGTAGGTAGGACACTGGCACGAACCCACAGGCACCGCTGACAACACTTCGAGAGGGCTCGGGTGCACACATATCTTGTCATGGAGCACCCATTGAGACAAAATATCTCCAAGAACTCCAGTTACTGTACAGGTAAGTAAGCTCTCCTTCTCGGGCCCAACAGCACAAACGACCACCAGTAATCAGAGCAGGGGTGGGCAAACTATGGCCCATGGGCCACTTCTGGCCCGTGGAACCCTCCTGCCCGGCCCCTGAGCTCCCAGCTGGGGAGTCTACACCTGGTCCCACCCCTGCTGCCCACCCTCCTTCCCCTCTCCCCCGCAGCTATGTCACCACGTGGGCAGCGCTCGGGGGCAGAGGTGGCGTGGGGTGGGCTGCGCATCTAGCTCTGTCCCGGCTGCTGCTCTGAGCAGCATGGTAAGGGAGCTGGAGGGTTGGCTGGATAATCAGGAGCCCCAGAGAACAGGGGAGTTGGGTAGGGGGTGGGGCTCCAGGGGCAGCTAGGGTGGGGGGGGTCTCAGGAGGGGCCGGTCAGGGGACAAGGAGTGGGGGACTTAGATGGGGGTGGGGTCATGGGGGTCTAGAGGCAGGGGGTGTTTAGAGGGGGCAATCAGGGGACAAGGAGCCGGGGGGTTGGATGGGTTGGGGATTCTGAGGGGGGCAGTCCAGGGGTGGGATATAAGAGGGAGTCAGATAGGGGGCAGGGCCAGGCTGATTGGGGAGGTACAGCCTTTCCTGGCCCGGCCCTCCGTACAATTTTGCAATCCTGATGTGGCCCTCGGGCCAAAAAGTTTGTCCACCCCTAAACTAGAGGCTGCACTAGCCGAGGGCTGGAGAAGCAGGGGCCAGTGTTAGTGGGGAGGGGGTTACCAAGCATCCCACAAACATACTTGCCTTGTACTTAGCAAGGGAGGTGCTGGCTTCCTCAGGCTGTGGGCCCTTTGCCAGTGCCCCTCCGCCCCGTGGCCTGGTTCCCTGTGTCTCCGTTGCCCGAGACCTTTCCCCTCCCTGGGCTCTCTGAAATTCTTAGCCACCCTGTAAACAGTAATTAGTGCCCTGGATGTGAGTCAGACCCCAGGCTGGGAGCCTGACTAGCTCTGAGCTGGTCTCTCTGCTGCCCTGGGCCAGGGTGTGGAGAGTCTCAGGCAGGAAGGGGAAGTGAGTGAATAGGTCATCCCTGTGTGGGCTCCCACCCCGGATCAGCAGGGCCTTCCCTGGCCAGTGGGGCAGCAGACACACGGGACAGTTACCTCTCCGAGGTCTGCATCAGTCTGTGCCTGTCTTGTTTTGCTAAGAGCTGGGGTTCTCAGACTTCATTGCACCGTGACCCCCTTCTGACAACAAAAATCACCACACGACCCCAGAGTGGGGGACCAATGCCCAAGTCCACCTGAGCCCCACCGCTCCACGCAGGGGAGCCTGGTTTCAGCCCTGGGTCCCATCAAGTCTAACACCAGCCCTGGCGACCCCATTACAATGGGATCCTGACCCACAATTTGAGAACTGCTGGCTTAGCGGTAGGGTCTGGAGGAAGTGAGGTGCTGGCCGCCCTTCTTCTCCACCCCTTCAGTTAGCCAGTGGGCGTGTGAGTGCTGGAAAGGGCTGGCTTGACAGACCTGGAGCCCCTGTATCCTGCAGGGGTGACCTGGGGCCCCTCTCCTCATCCACGCAGGCCTGGGTGCGTCTGCTGTTGGCAAAGGGGTGATTGCAGCAACTGCCCCCTCACATGGCCCCTGAAACAATCAGTCCTTGCTCTGGCGTAATTATCATCACTGCCTGGGCAGCCCTGGCTGCGCCGGGGGGACGCTGGGCCGGATCCATAGGCTGCGAGCTCTCCTCAGAGAGCAGCCTGACACAGCTTGGCCCCAGTGACTGAGGAGAGCTCACCCTGCTCCAGTGATAGGAGCCGAGCCAAGTCCAGCCAGGGAGACCGAAAGGAGGGTTAGCAAGGGCTGAGCGGGTGCCTGGACCAGCAGCCTCCTGGGGCAGCAGAGCACTGCGAGGTGGCCTGAGGCCTGGCACTCCAGGGAGAGGGACGCAGCGCGGGGAAGGGGGCCAGACCTAGATCCAGGGGCCATGTGGAAGGGGAAGAGGGGGCTGGCTGGGAGCGGGGCAGCACAGCAGGGGCTGTCAGATCAGCCACAAACCCAGAGCTCCGTGGGTGGGTGCGAAGTCACAGGCCCCCTGGATAGGGGCAGGGGGCCCCTGACCCTGCCCAGGGGCCAGGGCTGAAGGGCGGTGGGGCGAGCCCAGGAGAGCGGGGGAGGGGGCTGGGGTTAGCTCCGGGAAGGGCGGCGGGAGGAAAGCGGAGCGCAGGCGGGGCTCGGGGAGCCGCCAAACCAGCCGGGCGGCGAGGATGGCCCTGGGCCAGGGCCGGGAACAGGCGAGCCGGGGACGAGGCGCGCAACCGGGGGCGGGGCGGCTGCCGGGTCCCGCCCGCCTGCGTCCGGCTGCACTTGGCGAGTAGGACGCGGTCCCGGGGCTCGGCCGCCGGGATGACAGCCGCTGTCCTGCGCGCAGAGCCGCCCCTGGCTCCGGCGCCCCTCGGCGTGCCCGGGGAGCGGGATCAGCAGCAGCCGGAGAGCCCCGCGGAGAGCGAGCCGGAGGCCCGCGGAGGAGGCGCCCGGCCGGGGGCCGCGACCTGGCCCTCGGGGAAGGTGCCCGGCGGGCCCCCGGACCTGGAGGGAGCGGGGGAGCCTCTGCTGGATCCACGCGACGCGCCGGCTGCCGGCGGCCCCCCCAGTGCGCCTCTGGTAGCGGGGCGCCTCTGTCCGGCTCCAGCCCCGCTCCGCCCGGTGCCGGCGGCTGGCGGCAGCCCCCCGAGCCCGGAGAGGAGCCCGTGCAGCGGAGGGGCCGGCGAGCAGACCCCGGAGGAGTGCCCCATCTGCACCGAGCCCTACGACCGCGGGCGGCACTCGCGGGCCCCGCTCAACTGCCGCCACGTGCTGTGCAGCGCCTGCCTGCGGGCGCTCCTGGAGCGGGCCGGCGCCGCCGACATCGGCCGCGTGCGCTGCCCCATCTGCCGCCAGAAGACGCCCATGCTGGAGTGGGAGATCTGCAAGCTGCAGGAGGAGCTGCTGCTGCTGCACGCCCAGCCCGCCCCGGCCTCGCCGCCCTCGCCGCCGGCCCCCCTGCCGCCCCGGAGGCCGGGACTCTGCGGGGCGCTGGAGCACCACTTCCAGGTGCGCTTCCACACCGGCCGCGTGTTCGGCTGCCTGCCCTGCGTGCGCTACCCGCTGTGCCTGGTCAGCGGCCTGGGGGGCCTGGAGCGCCGCTGCCGCTGCTGCTACCTGCTCTCGCTGGCCGCGCTGCTGGCGGCGGAGACGCTCAGCCTGCTGCTCATCTTCCTGCCCATCGCGCTGCTGGTGCTGCTCTTCCTCGTCCTGGACAGATAGCCCCCGAGAGCCGCCCCCAGGCCACAGCGTGGGGAGTGGTCCGGGGAGGAGGCGCGGGGGCTGGGGAAGGCCAGGCTGAGCGTGTTGGGCTGCAGGGTTCGGCCCCGGGAGGACGCTGGCGCCCTGGCAGGCATCCCCCGAGCTCAGGGAGGCCGGCAAAGACACAACAGCCCTGCCTCAGTACTCCCGTAGTCCTCATCCGCAGCCCAGTTTGGGACCCCCCCCCCCCCGGCTCTGCCACTGCCCCTCCCTCTGACCCTACACCGCCCTTTATCCCTACCCAGTACCAGCTCCTGCTCCCCAGTCATAGCCCTTCACTGAACAGCCACTGCCCACCATCCTGAATTCTGTGCGGCTTTGGGGAGCTGGGCAAAGGGAAACTGAGACCCACCCAGCTCCGTGCCTGGGTGACCAGGAAGGATTTAAACCAAGCAGGGAAGGCCAGTGTACATGCCTTGAGCGATACCCAGAGTGCAGGGGGCCGAGTTGCCAGCTGGGAGGCAACTGATTTCACAGGGCGCGTTCAGTGCAGCCCGGGGTGCTACCAGACGCAGCCCTCCCATCCCAGCAAACCCAGGCTGTTTGGTGCAACCAGGCTATAAAGCAGAGCCCTTCTCAGCTCGGTGTCCTTGGTCTTGCTCCCAGCCCCTTGGCTCCTGCTACACAGGACTAGCTGGTTATTCTGCTTGTCTGTACAGCTGGGCACTCTGCCCCTCCCCACCCCACCATGTATCACCTCCTCCCTCCAACAGTTTCAGCTGACACCTTGCAGAGAGGGGGAAGGGTCCAGGCCATTAGTTGCCAGGAGACAGAGTGCTGGCCACTCCTTTCCACTGGTCCTTTGCTCTGCAACACTATCAGCCCTTATCCCACCCCCTAGAGACTTGCATAGGGGAAACTGAGGCATCCACACACTCCCCAGACATTAAGAACATTCTCATCCCGTCACAGCAGGCAGGAGGCCTTGGTCCCCAGGAAGCCATGTGACCCAATTGCCCCATGGCAGAGAGGGGAGACCTGGGGGCTGCACAGGGGATGCTCTCTCCGAATGGCACAATTCTCATGCTAATTCCTGAGCCCAGCTCCCTCCCCTAGTGCCAGCTCCATGCCCCCAGTGACAACCCTCAGATCTGAGCCTGATCTGCTTGGGGAAGGGAAGCTCTGGTGAGCCAGGAGCCCCTTTACAGCCCCTCTCCAGGCGAGCTGCCCCCAGCAGGCTACTGGGTGCACAGGAAAATCCTGGCTTCTGAGGGGCTGCTGTTGATTTCCTTGGTTTCCACATTTTGCAGCCAATGGATCATGTCGGGTTCCCCTCCCCCTCCCTCTGCAGTGCCTGGCAGAGAGGGGAGAGATCACTCCAGGTGGCACCGTTGGCGCTTAGCAACCGAAGGGCCTGTCAGTGCAGAGCCAACACCTGGAGCAGCCCTGCCTGGCCCCCAGCGGCTCGCTGGCCTCATGCTCTGCCTCCGCAGCACCAGTCCCTGCCTGAGTCCTTCAGGTTCCTGTTTGCCCTTTTCCTCCACAGAGATAAGGGAGCCGGTGCAGCCTGGCTCTCCTGCAAGGGCACGGTAATGTCAGAGCAGGGCTTGTCCTATGCCCCTGCACCACCGCTAGTGCCCCTGTGCAACCAGGGCTTTGTGACAGTCCAGTCCTCTGCCCCCAGTGCAGGAACGTCCACAGGGGCCCCACCTGCCCAGAAACTGCTGTGCTTGTGTCACGGAGTCCCCGGGGCGATGGTCTGGAACTGCTCCCTACGAAGCCAGTCAGGACTTCAGGGGGAAGCTTCCTCTCTGTGAACAGCCTGTCTTCAGGGCTAGGAGCTTCACAGCTTATGGCTTCCCCCTTCCTGAGTCTGACCTCGGAGCATTTGGCACCTTCTGCCCCTCCATGCGCTTCCCCAAGCGAGCCCACCCAGGTGGGGTCCTGGGGAAGCCAGTGGGTCCTGCACCCCAGCTCCGCAGTCAGACGTGACTCTCAGCCAGCCAGTAAAACAGAGGTTTATTAGTCGACAGGAACATGATCTAAAACAGAGCTTGTAGGTACAGTGAATGCTACCCCTCAGCTGGATCCATTTTTGGGGGGCAGAGAGCCAGACAGCCCGTCTTCCCTCCCCTACCTGACTCCAGCCAGCTTCAGACTGAAAACCCCCCTCTTTAGCCCCTCCTCTGCTTTTCCTTTGTCTCTTGGGCGGAACATTTCACCTCCTCCCTCCCACAGTTTCAGCTGACACCTTGCAGAGCAGGGGAAGGGTCCAGGCCATTAGTTGCCAGGAGACAGAGTGTGGGCCACTCCTTTCCACTGGTCTTTTGCTCTGCAACACTATGAGCCCTTTATCCCTACACATAGACACTCAAGGAATGCACAGGGGAAACTGAGGCACTCACCCAGTATCCAGAGAACATTATAAACAGTCCCACTTCGTCACAGCTTGCTCCGGCCTTCCTAGCCCCCAGTCTAGGGTAGCACTCCCAATGGGCCCAGGTTACACAGCCCAAAGCTCCCGCTGCCCACGACCAGAGAGCAGCCCCCAGGCATCCCCTCTGCCTGAGCACTGGCTCCCACATAGAACTGGGCCCTATGGGTCGCTATGGGCCCTGCTGCATGGGGCTGGCAGGATTCCTGTGCAGGGAGCCAGCTGGGCAAGGAGGTGAGGCCACCTCTCAGGATACCAGCCAGCTACTGCCGCAAACAGACGCTTTGGGGAGGAGGGGTCAGTCAGGGGGAGATGAGTTTCTGGGAACTCACAGGTAGAGGACAGAGGGGACTTTTGTGCCCATCCAGTCTGAGCTGCTGTGTGACCCAGGCCAGGGACCCTCACAGAGCGATTCCTGCTTCTGGCCCAGCCCGCGGCTGGAGCCAGAGCCCACGCAAGCCATCCAGGACTGGCCGTGGGGCTGGTAGATCAGTGCAGCCCCCACCAGTGGACACTGCCTGGGATGAAGGTGCCTTGGTGAAGTGTGGTTTATGGTAAGTGCCTTCGTTGCTGCCAGGGCAGCTGCCTCACCCTGGGGGCCGCACTTACGCCCTGCCCTAGGCCGAGACCTGGCTGGTTCGAGCGCTCGGTACTGTGCCTAGCACAGCTCTTGGACACAGGGGCAGGGGAGAGGTGACCGATATGGCCCAGCCCTCAGCCTTTGGTTCCAGGGGTTAATCTTGTGACAAATCAGAGCTGCCTTTCCCCTAAGCAAGGGCCTTTCCCACCCCCCCAGAGGCCCTGTCTGGGCCAGCCCTGCCCACCAGCATGTAGTGGGTGCCTGGAACAGCAAGGCGGGGCAGTGCCAGCAAGATGGGGTCTGAGCCTTTGCATCTCCCCATTGCTCAGCCCCCACCAGCATCCCCATGCTCCTGCCCACTCAGCCCCACCGTGTGCTACGGAGACCCTGCCTCCCCTCCCTGCTCCCCACAGGGACATCTCCTGCCCTTCTCAGGGACATCAAGTCTCCTGGCTGCCCAGTAAGGCACTGGATCCCTGGGGGCAGCTTCTCTCTGTTCTGAACCAGCTGGGAGCGTGGTTAACATGCTGTTCCTGCCTGCGGAGATTCCTTCCAGTGGAGACTGGGGCTCTAGCCAGGCAGGCTGGGAAAGCGTTGGAGCTTGTCTTTAGGAGGAAGAGCCCATCCAGTGCACGCCCTGCGGAGAGCCATGGCTCTGGTCCCTCTCCTCCTCAGCAGTTTTGGGATTGCAAAGCACAAGAGGGGGCAGTGTTCCCATGGCGGAGCAGGAGCTATGCAGAGATAGGGACACTTCTGGAGGATCTGCCCCCTGGGTTGGGTTTATAAACACGGCGGCCCCGGTCCAGCCGGCCCTGGGCCTCCATTTCACAGTAGAGACAAGCAGCTTGGGGGATCATGGCTGCTGCTGTCCACACAGCCATTTGCAGTTCATTCTCAGGAGACAGAAGCCAGTTCCTGGGTTCCCTGGGGAGAGGAGAAATAAAAACAGCAAAGCCCCCAAGCACCCGAACTCTGGGAAGTCTCTGTAGCCTCTCCGAGAGCAGGCCCAGGAGGCCCCAGTGAGAGCTGGCTGTGATCCAAACCCCTTTAATCCCTCAGTTCCTCTGGGGCTGTGGTTCTGCAAGGTTGGATGCAGGCCAGCGGCGGGGGGGTTTGGGAAGCCAGCCAAGCCTGCAGCGCCATTTAGGGGTGACGCGTGCCCAGCTCCGAGCCGAGTCTGGGAATCAGCAACAGCCGGCCCAGGTGGGCGCAATCCATGGATCTGCAGAACAAGCCACATCTGGCCATACCGCCAGACGCAGGAATAAAGTTCCCAGTTCTTCCATCAGGAAATTCCACAGCCCCTGGGAGAACTGGCAGCTCCCTCTGTCCAGATGGGCCAGTGCTGAGCTGAAGGGAGGATGGGCAGGCTCCGGAGGAGGCAAGGGAGGGGCACTGAGCCCAGGGGGAGGTTACAGTGAGGCTCTGCCTAGCTCTCTGACCCTAACATGTGGTTAGAGGGGCTGGTTAGTCTTGCCTCATGTGCTGCATCAAACAGCTGCTTGTGCCCATCCCCTTGGCATCTCGTGACCCCATAACCTGCCCACACCACCTGAGCCATCTCCCCTATGTAACGTGGGGTGCCAGTAGTATCACTTACCTGACACACCTATGGTTCTGCCCAGCAATCTCTGCCTCCTGGAGCAGCGCTGCTGCAGCTCCCCTCTGCCCCCGAGGGCTTCTGGAGTGACCCCCCAACTCCTCCCCACTTAGCCAGCCACAGGGGACGGTGCCGAAGGGGACAGAGAGGGTGAGGCTGCCACATGGGTATTGGGCTCTGTAGGTAAATCTCTGTATTATGCATTTTTGTATAACTTTTATATGACTTTTGAGTTAGAAGCTTTGTATTGAACCTTGATAATATGTTATAGCTCCTAAGATATGACTTTGCATTATGCCTTTTCATAGAACCTTGTCTTAGAAACTCTGTATTGAACTTTGGTAATATGTTATAGCCCCTAAGGTAGTATAATTAAGGTGAAAGAAAAATGTCTTTTTGCTAGGGAGTAGAATAAGATCTCCCCCCACACACACACACACTTTGTAATCAATTGCCCTGGCACCTCCAGAGAGCTGCAACCCTTGGAGAGGGGATGGGAGCCAGACCAAGGGCAATCAAACTTATCAAGTGGGCTGACTAAAGAAGATCAGACATATTGACAGCCTCGGGGGTTAGCATCAAGCACCTTCCTTTGGGAACACCCTCTCTGCAGTATTGGGACAATGCCCAGAGAAAAGCAGCGCAAAGGACCATTGGACACAGACCCAGATTTTGAATCTGGGACAGATTTGCATGAAAGAGAAGCTGCTATAAAAGTGAGGTGTCTTGCAAAGGACTTGGGGTCTGGTCTGTCAACATCAGCACATCAATCCGGATCAACAGAAGCCTAGCTCCATCCCTCCCCAATCTAACTCACCTGGCCAGTGAAGTTAAGGGGAGCAACCAGTTGGTAACATCAGCAAGACGGAGTGTGTTTGTACGTGTGTGTATGTGAGTGCATGAGTGTAATATAGATCATATACATATGATATAGTGTTGATTATTACCTGTATTACTAATAAATGTGGCTTTTGGCCTTATTCCCCCTGAAAAGATCCTGGGTGGTACTTTAAGTACAACAGCTCCACGACGCTCAGAGTGTCCGTGTTGGCAGCACTGGACAGGGCAGCCGCAGGTTCTGATGGTCACTGCAGAGAGGACACAACAATCTGCCTGGGTAGTGCAGGGCCAGGCATCCTCCAGGATAGGGAAAGGAGCCGGGGGCAGCGCCTTCCTCACACCCCATCAGGGTTCAGCGCCCAGCTCCTTTTGAATGTTCCCACCCGAGTGATACCGAACAGATCCAAGGCACCCCCCACCCCATAGGCTCCCTGGGAAACTCCTGCCTAGTCGCAAACCTGGAGAAACGCCTGCTCCATCAACAGCTCCTGCTGTTCCACAGCCTGGCCAGGACCTCAGCCAGCCCTTCAGGGCCCACCCCCACTGGGTTCCTGCTTGGGGATGGTAAAGCTTAGGTGCCATGTCACCCTGGCACGAGGGCCAGTCCTTGCTCGCCTCCATGCCGGGATCTAGCACGAATCACATTCCCAGTGGGGGCACCCAGGAGAGGAAGCTACACAGTTCTGCTGGGACCTGTCTTGTTGTGCGCACTGCCAGCGGTCACTGGCTTCTCAGGAGGCTGTCCCCATGACTGCCCCTTGTGCTGGGGAGCCCATGTGCTGCCAGGGGAGCGCCCATCCTGCCCATCTGGCAAGTTGGAGTCATAGGGCAGTAACAATGCCCGAAGGGGCCGGGTGAGCAGAGAGCACTTTCATGGCGTGTGAAGCCTGCTGGGTCCGGAGCCAAGGCCGAGGGAGGAGGTGCCATGGCCCAGGCTGCAGGACTCACTCGTCCCTGCCATGAGAAGAGCTGAGGGAACTATAGCTTTGTGCACAAAAACACTCCTGCTCCTTGTGAATCTGAGTCAGGCCCCTCCCCACCACGCCCAGCCCAGGGCACCTGGGCACCTCGCTCGGGGCTGAGATGGCCACCTAAATGTGGAGTGTTGCAAGGCCTTCATCCCTGGGTGACTCTAGCCCTGCTTCTGTTAACTGACAGCAGCATCCTGCAATAGACCAGCCACTACAGGGGCGTGGGGCACCCCGCCAGCACTGTCGTTCCCGCCCACCCCGGCCCTGCCGCTCGTGCCATACACCCCTACCCCAAGGATTAGAGCCGCTTTCCACTGCGTCTCCCATTCACAACCCCCAGCACCCAGGAAATTCCCCTCACAGGAAGGGCAGCTAGTCCCTCGGGCCAAGTGGGTGAGGGGCAACATAGCCACCAGGGTGGGAGGTAGGCTAGAGAGCAGCACGTGCTTGTGGGTGACGCTGGCGGGGAGAGTGGCACTGGGAGAATGGGAGGAAATGGGAGTTTTTGGAGAGTGTTGGGGACAACGACCTGGTGCAAGTGCTGGAAGAACAGACTAGGGGCCGTGCTCCTCTTGACCTGCTGCTCACAACCAGGGAAGAACTGGTAGGGGAAGTAGAAGTAGGTGGCAACCTGGACAGCAGTGACCATGAGATGGTCAAGTTCAGGATCTTGAAGAAAGGAGAGCAGTAGAATATGGACCCTGGACTTTGGAAAAGCAGACTTTGACTCCACTAGGGAACTGATGGGCAGGATACCCTGGGAGGCTAATACGAAGGGGAAAGGAGTCCAGGAGAGCTGGCTCTATTTTAAGGAAGCCTTATTGAGGGTGCAGGAACAAACTATCCTGAAGTGCAGAAAGAATAGCAAATATGGCAGGCGACCAACTTGGCTTAACAGTGAAATCTTTAGTGAG
Source organism: Dermatemys mawii (assembly GCA_007922305.1). Classification (NCBI taxonomy): domain Eukaryota; kingdom Metazoa; phylum Chordata; order Testudines; family Dermatemydidae; genus Dermatemys; species Dermatemys mawii. The sequence continues at coordinate 3,490,881 of ML677396.1, read as the reverse complement.
CTTAAACTCAAAAGGAAGCTGACAGTTTGGACAGATGACTAGGGAGGAGTATAAAAATATTGCTTGAGCATGCAGGGGTGTAATCAGGAAGGCAAGACACAATTGGAGTTGCAGCTAGCAAGAGATATGGCTTCCACAGATACGTTAGCAACATGAAGGTGGTCAAGGAAAGTGTGGGCCCCTTACTGAATGGGGGAGGCAACTTAGTGACAGATGATGTGGAAAAAGCTGAAGTATTCAGAGCTTTTTTTGCCTCAGTCTTTACACACCAGGTCAGCTCCCGATCTGCTGTACTGGGCAGCACAGTGTGGGGAAGAGGTGAGCAGCTCTCGGTGAAAGAACAGGTTAAGGACTATTTAGAAAAGCTGGACGAGCACGAGTCCATGGGGCCGGATTCTCTGCATCCAAGGGTGCTGAGGGAGTTGGCTGATGTACTTGCAAAGCCATTGGCCATTATCTTTGAAAACTCTTGGCTATCAGAGGAGGTCCCAGACAACTGGAAAAAGCTAAAGACAAGTGGAAAAGGCAAATCTAGTGCCTATCTTTTAAAAAGGGAAGAAAGAGAACCCAGGGAACTACAGACCGGTCAGCCTCACTTCAGTCCTCGGCAGAATGATGGAGCAGCACCTCAAGGAATCAATTTTGAACCACTTGGAGGGGAGGAAGGTGATCAGGAACAGTCAACATGGATTCACCAAGGGCAACTCATGCCTGACCAACCTGATTGCCTTCTCTGGTGAGAAATTGGCTCTGTGCATATGGGGAAAGCGGTGGATATGATATATCTTGACTTTAGCAAAGCTTTTGATACAGTTCCCCCTACCAAATTCTTGCCAGCAAGTTAAAAAGGTATGGATTGGATGAATGGACTATGAGGGGTGGCCAATCTGAGCCTGAAAAGGAGGCAGAATTTACCAATGTACATTGACAAAAAGCCACAGTAATATGTCAGCAGCGCCCCACATCAGCTCCCCCTCTCTGCACCCAGCACCTCCTGCCCACCAGCAGCCCCATGGATCTGCACCTCCCCCTCCTTCCCCACACCTCCCGATCAGCTGCTTCGTGGCGTTCAGGAGGCTCCGGAGGAGGGAGGTCATGGCAGGCTATGGGAAGAGTGTGAGAAGGGGTAGAGTAGGGATAGGGCCTGTGAAAGAGCCAGGGGTTGAGCAGTGAGCTCCCCTACCAGCACATTGGAAAGTTGGCGCCTGTAGCTCCAGCCCTGGAGTCGGTGCCTGTACAAGGAAACACATAGTAACTTCTGAAGAGCCTCATGTGGTCCCAGAGCCACAGACTGGCCACCCCTGGACTATAAGGTGGATAGAAAGCTGGCTGGATCGTTGGGCTCAACGGGTCATGATCAATGGCTCCATGTCTAGTTCGCAGCCAGTATCACACAGAGTGCCCCAGGGGTTGGTCCTGGGGCTGGTCTTGTTCAACATCTTTATTAATGATCTGGATGATGGGATTAATTGCACCCTCAGCAAGTTCACAGATGACACGAAGATGGGGGGAAAGATAGACACGCTGGAGGGTAGGGATAGGGTCCAGAGTAATCTAGACAAATTGGAGAATTGAGCCAAAAGAAATCTGATGAGGTTCAACAAGGACAAGTGCAGAGTCCTGCACTTAGGATGGAAGAATCCCATGCACTGCTACAGATTGGGGCCCGAGTGGCTAAGTGGCAGTTCTGCAGAAAAGGACCTGGGGGTTACAGTGGACAAGAAACTGGATATGAGTCAACAGTGTGCCCTTGTTGCCAAGAAGGCCAATGGCATATTGGGCTGTATTAGTAGGAGCATTGACAGCAGATCAAAGGAAGTGATTCTTCCCCTCTATTCGGCACTGGTGAGGCCACACCTGGAGTACTGTGTCCAGTTTTGGGGCCCCCACTGCAGAAGGGATGTGGACAAATTGGAGAGAGTCCAGCAGAGGGCAACGAAAATGATCAAGGGGCTGGAGCACATGACTTACAAGCAGAGACTGAGGGAACTGGGCTTAGTTAGTCTGCAGAAGAGAAGAATGAGGGAGCATTTGATAGCAGCTTTCAACCACCTGAAAGGGGGTTCTAAAGAGGATGGATTTAGGCAGTTCTCAGTGGTACCAGATGACAGAACAAGGAGTAATGGTCTCAAGTTGCAGAAGGGGCGGTTTAGGTTGGATATTAAGAAAAACTTTTTCCCTAGGAGGGTGGTGAAGCACTGGAATGGGTTCCCTAGGGAGGTGGTGGAATCTCCTTCCTTAGAGGTTTTTAAGATCAGGCTTGACAAATCCCTGGCTGGGATGATTTAGTTGGGGTTGGTCCTGCTTTGAGCAGGGGGTTGGACTAGAACCTCCTGAGGTCCCTTCCAACCCTGACACTCTATGCGTCTATGAAAACCAATGGCAGGCAGGCAGGGTGACTCGATACTGCTCCCTGCTGTCCTTGACCATCCTGAGACTGAGGCCAGGAAAGAAAGCTCCATCGCTGGCCATCACTCCTAGCAGAGGCACCTTTCAGAGCAATAGATGCCAACAGGTAGGAGGGCTGAGCGGGGGCAGGGCCTTGTGCCGGTCAGACCCACCGAGCCAGGAAGTAGCAGTTGCCAGGGCCCCACCCTGGGACACCCTGATCTGCCAGTGTAAACAGATCTCCAAGCCGCTAGTCGCTGCCATTGGCGTGCTCGGCAAGGGCAAGATCAGCACCCTCAGAAGCAGAGAGCGTTGGCAAGAACCCAGCCCCACAAATCTGGATCAAAGCATGCTGCATCCAGCTGGCAGGTCACAGGGCAGAGCTGGGAACAAGCAGTTACCCAGAACGCCAGTTCCCGAGGGGACTGGCTGGCATCCACTGCTCTGGGCAGCAGTCACTCGGCCCAGCTGCTCCTAGGGGCAGGCTTGGCTTGTGCCTATATATAGCCAATGGCTGCTTCATTAGCAGTTCTGCTCTCTTAATTGGATTAGCCAGCTGGGATGGCTGATGTGCTTTCCCTGTGCACAGTCTCCAGCTTCTGGAAGCAGCAGCTGTTGCCAGAGGGAGCCAGGCTGGGGAGGCCTTACCAGCACATGAATATTTCAGCAAGGAGGATGGGTGCAGAAATTCCTCTCTCCAGCTGTTCCCTAGCAACTGGTCCGGTGGCCCGCAGGGGGAGCCAAGCAGGGTCCTGCACCTTGATTCTATGGCCCAAGCAGGGTAGTGTCTGTGTGGGACATGGGCCAGCGGAGCCAAGTCCTATGGCAGGCACAAGGCAGTGCCTAGATGGTGCAGTGAACTGGCTTGCACTCCCCATTCTGTTCTCCTGCTCCCCCAGCCCACGCTGGTTCCCTGCTTCTAGCTGGGCTGGGAGCCCCTAGGGACAGTCCTTGCCCTGGATCTCCCAGCAGCTAGTTGCTGCCATTTGCACGCACAGCTGAGCTCGGCAGATGGCATTTCAGGCCCCACTTGCGTTGGCGAACTGGGCATAGTAAGTGCCCCTCCTGGAATGCCCCCGGGGCAGGGCTGGGGAAGGGGCGAGCAGGCCCTTTGGTTCTTGTCACCTGACCTTTACGACAGGAGCAGCCAGTGGGGTAGCTGACACAGGGAGCGGGAGCAGGCAGTCCCAGGGGTCTCAACAGGGCTGCAGTCTTTTCCGGCGCTGCGTGGGCACAGCCAGTTGGGCTCTGGCAAGGGAGCCCAGACTGAGAGAAAGCTGGGGTGCCGCCTTCCTCCCGGAGACACGTGCCCCATGGCCAGCTGAAAACTCTGCTCTAGATTAGCCCTGCATCACTGGGGCCTGGGCCCAAAACAGGAATCCCTGGAGTAAGGCAGCAGGGCAACCTGGTCCCAATGGCCCTATCTAGCCTCCCAAAGTGGGTGAGCTTCCGTCACTGACACGGGGGTTTCCCCCAGGGAGCCCCACCAGGGCAACCGGGCTGTCGAGCTCCTAGGGGCCCAGCTCCTGCGTAGCTCTTGTTTGCACTGGCCATCCACAGCGGGAAGCAGTGCTGGCCCAGCTGAGCTGCAGCACCCACCCAGCCTTGGGAATGGAAGGTGGCTGGCCCCAGAGCCCCATAGCGCGCCCTCCGAGCAGCTCACTCACCCGCCCTCCACCAGGCCTCCCACCTCTCCTCAAGTTGGGCAGCTCCCAGTAGGACAATGCTTACCTGATCCCCTGAGCACGCAGCCCCCGAACAGGAATGGGCTCTCTGAGCCAGGGGAAGCTGCCAGCAGGGCCAGCCCACAACATTTCGGCATCTGAGGCGGGGAGCTCAAATGACGCCCCCATGCCCTCTCGTTAGGGCCAAAACTTTGAAAAAGGTCTCAGTTCTGCCTTCTTCCTGTTCTATCCTCTCATGGTGCTGCTCTGCTACCTCAGACCTACCCCAATAAAGGAGAACTAATAACTTACAATTCCTTGTTCAAAAAATTTAAGTAACACTTAACTTTCAGGCGTCTGAACAACAAATGTAACTTTTCTTATCTGCATAGTTAACACTGGCTTTTTTTTTTATCTGTTTGAATAATCAAAATGGTGCTTTGCCTTCCTGGTTGCAAAGATTTGAACTGCTTCCTGGAGGTCCACAGTCTGGGCCAGCTCATGCTCTATTGAGATGGTTGCAAGGCCGACCAGCCTCTCCTGTGTCGTTGTGGAGCATAGATGTGTTTTTATGAACTTCAGCTTGGAGAAGCTGCGTTCTCCACTGACAACTGTTACAGGAAGTGTTAGAAGTATGCGCAGAGCAACTAAAGCATTTGGAAAGAGGGTGGTCATCTTATTTGTGCACATCTATTCCAGAACAGCCTTTGGAGTTGATCCTGCTGAAGTGTATCATGAAAAGGTTTTCAGTTCATCACCTAAATCACTTGCATCAATATCGCACATGTCACCATGTGTCAACACTATCTCGTGCACTGCATTGCTGCTGTAGGTCTTCTTCAGGTATAGTGAGGAGCTTTGGAATATCATACAACATCCCATATATACTGCTGTGGTCCTTGACATCCATGAAACGTTCTTCAGCTGACTGTACTGTACAATCTAGCACCTCGTTAAATAATTCAACTTTGAATTGTTGTTTGGGGTCTCTTATGGGATTATTCTGTGCCTTGTAATCAAAATAGATTGTCTTCTTCAATGACTCTTGTATTCTTGAATGGCTAGGAAAATAGTTTCAGTGTGACGTTCCTCTGCCAACTTCTATGCGCTCTTCAGAACGTTTTGAAATCCCTCATCTGATCGGTAAGACTGCAGGTAGGACTTTGCTTTGTCCAGTTGTTCCATTGCTCCAGATATATCAAGGTCAATACCTTGGAGTCTCTTGCTTACAACGTTTATTTCAAACAGTATGTCATGCCACAACACTAAGCCACAGAGAGGGGCAGGTGAGCTGCTGGTGGTACTGGGTGGGAGGCTGGTGGTTGTGACCCCCTGTCCCCCCAGTCTCTCTGCTCTCAAACTGGCTAAGCCAGGAGCCACTCTGCACTGTAGCCTCCAGCCTGCCCAGCAGGGGGCAGCACAGCACAGCTGAGCCCAGCCCTAGGACAGCGGGTTGAGGGCGTTGGAGACCCTCCTCAGTGGAGTAGGTGCAGATCCAAACAGCCACAGAGCACAGAGGATGGGCTGCAGAGCTCGATGGGGGAATTATTTAGGCCCTGATCCTGGAAGTAGAGCCGTATGGCGCTTGCTTGCGATCAGGTCTGCCTGCAGGATCGAGGCCTCTGGTCTGTTGCGCCGTGTCCACCTACTTTATGCAGAAACCAATGGTGGGGTGAGCTGGGACCTGGGGAAAGCTGGGCTGGGGGATCTCTGGGACATTTGCAAGCTTCTCGGGGAAAATCTGACCCTGTTTGTAAAGGACATTTCCAGGCTAAGGCTATGAGTGCAGAGTTCAGGCTGTAGCTGGTGCTCTGGTGGGGTGAGGGCTCGGAGCCTGGGGTTGCCTCTCTCAACCAGCTGGTCAGGGGCACCCCCCTGGAGCAACAGGTGGTACCCATACTGGCAAACAGGGGAGAGCCTCTCTGCCCCAGCACCAGCCCAGGTGTGCATACAGTGGGGGGCAGAGGTCTCCGTGAGGCCGCACTCCCCTACTGTCAACAGCTGCGGGATGAGGCCAGTGGCCAAATCAGGACAGAAGCCCAGCCCCTCCCGCTGGCTCCGATCTCCCCTGGCTCCTCCCACAGCCATCCTTGCCAAGCAGCACCTTCCCTCTGCCCGGCTTCGGGGAGGGTGCAGGCTGCAGGAGCGGAGAAAGCGAGGCCCCCACGAATCCCGCTGCACCACCCAGAACAGAAGGGAAATGGCGAGAAGCCAAGAGAGTCGCGGCCGTGAGAGCCGAGTCTCCCGAGCTCCCCCACAAATGGCAAAGGGTGTTGGGCCAGTAGCCAGGTGCCCTGCCCAGGACCTCAGGAGTGGTGGGGAGCAGGGAATGATCACAGTGCCGAGGAAGTGACCTGTGTGCTGCTTCCTTGCGGCCTGGATTCACACCAGGACTTTGGCCTGTCTCTAGCTGTTGAGCTTCTGCTCTGGGAGCTGTGCTAGTGAGACCCCTCCCTTCTCCGGCACCCTTTGGCTGATTGCAGCCTCTCCCTGGGCCAGCCCACACCCTGCGGAGGCAGCCCAGGCATCCAGAGTCAGCTGCCAGCTCCGTCCTGGGCAACTCTTCCTCATTCCACCCTGCAGGGGGAACAAACGGGAGTGTGGGGGGGGGGGGGGTGGAAACGGCAGTTCCCTGCTAGACTCCCTCGATGCTGCTGGTCATTTGGAATCATTCCCAGTGGCAGCAGGTCTCTGATCTCTTTAGCCCTGAGCATACAGGCTAGTGCACCCACAGTGCCACCCACCCCCCACCCCGCGGAGAGGCCAGGCTACAGCCCTCCCGCCAGGTGAAGGGAGACCAGGCTAGAGCCCCCACCCCTCCCCGGGGTGAAGGGAGGCCAGGCTAGAGTCCCCCACCCCGACCCAGGGTGAAGGGAAGCCAGGCCAGGCCTCCCCCCAACCCCCAAAGTGAAGGGAGGCAGGACTAGGGGCCTCCCCCCGCCCCGCTTCCGCAAGGGCATGGTGAGTCCAGGCCAGTGCCCCCTACAGTGCGGGGCTATTTCTGAATCATGCTAATTCTACAATTGTTTCAGTGGGTAACTGCCCCATTCCCAGACTAGTCCATGCTCTCACTGTCTAGTGCCCCCAGGGAGGCTGCTCACCAGTGACTGTGCAAATCATGAGCGCTGGCCTGGGGGATTGTGACCCAAGGAGTCTCTTCTGGCCTAGCTATTGCTGATCCTTTGGAGAGGCACACATGTTAAGGCCCAAAGAGAACATTCGATCAGCTAATGTCTGATCTCGTGTATATCAGCCCTTGAGACCTGTCAGTTCGCCTGTTTTCCCTAAAATCTTGTTGACTGGCATTAATTATCTCCCCAACCTTTAATTCTTTACTGCCTGACCCCCATTGCGGCTTTTCCAGCCTGAGAGTGATGTCGAACTAACTGGCCATCCCACTTCCCCTTGCGGGTGTGAGATTAGCTCTCTGCCCTGGTATTCTGAGATGTCAGTAGGCCAGAGAGCTCCTCGGACCTCAGTCAGCTCTTGAGGAGTGTGAGACGGAAATTATCCAGCCCTGCTGATTCAAAAACATTATTAGGTGGGAGAGGCTGGTTCGCACCCACCTTACTTACTGCTGGGCTGGGACGTATTTCATCAGCCACCTAGGACATGAGAACATCACCCTGGCCCTTCCCACTGACACAGTCACACAAGGGATTATGGATCACGGCTAAACCCAGCCACGTCCTTTGCGGCCCAGACAGGGGTAAATAGGTAGACATGGGCTAAATCTGGCCCTCCAAAAGCTTTTGAATGGACCCTGAAATCTTTTTATTTATGTGTTATTATAGTTAGTGTTGTTATTTTTGTGTTATTGTCTCTGGAGTCTGGACCTTGACTATATCTTGACCAAGACATTTGGACAGGGACAAAAATGAATTGACTACCCCTGGTCTCAGGGTGGAGTCCTGAGCCAGAGGAGAGGCCTGGGGTGCTGAGCGGGCAGGGAGATCCCAAGATCTCCCCGCCTGTGCAGGAGGACCAGAAAGTCCTACCCAACTTCTAAGACCCGCAAGAGGAGTGTTACCCGCACAAATTTCTCTATCCCTTCCACACTAGAGGGACATACACCTTTATCCAGTTCCTAGGGCTCAGAGCACATCTTCCTGTGGGTTGGCAGGATATTTAGCCACTGAAAGAGCCTCATGCAGTATTATTCTTATCTTCTATGTATTGACAATTCCCAAACAAGAAGAATATACATGCTAAGCACACAGTGTCATGCTCAGCAATCCTGGCATAGCAATGGTTCTCAAACTGGGGGTTGCGACCCCTTGGGGGGTCACGTCCCATGTCTTCGTGAGCCTCCAGCGCCGCTGAAATGCCACTGAATTGAACGTTTCCACTTTCGGCGGCATTTCGGCGGACATACTCACGTGCATGGGTATGTTCGCCGAAATGCTGCCAAAAGCGGAAACATTCAATTCAGCAGCATTTCGGCGGACATGGCAGGGTCGCGATCGGAGACTGGAAGGGTGAAAGGGGTTGCTCAAATGGTAAGTTTGAGAATCACTGTGGTATAGGCAGCAGGCTTCCCCTGTTGGCCAGGCAAGGTCAGTCTCTGGATCTTAGCTGCTGCACAACACGGTCCTGCAGAAAAGTCCTGGCAGCTCTTATTTAAGGCTGGGTTTTGAAGGTGAGTTCTTTTCCTTGGGGTTCCTTTGATCTTCCAGCCTTTTTCTCCTTTCCTTCTGCTTCTGTTACTTTCGATCTTCTTTTCTCTCCTGATCTCCTTCTTGGACCCCAGTTTTTATAATGAAATTTGAGTCCTGCTTAGTTATACCTTAACTAATTATCTCAATATAATTTTACTACCAATCATAACAAAATTACCTAACCAATGACCCCACCAACTTAACGGATTTACACCTAAAAAAATTAATTATACAGCAGACAGAAACAATGACAAACCAGACAGAGATCGCAGTGTCGAACAATAGGAAAGTGTAACGACAATGATCATACAATGAAGATTCCGCAACATTTTCTATTGAGAAGCAGTTTCTTGCCAGACAGAATGGTGTTACTTAAGTTTTCTTTACCCATCTTGAGATCTGTTTCTTTATCTGGTGACAGTGGGGAGCTATTAGGGCAAAGTCCCCTCCTCCCAGCCTGGTGTGAATCTTTTAAATACATTTTAGATGGAATGTGAGTATGTGACTCCAGGTCTACAGCTAATGGCTGCTGCTTCTTCAGTCTGGCTGCAGAAGGCGGTTTCGGTTCAGGCCTCCAACATGGCTACCGAAAAGCCATATTGTTACAGGAGAGCCACGGGGCTCGGCGCATGACTCTTTGCAGCTCCACGGGCTCCAAAGGCAGTGAACGAGGGTCTGTGGCCTGCAAAGTGCAGAGGGTCAGACTAGATGATCCCCACAGTCCTTTCTGGCCTCAGTCTCTGAGTTCCTCAGCAAGTCTCCCTTGAACTGTATCCTCCACATCAGCTGGCCACAATGGCTCCTTCTGGCCTAGACCCAGGCAGTTTAGCTGGGTCCGTGGACGTGCGGTGGGTCAGTGGAAGACTTGGCGCCAGGTTTACAGAGGTATTCAGGCACCTAAAGATGCAGAGGCATCTAGTGAGGTTTACTGAAGCACCTGAGGGAATTGAGTGCCCAGCCTGCTTAGGTATGTTTGCAAATCCCACTAGGCTCCTAGCTGTACCTCTAAGCAACTCAGTGCCTTTGGCCTGTGGTGCAATGATGGATTAGACACTGGTAAGGGGTGGATGACCATGAAGCATGGGAGCGAGTGAGTGTGGCCAAAATGAGTGTGGGTCTGCGGGGAATGAACGGGCATGGCCTGGAGCTGTCACCTGTAGTGCTACTAACCCCCAGTAGGAGGCACTAATATGTTAGGGGGAATAGTAAAGAAACTCTCCTTCTTTGGCAATGATCTTCTGCCCCCTACCACTCCTCCAGCCCCTCCTGGGGAGATGACAGGGCTCCACATTCAATTCTGATTGCCAGGCAGAGGCTCTGAAGAGCATAACTGATGGTCAGCTCCCCCCAGCAAGGGTGATCTGAACCACTGAATGGGTGTCCATCAGAGACCTGCCCCTAGAATGCCAGCCAGCCCCCTCGATACAGGGCAGGGGAAAAGAGCCAACTCAAAGGCTCCAGCACATCTACTGTTCTGAATGCCACCAAATGGCCCCCCACTGGCTTCAGACCCCACACACCCAGCAGCTTTGGGCATGGAACAGCCAGCTCTCAAATCAATGTCCTTCGCAGGTACTAAGACAATCAAAGCCTTCCTGAGCCATCTCTGGCTGCAAAACACTGTAGCTATTTAGGACACTTAGCAAAGAAACCAGGCAACCCAATAACACACCTCCAACACCCAGCATACTGCCTGTGCTCTCGGGGCCACAAATAGATGGGAGCCAGATAGAGTCTTGCGCTCAGACTGTTCGTCTCCAGCTACAATGCTAATGCTACACACTGGGAACAGTGGCCATCTTCAGCTGTGACACCACATCCACACCAGTTCTGGCTGGAAAAATACCTGCCAGTTGATGTCCGTAGTTGATACTGACCTGAGAAGTTCCCCTTACCAGGAGGAACCTAAGGACCAATAGTGAGACCTCAGTGATAAAGACCCAGTCGGTCACTGTGTATAGCAGAGATATGGGAGTCCTACAGAAGCAGTCTCCTGGACAGATGTTCTCTGAAGAGTTCTCAGCCTCCCTGGAAGATCACCAGACCATTCTTCTAACCTCCATGATCATGAGCAACATGGAGAGGGGGAGAACATGTGGGTCAGATCCAAAAGTACTGCTTTCACCTACATAATAGCTTTAAATAGACAGATCCCAACCCAACCAACTATATTCCTGGAAAATACCGCTCATGCCTTTCAAACCAATGCAAAACATTGTAACCAGCTGCACAGTACCTACTAGGAACTGCACTTCCCTGCTGGAGCTCACAGCACAGAGCACAGCTTGTCCATACAGGATAGAGCTTTCTCGGGGGGCTGGAAGAAACTCCCCCCAGGAACTGACCATCTCAAACCTCCCTACCGCCCATTCCAAGGAACTTGGACCAGCACCCAGCAACTGAAACACGGAGCAGCCTAGACATAGTTATAAAATTTAGCATCAACAAACCCTACCAAAACACTGCACTGCACACACAATGCCACTTCAGAGAGGAGGAGAAAGGGCACTCAAGCAGTACATTGATGATGCTGGGATAAGAACCTGGATACAGTAGAATAGAACCGGATTTCTCTAAATAAGAGGTAGGCAGTGTGACAAAGCTCCAAGTCTGTACTTGTGGGTCCTGTGCTTCCTGGCAGATTTAGGGGCCTCAGAAACTCATCTAGGCCCCAGAGTGACCTCCCTTTCTCAGTATAATTGGCAAGAGTCACCACCTAGTGAGTTACCTTCATCACAGGCCAGTATGGAAGGTGGAAAAAGGGGGGGGAGCCCAGGCCCGCCCTCTACTCCGGGCTCCAGCCCAGGGACCCTAATAGTATCAGCTAAGATGGCTGACCTTTTATCCACAAAACACAATACAATTCCCTGGGCTACTTCCCCACAGCAGTCCCTGCTTCTTCAAACTCCACTTCACCCTTACCTCAGGGCCTCCTTCCTTCTGGATGATATGTTGTCCTACACTCAGTCTCACCAACAGCATAACTTCCTTCCACAGCTCCTGACACCCACAGCCCACCTGACTAAGTGGGAGGTTTTTATCTGGTTTCAGCCAGTCCCTGATTGGCTACAGGTGTCCCAATTAGGCTAGCTGTTTCTACTCCTTTCTAGAAGGTTCTTAATTGGCCCCAGGTGTCTTGATTGGCTTGGAGTAGCCTTTGTTTGGCTATCCAGGAAACAAGGTCCTGCACATCCTCAGACTAATATACCTGCCTTCCAGCACTCTCTTATATCCTTCTGGTCTGACTCCGTCACAGCAGATAAAATACAAGAGGAATCAGACCTGGCACATATACCAGTGCGAGTGGGACGCTCCTAGGAATGTGCAGAGACCTAGTGCTCGCATGTCAGAGAACGTAAAACAAAAACCCACATACCCTGCACCCAGGCGAAATGCTTCTTATGCCAGCACCACCCAGGGAGCGCAGATTTCCAGAGAAACGTGATGTGGCCACAGCAAAGGGCTGCCAACGCCCGCTGCTGCATGAGGAGGCCATGCACTGTGGCACTAGCCAGGTCCCACCCGCTGGCTGTTTGCAAACTGATCAATGGCACCAAAAGCCAGCTCCACGCTGGACCCAGGGGCAGCTTTTATCGTGGGGCGCTGAAAGCCATGGCCCAAAGCTGTAAATCCTGGGCAGGATGGATGCCAGGCAGGCGATTCCCATTATTACTTCATGCCCAAGGTACTGCTGCATCCCTAGTTCCACTGCCCCCGCCCAACCCCTGGAGGTTGTTCCTGGCTCCATGGAAGTCCCTGTTACATGCTCACCTGTAGCTGTGCAGGTATAGTCTGGTGCCACCCTGCCGAAGTACTGACTCAGCTGTGGCCCTTCCTGCCCCTCTTCTTACCAAACACCAAGATGCCGGAGCTAGAGGGTTACACGCTTTGGTAGCCAAGCACATAACTCCCCCCAGGGGCTCCTTGCATCCTCCTTCCTCCCGCTGCTAACTCCCTGGGTGCCAGCCTCCCATCCCCCTCTATTTCAGAGACTCCCTGCAAACCCGCTCCTTGACCCCCTCTGCCAGGTCCTTTGGGTACACCCCCATTTCTCCCTTGATGCCAGGGCCTCTGTGTGCCCCCCCCCATTCCCTCTTCCTCTGATGCCAGGGCCTCTAATCTCCTTCCTGCTGGAACCTCCCTGTCCCGACGACACCACCTCGGTAAAACCCGAGTGATGAGCGGATGCTGACATGCTGTGCTCTGGGCTGTGTGGTGAGCGCAGCCCTCCAAGGCCAGCAGACATGCTCCTCGTTCCTCCATTGCACATTCTCTCCTGGGGCCAGGGAGCTTCACAGGAGGGCAAAGCTGGGGCTTCTCAACCTTCATTTGTCTGATAAGGCCGCCTGAAGCTTGCTAGGCCACCAGGAGCCTACACTGGTCCCTGGCCTGGACGTCCTGAGACGTGTGTGAGGGAGGTTTAGGTTGGATATTAGGAAAAACTTTTTCACGAGGACAGTGGTGAAGCACTGGAATGGGTTCCCTAGGGAGGTGGTGGAATCTCCTTCCTTAGAGGTTTTTAAGGTCAGGCTTGACAAAGCCCTGGCTGGGATGATTTAGTTGGGGTTGGTCCTGCTTTGAGCAGGGGGATGGACTAGATGACTACTGAGGTCCCTTCCAACCCTGAGATTCTAGGATTCTATTTAGCTCCCCTGGCAGCCACTGGGCCGTTCAGCGCAGGTGGACTGGCAACCAGAGAGAAGGCTGCTTGGCTTACACAATGGCAGCCTATTTTGCATATAGTGTGAACAGGCGTATGCGAAGACAACTTGGAGCCAGGAAAGGAGCCACAGGGCTCATCTGAACTCAGGGGCCAAAAACAAGCGACTTTGGGGATACAAGAGGAAGGTACAAGAACACCTTTAACCTGCACTTGAGGAAGTAATTGGGTAGCGTGACTACATTCATGGAAACAGGATCCCCGCATGTCCTGTGTAAGTACCTGCATAGGGAACAACTATTTACTAATGGGTGCTTTAGTCTAGCAGAGAAATCCAGCCCAGTGCCTAGAAGTAGAAGCTGGACACATTCAGACTGGAAATAAGGCACAAATTTATAACGGTGACAGTAATTACCCATTGGAACAATTTACCAAGAGTCGTGGTGGATTCTCTAACACTGACCATTTTTCAATCAAGACTGGATGGTTATCTAAAAGCTCTGCTATAGGAATTGTTTTTGAGCAGTTTTCTAGCCTGTGCTATACTGGTCTACACTGGGCAGGGTGTGTGTGTGTGTGTGTGTGTGTGTGTGTGTGTGTGTGTGTGTGTG
>ML677396.1:3463813-3476890 GCA_007922305.1 Dermatemys mawii | reverse complement strand
TGTGTGTGTGTGTGTGTGTGTGTGTGTGTGTGTGTGTGTGTGTGTGTAACTTCAGCTAAGGGACTGGCGTAGCTGAAGTGAATAGCATAGCTGAGTCTACGTATCTTAGGTCGACTTACCTGGCCGTCCTCATGGCGGCGAGTCAACTGTTGCCAATCCCCTGTCGACTCTGCTTCCGCCTCTCATGGCAGAGGAGTTCTGGAGTCAACGGGAGAGCACTCAGGGATCGATTTATCGTGTCTACACTAGACGCGATAAATTGATCCCTGATAGATCATTATCCGATCCGGCAGGTAGTGTAGACGTGCCCATGATGATCACTGTGACATGCGGTACTTCCAAGCAGGACCCTGGAACCCCCATATTCACCACTGTGATATGATTAGGATATGTTTTGTACAAAGTATGCCTTGTGAGGTATCAGTTTAAAAGTCTTGATCGGCTGAATATTAGCATCCAGTTGAATTGTGTGTACTGTTATTGTATGTGAAGTTACGAAGTATTGCTATATGTGTTACTACACTTGAAATTTCAAAGCGCTCCTGCGGGAACACTCCCGCGGCAGGGCTTTGAAGTGCGAGTGTGGCCACGTGCGAGCGCTGGGAGAGAGCACTCCCAGGACTCCTGGTAATCCACCTCCATGAGGGGTTTAGCTCCGAGCGCTCTAAGCGCAGCTCCCAGCGCTCGGTGCCTGTCCACACTAGCGCTTCAAACTGCTCAGACTTGCTGCGCTCAGGGAGGTGATTTTTCATACATGCAGATCAGCCACTTCATGCGCTCCTGGCAGGTTCTTTGGCCTCCTGCAGTTTCTGTGCTATCGGACTCTGCGGCGGAGACCCCTGGGGCCATGACAAGGCAGTCTGACTGTGGTGTCTGCCAGCTTTGCAGCAGGCGGTGCCGTTTCATACAAATGCTGCCTTTGCTAAGAGGCCCTGTCTGAAAAATCAGCAGTTCAGAGCAGCTTCCCCAGAAAAAGGTGCTGGGGCAGATCTGCTCCTTGCTTGTGCCAGTGGCAGTCTGGAGTAACTCCGCTGGCGGCAAAGGAGTTGCACTGGAAGTTCACTGGGGTAGCCGGGCTCAGGCCTGGCCCCCTAGCATATGCCTGGAGCCATTAATGCAGCTGATCGAAACACTACTGTCACCATGTGACTTGACTGGCTTGGGGCTGATGAGGTCATTGCTGCCCCAGGATCATGCAACACTCAGAGCGAAGATAGAGCACAGCTCCCAGCTACAGCAACACGAAGTGCCATTCCCCGACAGCGCAACTATCTCTTGAATGGCACCTCATTTGCATGGGGCCTGGTGCATTGTGGCATTTATTATTTCTTTGTGGGACTCAAAGGTTCTGATTCTGCATCTCTGCATAGCTCTGCTCATGGGATTCCCTTGCTTATCTTGCAGACCTTGCCTGTTCCCAGTGGGGGATGGGAAGGGTGGGGTCTTTTATTTCTCTTGTGGTGAGAGCATCCGAGGGCAAAATGCTTCATTGCCCTACAGTTCCCTTGCATCAGCTGCACCAGGGAAGGCCTCCAGGGAATATGCTCCCATCCAGCCAGCTGGCCAGCTCCTACACAGGAGCCTCCCCCGCATACAGGGCCAAGCCTGGGCCAGATCAGGGGTATGTTGCTTCAATTGCTGCAGGGCCAGTGGGGCCCCAGGTGGACAACCCAGATTCCCCTTTGGTGCAGAGCCTGGCCCAGGGAAGCCAGGAATGTGTGCAGTGTTCAATACCCTTTGCAGCCCTGCTCAGAGATTTGAGTGGGAACCGCTAAACAGTGTGCAAGTCCTGGTCCTCAGGAGCTCAGTAGGGCCCTGTCAGCTCCGCTACCACCCTACAGCAAAGCGACCCCCCCCTAGAGCAGGGAGCTGGCCTGGTGTCACGTTACTGATATAATGTGGGATCATATAGATCAGTATTGTATCCAAGGCTCTGTAGTAGCGCCAAATCTTATGTAAAGGGGGTCATATAAGGTGTCTACGACCAGGTTATGGTTTGCTGATTATGGGTATGCTGTCTAGATGTGTGTAACAATTTTGTAGTCAAAGTTATGAATATTGGCTACGTGCTTGGTCAGCGTATGTAGACTTTGGAAAGCAACTGAACAGCTGTCTGCAAAAAAATGGCGTTCTCAGTGAATGCCAAATCAAGAACCAATCGAGCTAACAATGAACTTTGTAGACGCCCGTGCACACCTGAGCTTCTCCAGGAAAGTGGCCTGGCTGGGTAGGAACTGAATCTTGGAGATCATGTAACTGGACCATGTGGCTATGAACCTCCATTTTGCAACTGGACTCTGCATAGGAAGGAGGAGGGGATCTCCGCCCACAAGAGGAAGTCTATATAAGCCTGGGAGAGACTCCCTCCATTTTGTCTTCAGTCTGTCATTCTTACTCTGGAGGAATTCTGGCTGCACACAGAAGTTTTCAACAAAGGACTATATGACCCATTCTTGCAGTGGATGTATTCCAGAGACTGTGATTTGAACCTGCAGTTTATTTTACCATTGAATCAAGAACTTTGCCATTACTGCATGTAATTGATTTCTTTTAACCATTCCTAACCCTCACCTATATCTTTTTCCTTGTATAATAAACCTTTAGATTCTAAAGGATTGGCTACAGCGTGATTTGTGGGTAAGATCTGATTTGTATATTGACCTGGGTCTGGGGCCTGATTCTTTGGAATTGGGGAGAACCGTTTTCTTTTATTGGGCTATTGGTTTTTCAGAACCATTTGTCCCCAGGACAGGTGGCTGCTGGTGGTGATACTGGGAAGCTGGAGTGTCTAAGGGAATTGCTTGTGTGACTTGTGGCTAGCCAGTGGGGCGAAACCAAAGTCTTTTCTGTTTGGCTGGTTTGGTGCCTTAGAGGTGGAAAAACCCCAGCTTTGGGCTCTAGTTGCCCTTTTGGAAGTAATTTGTCCTGTTTTGGCACTCTCAGTGGGTCCCACCAGGAACAGCACCGTCACACTTGGCTCCGCCTCCCTGGACTGGTTTGTTGTCTTCCCGCCCCTGCACGGGCCGTAGCTGGGCGAGCCGTGCTGGGGAAGCTCAAAGCCCTGGCCCATGAGACGAACGCCTGGCCTAGCAGGAGCCCAGGGAGGAGCATCCTTCCTGGCTGAGCAGCTCTAACTCAGCACAGAGCTTTCCCGGCTGCCCTCCCAGCTGGCTGAGGAATCGGAGCGCCTGGCACCTGGGGGGTGGAGGCAGGGAATCAGGCTGAGCAACATGACCCCTAGCAGGGCAGCCAAGGAAGGGACTGTTGTGCAGTGGCCAGTGTCAAGGGCTGAGGCCTGAGGACGTCAGTGTCTCCTCTCGCACCAGGCAGAGCGGCTCTTTCCGTCCCAGGTTCTGGCTCTGATGTTGTAATGCAGCCCCAAGGGGGTTCTTTTCACCCCGAAGCCTGGGCGTGAGCTGTGCCCTGGCAGGGCTGCGTGGAGGCCAGGCACGGAGTTCTTGTGTCTGTTGAAGAGATTTGCATGGGGCTGGATCCTCCGCCCAGAGATAGCAGCTCCCTTGTTGTGTCTTGTCAGGAGCTTGTCATGGAGAAAGCAGGACGGGGTTCTACGGAGCAGAAAAGCCGCTTGCTCGTAGCTGACTGATAAATGCCAGGAATTACCAGGCTGCTCAGGACCAGCACACACCAAACCAGCGTTCTAGGTGCTGCCACGGCGGGTCTCATGGTGGCTAAGCGAAAGGGTATCCTGTAGGACAGGCAGGAAAAGGGAGGGATGCAGTCGTGGGTCTTGTTTGGGCGCCAGGGGCAATCTATTGTGAGTCAGGGCTCCTCAGGCCCAGTGCCCGGGGGGTGTCCCCTCCAGCCAGGCTCCATTCAAATAGGCATAGGCAGATTTCCAGGCCAGACTCAGTTAGAGTCTCTTACTGGGACCCCTCTGTACTGGCTCCCCTCTGCTTCTCCCCCAGAAACGCCCCAGACCTGCCCCCCCAGCTGTGAGATCCGCCATCCCAGCCTGTTCCACACACTTCTGCATACGGTTCCTCTTTGCAGTCAGCTTCTCTGCAGCGGCTGGCTAGCTCAGGGCCACTGCTTCCAAACAGAGCCCAGCCAGGGTGCTCCGTCCTGCCTGGCCCAGGGAAGGGGCTGTGCATGGGGAGGGGGCTGAGGGAAACTGTAGTTCCCGGCTTAGCAGATCCATGCTCCAGTAGGTGGGAGGGGGAATTCTGCAGTCACTGTCGGGTAGCCAAAGACTCCCAGACAGTTGCCAGCGTCTGTGTTCTGGGAGAATGGGAGCCCAACCATTCATGCCCCCCGGGGCACTGTCTCCTCCTCAGCTGAGGTGTGAGAGCAGAACACATGGATCATGCAATGTTAATGCTGCCAGGTGGCAATCACAGAATATCACAGGGACAGTGTTACCTGAGCTGCACTGGACACACGTGGACGTGTTCACACGTGTGCACTCCGACACTCAGAGATGTGCACATGTACACACACAGGGAGGTATATACACACACACACACACACACACGTAAATACACCAGAGATACACACATATACACACGGACAGAGGTCCACACACACATGCACATACACAGAGGTTCAGGTACACACACAAGCACATGCACACATATAATGGTACAGGCACACACACACACACACACACACAGCTACAGGCACATGCACATGCACACAGAAGTGCATGTATGCATGCACACACAGGTCCGTGCACATGCACACAGAGGCACCTTCATACACATACACACAGAGGTGCATGCATGCATGCACAAATAGAAGTATATGCACCTATATATAAACACACACACACACACACACACACACACACACAACGTTGATGCTGGAAGCTTAAATGTATATGTATATTTAATTCTTGCTTTTCCCAGTAAAACATAATGTTTTAATGTTACTGTTGTTAACATATTAACACTGATGTTACCGTTAATGTAAAAATACACCAGCTTCTGGTGAAACGTGCAGGCCTCGCGCCAGGAGCCCCAGGGAACCTGCACGTCACTTTGCCACATCCTGCCTTCTTTAGCGCAGAGCTGTAACACTGCAGTAGCGTGGATTGTTTCCCCTTATCTATAAAATAATGCAAAGGAAGCAAAAGTTCTTCCCTGGCCATGGCTGCACTTGGCACTGATGGGAGGACATGCTACTCCAGGGCGCGGGGCCGAATGGGACCGTCTAGCTCATCTCCCCAGAGCAGTGAAGAACTGGAGTGAACCATTCAGGGATGGGTTCACCTGGACAGCGCACGCATGGCATTTGCCTGGCTGTACATGCTACGGAGCAGTGTAGGGATCTGAGGGGACAAGCTTTACGCAGAACTTCTTCCGTGTTATGCAAATCAAACCTCTGCTGCAGCATGGTGGCCATGCAGTTCTCAGGAGTGTCCGACTGGCCGTCTCCCAATGCATTTTTAATGCACCGATTGTTGTGATTTCAATAGTTTATAAACCATCCCTAAGATGTGAATCCTCAGAGCCTTCCGGACAGTCATTTCCTGCCTTAGGGTTCGCAGGGTAGGAGTGGAGGGTTGTTAACTCAGCTCCCATCTGTAGTGGTCACCCACGGTCTAGGCACGGCCCGAAAACTCACCCTAGTTGCTCAAATGCTACTTGGGAAAGTGCCCCCGTGCCCTGCTGGGGCTTCCAACCAATCAGGGAGGAACTGCGGCTGCGCTGGAGCACGCTGTGTGGTCTGTTGGATCAGGGGCTGCACCCCACAGGGACAGCTCCATGCCCAGTTTGCAGCCCTGCTTTACCTATGCCTGGAGGTTTCATCACATGACAGGTACCTTTACTTCCTGGAGAGCCCAGGCCAATCCTGGAGGGTTGGTAGCTGTTCTCGCAGGACAAGTGCTGCCTGTGCAGGGAAGGAGGGAGCCAGGAGGTGCTGCCTGGAGCCCAGGTCAGAGCGACTCCAGAACAATACCCTGTTCCAGGCACGCAGGTCAGGCACCGGTGTTAGGCACAGGGGCCTAGTTGCAGGCAGAGAGCTGGGGGCGGGTAGGAGAGGGTAGGAGGGGGGCTGGCCTAGGTTCCTGTCCCTGGAGAAAGCCTTTCCTGCCGGGCACACTCCCATGAGCTTCCAGGTCCTGTCTCTTCCTTCCTGACACCAAGGGTGACCAGCCAGGAGCCAGCAGCAGGCTGCTGGTGAGGTTTGTAAACGCCTCCCCATGAATTCTGGCCTTGGCTAATCCGAGCTAAGCGGCCTCCTGCTCCCGCGCCCCAGCTCCTTGCCCCATGCAACATACTGTATAGCTGCTCGGTGTGGTTCGTTCCAGTATAATTTTTATTTGGGAGATGGTTTATAAACCAGGGGTTAACAAGGCCAGGTAGAAAAAGGAGCATCGTCACAACCAGCGACAGGCGGAATCAGCAGAGCGAAAACGAAACAACGTCAGGCCCTGTTCTCGGTGCCCTCCCCAGCTCTGTCCCACCAATGCCCAGGGAGCACGGCTTCTCCGGACTCTCCTCCACCCTTGGCAGGGCTCATGCTTTGGCCGTGTCCATGGAGCTGAGAGCCAGTGTCTTCCCCAGGGACCCTGCAGGGCTACTTGCTGGCTCTCAGCTTCCCTCTCCCTAAGGGCTCTGAGCCCAGCTCTGGGCCCGCTGGAGAGGGGGGTGGGTTTGAGCCTCTCCGCTGAATGTTTGGCTCTTGGGGCCGTGGCAGTGTAAGAAGTAGGCGCAAACTCACCCCGATATTTGGGGGATGAGCTGAGCTGGGTTTCTGGAGGATACGGGCTCCAGATGGGCACAGACAATACTGCCCAGATGGCAAGCCTGGCCAGTGTGCCCCAGGGTGTGTCCATTCACCGCCCAACCTCGCAGCTTATGGCTTTTTGATTCTTTTTTTTTATATATTTTCTTATTTTTGCTTTTTGCAGCAAGCTCTCCCCGAAATATCCTGACGAGATAAAGTCTCCAGGCAGGGCAGCTGCTTCCCTGCTCTCCTCCCGTGTGAGAGATAACAGAGGGCACGATGCCATGGAGCCGCTCTCCTCACAGCCCCTTTGGGGACAGGGACGCTGTCAGTCACATCCGTCACCCCATCTTCTGCAGTTAGGGGCTGTGGTGGTCTGGGCTTGCTAGCCAGAAACCCTCTGGGGCCTCCACACCTCAGCTGCCCTACTAGGGAGCAGGAGCCTTACCGGAGGGGGAGGGGGGAGGACCATGGCATGTCACACTTTGACAAAGGCTTCAGCCTCTGCATTACTGCTCGCTTGGCAGTATGGAGCAGAAAGGCGGAGTGAGGGGATCCGTGGACCCTTTCCCTCCCAGAGGTATACAGAACCCATGGAAGAAGGATCACAACTCAATGCCTTTATTAACACAAACCACCCAAAGGATGGGGCATCCCCAGACAGGGAGGGGCAAACAAAGATCCTCCAAAATGAGGACAAATGGGACCTTTCCTGGAGGGCCTGTGGAGGAAAATGGGCTACGTCCGCTAATAATGGGCGGCCAATGGCGACGGGTTTAATTGGTGGCAGTTACTTTGACGCATGTCAGCTTGGCCACTGAGATGAAAGCTTTGGCAAATAATGCAGAAAGGATCTGGCTGTCCTGGGGCAACCTCCCCATCCCAGCCCTGTGGGAGGCGGGTTCGGGTCTCGCGTGCAGCCCCAAGTACAAGTTCCCAGGCTCCCCACTCGTATCACCCCTGTAGGTTGAGTGTGCCGTGCAGCATGGGGGCGCCAGCGCCGTGGGTCAGCCAGGCCAGTGGTGGATCCGGGCCTGGGCAGCGCTGCTCCACCCTGACCAGGCCACAGAGCCAGAGGAAGGCAGTGGGAAGCCAGCTGTCCAGAGAGCGAGCACAGGGGGCTGGGTGGCACCTGTCCAGATGCACAGGGGGGAGCAGGAGCCGCAGGATAGACATGTCCCTCGCTCTGGAGCACTGCCAGGCCCAAGTGGAGCGCCTCTGCTCAGTCAGTAGCTCTTACCAAGGGAGCTGCGTGCTAGACTTCAGCGCTGAGCAGGTGGGGATGCTCTGTGCTGGCGTGGGGAGCTGAGCCAGGGGGATGACGTGCATAGCACCTGCTGACCTGCCATCCTCACTCGGTCCTGTCGTTCCCTGGGACTGCTCCACGGTCTTCTCTCACACTGCCCGCCCCCCAGGGCAGCGAGGCGGTACGGGGCTCGGCAGGCTGGGGCGCACAGGTTACATGATGGTGCAGGAAGACAGTGGATTTCGGATGTGGCAAGTACAGGCTGCACCGCAGTACTGGCGGAAGGTCTGGTAGCAGCTGCGGTCAGCGTCACTGCTCCACTGCACGGGGTTGGCGGCCAGGGCCTCGGCAGGGAGTCTGTTCAGGATACTGGTGTTCACTGCCAGCGCGGCCAGCCCGTAGTCGGTGAAGAGCACGGTTTCCCGCTTGCAGGTGGGGCAGGAGATGAACTTGTACTTGGGGCAGGACTCATAGAGGATCTGCAGGCACTCCTCGCACACTGAGTGCAGGCAGGAGAGGATGCGGGGCCGCTTGTTGGTGAAATTGTACACGTGGCCGCAGGTGGGACACTCGAGGGGCTCGCAGGGCGTGGAGGGGTGCAGGACGTACTGGTTCACGATCACCTCGTCGGAGGGCGGCTGACGGTGGTAACAGACCTCCGAGCTGCCCTTGCGCTGCGCTTGGTAGATTCGCTCTCGCCGCGGCAGGGGCGGCGTCCGGGGCAGCCCCAGAGAGCCAGGGTTACTGTCCAGGGCAGGGATGTCCCCGCACGCCTGATTGACAATGATCTCGGACTCTGACGGCCAGGCGCGCTTGGCCACGAGCGGGGGCTCCCGGCGGGGCGCTGAGGTGTAGCGCGGCTGGGAGGCCTGCAGCTCCGAGAACTTCTCTGGGTGGATGATCTTCATCGCCTCCATTTTGAGGATGACCTGTTGCCCCTTGAGACACGACATGAGGATTGTTCTCACATCGCTGTCCGCTGCTCGGGGCTCTGTGCGGGGTGCCTGCATCAGGCTAACACTCGCTGGCAGCAAGCAGAGCTTTCAATCGCGTCCGGGCAGTGAAGCGATAGGGCTGGAGCAAGCCGCTGGAGCAGGGGCACATCCTGGGAGAAAGGCGCAGCTCTAAGCAACCAAGTTCCCTCTGGATTCCAGTCACCCCAGCTTCCCCCGCATTCCTAGAGGTGCTGCTTCCGCAGATGGAGGCGTGCACAGGAAGTGCATGCAGTCACAGCAGTATCCTGCAGAGCCCAGCCTTTCTGCTCCTAGGTTCCAATCTGGTGATCAAAGCTCTTCCTCCCCGCAGGGCCTTTCTCACATGCTTAATCCTGTGGCAGCCCTGTCGCTGAGCAATCTCCCACTTCGCTTTCCAAGCCAGACCATCATCAGCTGGAAAGAGCAAACTCAGGCAAGAGGACGAGGCTTTCTCCTGGCCCCGGAGGCAATGAGTCAGGGCTCCAGTGCAGCCCAGGATAGCTCCCAGCAGGCAAATGCTCCCTGCCCCTTCCCACTGGCGCCCTGCCCCCGTGGAGTCTGTATGCCTCTTTCCGGGTAAGATCCTGGCAGGGCTGAAGAACGTGTGAGTAAATTCCTTTGCTCCGACTTTGTTTCTCCCACTCGCAGTCACTGAGGTTCACGGAGCCGGCGGTTCCCTCAGGGTAATTGCTGGGCACCAGACTAGGAAACGTCCTGCTGGGCTGGGGAGAGGACTGGGCTCACCTGTGCTGTGGCATGCTCCGTTGAGGAGTGTAGCTCCCGATCAGCTCTGCCGTGCTCCCTGCAGCCACTCGCAGGAAAAGGCTGCAAACACAAAGCAACAGGAAGTTGGAGACTCAGCTGAGGGGAAGATTTGAAACCTGCAAGTGTTCAGTGGGGATCACTGGGCAACTGGAGCTGGCGCCTCATTCCCTGCTCCTGGGGCAGACCCAAGGAAGGCACCCCAGAGCCATGGCTGGCCCCAGCACAGCTACAAGACATGGGAGTCGCCAGGCATCCTCCACAGGCCTCCGCTCTCCAGTGCCTACCTGTCAGTTCCCCGGGGCTCGGTTTGGGGAGAGGGGATTCTGGGGTAGGGGCTCAGACTCCTCACCAAAGCCTGGGACAGATTCTGATGCCTCCCCTAGAAATCCCAGATGCATAAGTAGCCTGATACTCCCCCTCCCGAGGTCCCAGGGGCCCTTTCTCAGTTGTTCAGGGCTCTGGATTTGTGCATTTCCCCTGTTCCCCATATTATCTCCCCACACACACATTCACTCCGCCCTGGCTTCTCTCTCTCTTCAGTGTCCCCCACCCCAGTGTTTCAGGGGTGACTGTCACTGGAGGTATTGCCTTCCTAGTGGCAAGGAGACAGCCCTGCCCCTCTGCAGAGGACGATGAAGGCTCCTTCACTGCAGGCCTGGCAAATTCCTACCCTGTGTTAGCAGGGAGCTGCCCTCTGCATGCTCAAACCAAGTGCTGCAAGGGGGCTGCTTGGCCACAAGCCATTCGACCTGACTGTCTAGCGATGAGGCAGCCCCAGAGGGGACCAGCTGGCTAAGGGGCTGCCCAAGGGGGGCAGCTGAGGGAACAAGTCAAGGGATTTTACGGCATCCAAATCTCTCCTTCATCCCAACTGTCTTGCTCTGATGCAGTGGAGTCCAGCGGGGAGCAGGTGGAAGAGCTGGTGAGGGAGCTAGGCCAGCCGGCCTGCCCTGCACCTCCATCACAGCCACCAGGGCTGGGGAGGCAGCAAATCCCCATCACCAGGCTGTGCCTGGCTGCATTGTGCTCCATTCCACCTACCCAACCACAGGGACCACACAGCACATACCTGACTACACAACACAGGAGTGACACATCCGGCACACAACACATACCCTGTACACAACACAGGAGTGACACATCTGGCACACAATACACACCCTGCTACACAGCACAGGAGTGACACACAACAAACACCCTGCTACACAACATAGGAGTGACACAACTGGCACACAATACACACCTTGTTACACAACACAGGAATGACATACCTGGCACACACAGTACTCTGCTACACAACATAGCAGTGACACATCCGGTACACATAATACACACCCTGCTACACAACACAGGAGTGACATACACAATACACACCCTGCTACACAAAACAGGAGTGACATTCACAACATACACCCTGCTACACAGTACAGGAGTGACATACCCAGCACACACAGCACTCTCACTGCTACACAACACAGCAGTGACAGACCTGGCACACACAGCACACACCCTGCTACAGAACACAGAAGTGACACCCAGAACACACACTGACACACAGCACTCCCACTGCTACACAACACAGTAGTGACACACTCGCCACACACACTGACACACAGCACTCCCACTGCTACACAACACGGTAGTGACGCACTGGGCACACACACTGACAGGCAGAGCTCAAGAGGCACATACCACACACACACAGTGACCTATCACGCTCACATTCACACCCATCACCAGCTAACACACACTCCCAGCACACTGCAGGCTGACAGGCCTGGAGCAGCTCCCACAGCCAGCTGGTGTTCACAGGGATCCAGGGCACACACTGTATGCAAGGAGACGCAGCACACACACTACCACACAGCGCGCACACAGACACACGCTGACCCTTACCTGGGATGGGCTGCGGGGCTGCAAAGCCCGGTTCTTTAGGGAGTCTCCTGCCTTGCAGGGCGGGCGCCGCTGTGTGTGCCAGGCGAAGTGCCAGCGGACTGGCAGTCACTAGAGGGTCTCTGAAAGGCAGGGGAGATGGAGGCGCCAGTGCTGCTCGCCCAGAGTCCCGGCTCTGGAGGGGGGCCTCCCTCTTATCCACACCCTCTCCCCACAGCCAGCCGGGCTCTTCCTCACTTCCAGCTCAGCTTCCCGAAGGCCCCTGGCCAGGCTCAATGCAGCCTCCTCTGCGGTTCAATACCCAGCCACGCCAGGAGGGGATGATCCCCTCCACGGCCAGGCTCCCAGAGGAAGGGCTCCCCCGCCGCTGGGCTTGTCCCCGATGCTGTGCAACGGCCACGACCCTCCGAGGTACCTGCAGGCCAGTGAGCCCAGGAGGGAGCCCCGCTCCCCTGCCGGGCCTGCTGCTGATGTGCGTGTCAGGGGGCCGGGTTCCCTGGCACCGCTCCTGCCTGCACCTCCGAGCGCAGAGATGCGCCTCTTCCTTCCAGGCTGCAGCGATGAAGGGCAACCGCCTCCTCCCGGGGCTTTCCTCTCCAGCCAGCCTCCTCGCCCCAGCGAGCGCGCACTCCGGGCAGGAGGGGATTTGGGCTTCTACAGGTAAGAAGCTGACGCAACACGGTCCGTGGCCAGGGCCCCCGGCATCCGCAGGCTACCGAGCGCGCAGAGGCGCACGACAAGCGGCAGCTTTCCCAGGCTCATCGCTGCAGGTGCAGGGCAGGGCTGGAAGCCAGGGCCTTGCCAAATCCTTCCCGCGGCTGGCAGACCCCGTCCCCGGGGGAGGCTCGGGGCTGGGGCGGGGGTGGGGGGCGCTTCTCTTTACGGCTCTCCCCGGGAGCTGGTTCCTTGCGGGGAGGGAGCCTGTCCCCGGGATGCTCGGGGCTGGGAGCTGGTTCCTTGCTGCGCTCGCTCCCCGTCGCTCGCTGTGTCTGCAGCGGGTACTGCAGTGATGCAGGCAGCTCACATTTCCCCCTATCAGCAGCACGGAGCCCAGTGGGCCGCAGAGCCCGAGCGCCCAACGCCGGCTCCCTCCCCCTCGTCGTTCGTGAGGCTTTTCCCCTCCCTCAGCGGCGTTTAGCTCGAGCAGCAGCCGGTTCTAGGCAGGCTCCCTGGGGGAGGCGGGGAAGGGGATTTCCCCCCTCTATGGCGGGCCGGCTGCAGCGCTCAGCAAGCGCCTCGCTCGCTCGCTCGCTCGCCCGGGGTGAGGAGCGCAGACTGTGGTCTGGGCTTCCTTCCTCCCCCTCACACTTTCCGCCATTCGAGCTCCTGCTGCTGCTGCTGCAGCTGGGAGGAATCTCTGCCCCCCTGGCAGCCCCAGGTCAGCCTCTGAGCACCCCGCAAATGCTGGCGCCTCCCGATTTCAAAGAGCGGAGCCCTGCTTTGAGCCCTGCTGGAGTCTCCTAGGAGGCCCAGCTGCACAGACCCAAATGCAGAGCCGGGGCCCAGCGC
>ML677396.1:3452853-3463803 GCA_007922305.1 Dermatemys mawii | reverse complement strand
CCGTGTCCCAATAGCCTGGTCTCTGCGCTGGCTGGGCCCAGTTCTGCCAATTGTGGGGGGGCTTGGGGATGAGTAGGTCCAGCTGCTCTAGGCTGTTAATTCAACACCTGGGGCTCTGGAGACGGGTAGGCAGTACAGACTCTCTATTCATAGGGAGAAAAACACAGTTAAAAAAATTGTTTAGCCTGCTTGGCAGGCTCTGGCCAGGGTAAAAGGGATGTGGTGACCAGGAGAACTGATAAGGAATGACTCTTCATTTCCAGGGCCCAATCATCACACACAGGACAGTGTCGCAAAGGCTCACAGCACCGTCATGTGTCACAGGACAGGGCTCAGTTTCAAACCACACCACAGCAATTCCCCTTCTTCTTCTTCTTCTTTTTTTAAAGAAAAAAAAATCCAGTTAGAAAGACCAACAACCCCAAAAGATAATCAAACTGTCACATCAATACCCAATCACATCCATCCCCAATAGCCACAATGGAACCCAAAGTTCAAATCCTAACTCAACAGCTGCATCCATACCCAAAAGCAATCCCCTTATCCAATAGCCACAACTGAACCCAACAGCCAAACCCTAACCACACAACTACTCAAGAGCTATATCCTAACCCCAAAGTCACATCTGATCCCAAGAGTCACACCCAATAGCTACACCCAAACATAAAAGCTAACATAACAGCCATAACCAAACCCAAACAATACTATGTTAAAGCATGCTACGTAGTGTCTCTCAACCTTTCCAGACTACTGTACCCCTTTCAGGAATGTGATCTATCTTGTATATCCCCAGGTTTCACCTCACTTAAAAACTTCTTGCTTACAAAATCATACATAAAAATACACGCCATAGCTCACTGTTACTGAAAAATTGATGACTTTCTCATTCTCAGTTTACAAATGTAGAGGGTTTTTTGTTACATAACTGCACTCAAAAACAAAACAGTGTATAACTTCAGAGCCTACAAGTCCACTCAGTCCTACTTTTTGTTCAGCCAATCACTAAAACAAAAAAGTTTGTTTACATTTGCAGGAGATAATGCTACCCGCTTCTTATTTACATCACCTGAAAGTGAGAATAGGTGTTCACATGGCACTTTTGTAGCCGGCGTTGCAAGATATTTACATGCGAGATATGCTAAACATTGGTATGCCCCTTCGTGCTTCAGCCACCATTCCAGAGGACATGCATCCATGCTGATGACTCTCTTTAAAAAGAAAGTGTTAATTAAATTTGTGACTGAACTCCTTGGGGGAGAATTGCATGTCCCTTGCTCTGTTTTACCCGCATTCTGCCATATATTTCATGTTATAGCAGTCTCGGATGATGACCCCACTACATGTTGTTCATTTTAAGAACACTGCAGATTAGACAAAATGCAAAGAAGGTACCAATGTGAGATTTCTAAAGAGAGCTCCAGCACTCAACGCAAGGTTTAAGAATCTGAAGTGCCTTCCAGATCTGAGAGGGACAAGATGTGGAGCATGCTCTCAGAAGTCTTTAAAGAACAGCATTCCAGTGCAGAAACGACAGAACCCGAACCACCAAAAAAAGAAAATCAACCTTCTCCTGGTGACATCTGACTCAGATAATGAAAATGAACATGTGTCAGTTCGAACTGCTCTAGATCGTTATCAAGCAGAACCCCTCATCAGCACCACCACGTCCTCTGGAATGGTGGTTGAAGCATAAATCTTTAGCGCATCTTGCAATGCCGGCTACAATAGTGCCATGCGAATGCCTGTTCTCACTTTCAGGTGACATTGTAAACAAAAAGCGGGCAGCGTGATCTCCTGCAAACGTAACAAACTTGTTGGTCTGAGCGATTGGCTGAACAAGAAGTAGGACTGAGTGGACTTTTTAGGCTCCAAAGTTTTACATTGTTTTGTTTTTGAATGCAGTTTTTTTTAACATTATTCTACATTTGTAAGTTCAACTTTCATGTTAAGAGATTGCACTACAGCACTTGTATTAGGTGAATTGAATAATACTGTTTCTTTTGTTTTTACAGTGCTAGTACTTGTAATCAAAAATAAAGTGAGCACTGTATACTATGTATTCTGTGTTGTAATTGAAATCAATATATTTGAAAATGTAGAAAACATCAAAAATATCTGAATAAATGGCATTCTATTATTGTTTAACAGCACATCTAATTTTTTTAATCTCTTGACAGCCCTACTTCCAACCCATAAAAGATCTGGGATATGGTGCATTGGTGTTGAAACAGTCCCCAAAAGAAGTCACTTAAACATATCTACCAAAAGGGGAGCTGAAGGTCCAGAGTTTTCTATTTTCTCTATTGAATTGGACCTGCCACAACTGAAGATAGTCTTGCCTTGTGAAGTCTAATCATGACCTTCTTAACTGTTCTCATGAGGCAGCTCTCTCATTTGATGGCTGGATGCAAAATCTTTTGAACCTAGACCAGTCTTCTACTTGTTTGGTTCCATGGCTGCCTATATTGTTAATCCAGGCAGCTGGTGTCTGAATTCACACAATAACATCTAATTTTACCATCTAGACAAGTTCCGCTTTTGCATTAGCTTTTGGTGCAAATGGGATTTTATATTGTGTATATTTTTGGTTGTGAATTGGGAACTATATCAATATGATATTGTGACGCCAGCTCTTGCTAAGTTTGTAGGCATCAGCTGAGCACTGACAAACTGATAGCTGGAAACCAGACCAGTTCACCTATGCGTTAATATTGTTCAAGATGGGTGTTGGACTTGTTAAGGATGCAATAAAATGATTGTCAGCTGCTGCTATGGCAAATTGCCAGCACTATTATGATGAGTCCTGTGCTTTCTCTTCTTGTGGGGGGGTTCAGGGCGTCATTTCTTGCCTCTGAACAGGGTATTACCTGCCCTACTAGTATCCTAGAGGAGAAGAGTGGAGAGGGAGGGACCCGGGCTCGCCCTCTACTCCGAGTCCCAGCCCAGGGGCCCTGAGGATAGCGGTAAACCACTTGAACTAGCTATTCCTTCCCCTGGGCTACTTCCCTCTCCTGCCCTTCAGCTTGTGGGGCTTCCTGCCCTCTCTCTGAACAAGCCCCTTGTCTCTTTACCTAGGGTCTGGGTCTTCTTAGTTCACTGCAGCACTTCTCCAAACTGTCCTCTGCTTTCCTCCAAACTGCTTTCCGCTCCAACACCAAACGCTCTGCTTCAACTCCTTCCAACTGTTCTCCGCTCCAACACTAATCTGCTCTGCTCCAACTCCTTCAAACTGCTTTCTGCTCCAACACCAATTCACTCTGCTCCCACTCCCCCAAAACTGCTCTCTGCTCCAACTCCTTTTCTCCTCCCCTGTCTGCCTGAAGCAGGGGGGTTTACTGAGTTCCTAACAGGGCCTTAATTGACTGCAGGTGCTCTAATTAACCTGCTGCCAGCTTCCCTAGTCTACAGGGAGCCACGCCCTAATTAGCCTTGAGTTTACATATGTCACGTTACTGAAATTATCTGGGATCATATAGATCAGTGGTGCAACCAAGGTCCTGTAGGCGCACCAAATCTTATGTAAAGGGGGTCATATAAGGTCTCTACGACCAGATTATGATCTGCTGATTATGATTATGCTATCTGCATGTGTGTATCAATTTTGTAGTTGAAGTTATGGATATTGGCTCTGTACTGTCTGTCTTTCCAAATATTGTGCTATGCTGTTGGGGACATTTTAGAACTCTTGGGGTTAGCTTGGCTTACCCTGCTTGATGGCTCATTAAGGACTATCAGCTATACAATGGACTCGCTGGGAGCTTGGAATGCTCCAATCCACATAAGAAGTCTGGCAAAGACATGCAAGAGAGATGGTGGGCAATGGTTGCCCGCCTGTGAATGCTGAATCATGCATGGTCATGTGATATGCTCACATGACTCCAGAACTGATGAGGTTGTACTTTTCACAGCAAGAACAAATGGGTTTTGCACCTGGGAGAAACTATAAATAAACCTGCTGCAGCTTCCCCATCTTGTCTTCAGTCTGTCAGTCTTACTCTGGAGGAATTCTGGCCAAAGGATTGATGACCCATCCCTGGAGGGGTGTACTCCAGAGACTTTGATTTGAACCTGCAGTTTATTCTACAACTGATGCAAGCCTGAACCAAAAGATTTGCCTTTACTGCATGTAGTTGATTTCTTTTAACCATTTCTAACCCTCACCTATACCTTTTCCCTTGTATAATAAACCTTTAGATTTTAGATTCTAAAGGATTGGCAACAGCATGATTTGTGGGTAAGATCTGATTTGTATATTGACCTGGGTCTGGGGCCTGATTCTTTGGAATTGGGGAGAACCGTTTTCTTTATTTGGGGTATTGGTTTTCATAACCATTTGTCCCCAGGACAGGTGGCTGCTGGTGGTGATACTGGGAAGCTGGAGTGTCTAAGGGAATTGCTTGTGTGACTTGTGGCTAGCCAGTGGGGCGAAACCAAAGTCTTTTCTGTTTGGCTGGTTTGGTTTGCCTTAGAGGTAGAAAAACCCCAGCTTTGGGCTTTAGTTGCCCCTTTGGAAGCAATTTGTCCTGATTTGGCACTCTCAGTTGGATCCCACCAGGAACAGCACTGTCACAATATATTTCCCCTCAAGCACTCTACCACAGCTCCCTGACCCTCCTCTATCACACTGCGTACATAAATCTTACTTTTAATGTCTGTATTCCATACTACAGGGTAAAATATGTGTATTATATAATGGTATAAATGCCTGTGCTGAACTTGTGAACTCAGATAAGAGGAGTAGCTCCCCCCACCTGTTTTTGTGGGACAGAAGTATTGTTGATTGTCCCATCAACCCATGGAGAAGTACGCGCAGAAGGCCTTGTCCCATCGATTGGAATAAGAAACCAACCAACCAATAAGAGCTAAGAAACAAACAGCAGAGATCCCCAGGGTCAGTCTGGGTTAGCCCTGGAAAGACATTCAGTGCTGACAGATTACTACATCTCTGTCACCTTTTGGGACCATAGACTGAACTCATTTGTGTATATATGTTGCCTGCTTTGACCTGTAAATAACTTTAATTTCTTTTTCCTAGTTAATGAATCCATAATTAGTTTACTATAGGACTGGCTACCAGTATTGTCTTTGGCCTGAGCTATAAGGTTCACATTGGCCTGGGGTAAGTGACTGGCTTCTAGGGACTGGAAGCAACCTGACTATTTTGTGATTTTTGGTGTAAGTGACCATTTATCACTAAGTTAGTGGTCACCAACTGGTCGATTGAGATCGACTGGTCGATCCTGGAAACTCTCCAAGTCGATCACGATCTCCGGATGCTAAAAGTCCAGTGGTGTAGCGGGACTGCCGCTAAGGCAGGCTCCCTGCCTGTCTCAGCCCCACGTTGCTCCCAGAGGTGAATGGCATGCCTCCAGAGGGCAGGGGTCTCCCTCCGTGCACTGCTCCTGCCTGTAAGCACCGCCCCCCCCCCCGCACCCATTGGCTGGGGAACTGTGGCCAATGGGAGCTGTGGGGACGGTGCCTGCAGAGAGGGGCAGTGTGCATGGTGCATTGGCCCCTTCCGGGAGTGGTTGGGTCCAGGGCAGGCAGGGAACCTGCCTTAGCCCTGCTGAGCTGCTGCCCAGTAGCCTCCCAAGGTAAGTGCTGTCCAGCGGGAGCCTGCACCCCAAGCCCTGAGCCCCATCCTGGATCCAACATCCCATACTCCCTCCTGCACCCTGAATGCCCTCCTGCACCCCAAGCCCCTGCCCCAGCCCTGAACCGCTTCCCAGAGCCAGCACCTGTACCCCTCCTGCACCCCAACACTCTGTCCCAGCTCAGATCCCCCTCCTGCACCCAAACTCGCTCACAGAGCCTGTACCCTTCACCCCCACCTGCACCCCAACACTCTGCCCCAGCCTGCATCCCCCTCCTGCACCCAAACTCCCTCACAGAGCCCGCACCTCTCACCCCAATCCCTGCCCTCAGCCCAGAGCCCACACCTTTTCCTGAACTCCAATCCCTACCCCAGAAAGTGAGCGAGGATGGGGGAGAGCGAGCAATGGAGGTGGGGGATGGAGTGAGTGGGACAGGGCTTTGGGGAAGGGGCAGGACTTTGGGGAAGGGGCAGGGCCTCTGGGAAGGGGCAAGGTGGAATTATAGAATAATAGAACTAGAAGGGACCTTGAGAGATCATCTAGTCCAGTCTCCTGCACTCAAGGCAGGATTAAGTATTATCTAGATTCTAGACCATCCCTGTCAGGTGTTTGTCCAAGCTGCTCTTAAAAATCTCCAATGACGGAGATTCCACAACCTCCCTTGGCAATTTATTCCAGTGCTTAACCACCCTGACAGTTAGAAAGTTTTTCCTAATGTCCAATCTAAACCTCCCTTGCTGCAATTTAAGCCCATTGTTTCTCGTCTCATCCTCAGAGATTAAGAAGAACAAGTTTTCTCCCTCCTCCTTGTAACAACCTTGTATGTACTTGAAAACTGTTATCATGTCCCCTCTCAGTCTTCTCTTCTCCAATCTAAACAAACTCAGGTTTTTTCAATCTTCCCTCATAGGTCATGTTTTCTAGACCTTTCATCATTTTTGTTGCTCTTCTCTGGACTTTCTCTAATTTGTCCACATCTTTCCTGACATGTGTCGCCCAGAACTGGACACTATACTCCAGCTGAGGCCTAATCAGCACAGAGTAGAATGGAAGAATTACATCTCATGTCTTGCTTACAACACTGCTGCTAATACATCCCAGAATGATGTTCGCGTTACACTGTTGACGCATAGTTAGCTTGTGACCCACTATGACCCCCAGATCCCTTTCCGTAGTACTCCTTCCTAGGCAGTCCTTTCCCATTTTGTGTATGTGTAACTGATTGTTCCTTCCTAAGTGGAGTACTTTGCATTTGTCCTTATTGAATTTTATTTACTTCAAACCGTTTCTCCAGTTTGTCCAGATCATTTTGAATTTTTATCCCATCCTCCAAATCACTTGCAACCCCTCCCAGCTTTGTATCATCCACAAACTTTATAAGTGTGCTCTCTGTAAATCATTGATGAAGATATTGAACAGAACCGAACCCAGAACTGATCCCTGTGGGTCCTCACTCGTTATGCCCTTCCAGACTGACTGTGAGCCACTGATAACTACTCTCTAAGAATGATTTTCCAACCAGTTATGCACCCACCTTATAGTAGCTCCATCTAGGTCAGAGATGGGCAAACTGCGGCCCATGGGCCACATGTGGCCCACCAGCCATTTTAATCCGGCCCGCTGGTGGTCCCCTGATCCCCAGCTGGGGCGCCGGGCCAAGCGCGGGGCGCCACGGGGCCCCATTGCTTCCAGGCTGGCCAAGCGCGGGGAGCTCCATGCCGGGGCACAGAGAGGCTCACTGCGGGGCCCAGCGCCTGCAGGCCGGGCGAAGCGCCGTGAGCCGCGGGGCTCTGCGCTCCCGGGCCGGCTAGGAGCTAAGGAGCTGCGCTCTGGGGCCAGGGATGGGCCAAGCGCAGCTCGCCAGCGGGGCCCCGCATCTCCGGGCCAAGGCACCGGGCGGAGCGGCTCGAGTCACGGGGCACCAGGTGGAGCATGGTTCGCCTCGGGGCCCCAAGCTCGGGCACCAGGCAGAGCTTAAGGAGCTGCGGGGCCCCGCGCCGGCTGGAGTGCCCTGCTGAGCAAGGTAAGCAATGCAGTGGGGGTGGGGGGCTTAGGTGGTGGGGTGGATGATGGTGGTTAGGGTTGGGGGTCTAGGGAAGGGTCAGTCAGGGAACAAATAGAAGGGGGACTTAGATAGGGGTGGGGGGGTCTCAGAGGGGGCAGTCAAGAAACAAAGAGCAGGGAGGCTTAGATAGGGGTTGATGTGCCTGGGGGTGGTGGTTAGAGTAGGGGGGTCTCAGGAGGGGGCAGTCAGGGAAGAAAGAGCAGAGGGGCCTAGATAGGGAGTAGGTGAGTGAGGGGGTCTCCGGAGGGGGCGATCAAGGGACGACGAGCAGCAGTGGTGGTGGTGGATGCGTCGGGTTTCTGAGGGGGGCAGTCAGGGGGCGGAAAGTGGGTGGGGGTTGGATAGGCTATTTGGGGAGGCATGGCCTTCCTGACCTGGCCTCCACACAAGTTTGAGCCCCCATGTGGCCCTTGAGCCAAAAAGTTTGCCCACCCCTGATCTAGGTTGTATTTCCCTAGTTTGTTTATGAGAAAGTCATGCGAGACAGTATCAAAAGCTTTACTGAAGTCAAGACATACCACAGCTACTGCTTCTCCCCATGCAGAAGGCTTGTTACCGTGTCAAAGAAACCTATCAGGTTGGTTTGACACGATTTGTTTGTGACAAATCCATGCTGACTGTTACTTATCACCACATTATCTTCTACGTGCTTGGAAATTGATTTCTTAATTATTTGCTCCATTATCTTTCTGGGTACAGAAGTTAGATTAGCTGGTCTGTAATTCCCCAGGTTTTCCTTATTTCCCTTTTTATAGATGGGAACTATATTTGCCCTTTTTCAGTCTTCTGGAATCTCTCCCATCTTCCATGACTTTCCAGAGACAATTGCTAATGTCTCAGATGTCTCCTCAGTCAGCTCCTTGAGTATTCTAGGATGCATTTCATCAGGCCCTGGTGACTTGAAGACATCTAACTTGTCTAAGTAATTTTTGACTTGTTCTTTCCCTATTTTAGACTCTGATCCTACCTCATTTTCACTGGCATTCACTATGTTAGATATCCAGTTGCCACCAACCTTCTTGGTGAAAACCAAAACAAAGAAGTCATTCTTCTATTTCCACATTATCTGTTATTGTCTTTCCCCCTTCATTGAATAATGGGCCTACTCTGTCCTTGGTCTTCTTCTTGCTTCTAATGTAGTAGTAGTATTGTAGTTTTAAGAATGCTGTAGGTGTTTGTCTCAACCACATTTGCTCTAATCCCTCAGACAGAGATAAACACCTACAAGATCTCTACCAAGCATTCTTAAAACTACAATACTCACCTGGGGAAATGAAAAAACAGATTGACAGAGCCAGACAAGTACCCAGAAGCCACCTACTACAGGACAGGCCCAACAAATTAAAAAACAGAACACCATTAGCCATTACCTTCAGCCCCCAACTTAAACCTCTCCAATGCATCATCAAAGCCCTACAACCTATCCTGAAAGATGATCCCTCACTCTCACAGATCTTGGGAGACAGACCAGTCCTTGCTTACAGACAGCCCCCCAACCTGAAACAAATACGCACCGGCAACCACACACCACATAACAAAAACACTAACCCAGATACCTATCCTTGTAACAAAGCCCTATGCCAACTCTGTCCACATATCCATTCAACTGATATCATCATAGGACCTAATCACGTCAGCCATACAAACAGAGGCTCATTCACCTGCACATCTACCAATGTGATATATGCCATCATGTGCTAGCAATGCCTCTCTGCTATGTACATTGGCCAAACCAGATGGTCTCTACACAAAAGAATAAATGGACACAAATCTGACATCAGGAATCATAACATTCAAAAAACAGTAGGAGAACATTTCCATCTCCCTTGCCATTCTATTAAAGACTTGAAGGTGTCAATTTTAAAACAGAAAAACTTCCAAAACAGACTCCAACGAGAAACTGAGGAACTGGAATTAATTTGCAAATTGGACACTGTCAGCCAAGGGTTAAACAGGGACTGTGAGTGGTTTTGTCATTACACTAATTGAATGCATTTTCCCAGTTAAGTCTCTTTCACAGAATCTTCTCAACTGTTAGACATAGATCCACTAAATTTTCAGTACAAAAGGTTTTTTTTTCTCCTGCTGATAATGGCCCATCCAAATTAAACAGCTTCTTAGAATTGGTATGGTAATTTATAACTTTTCTTTTTCTTTCTGTGTGTATAAATGCATCTTACCTCTGTTTGTTCCATTCTATGCATCCGATGAAGTGGGCTATAGCCCACAAAAGCTTATGCTGAAATAAACTGGTTAGTCTCTAAAGTGCTACAAGTATTCCTCGTGGTAAGACAGTTACAGTGATCCAGGAGTTCACTTTTGTTACTTGGTGAAATCTAATTATAGAACACACCACCATTTCGGAGTGTCTGCCCAGCTTTTGACACTAGTTAGGCACTCACGGTCATGAACCACTCCAGACAGAAGTATTGTATTGTTAATGCATTTCAATCCATTAACAAACCGCATTCAATTCTTTAAGAGTATCATTTGCATCCTTTTCCACAGACAAACTATGCACCCATTTGATCATCTGCATTTGAAGATCGCTCTTCACGTCAAGCACACTTGGTGCTTTCCATTCAGCTATTCAATTTCCCCTGAGTGCTACCTATCCCTGTATAGGTATGTGCTCATTTTATGCCAGACATACAAAATTGTTTTTATTTTAAGATCAGGTACTCATGGATTTCTCTGTCTGTGATTGCTGCGATCCCTTGCACTCCACTCCAGCATCAAGTTGGAAAATCACATTTCTAATGTCAAAGACCAATCCTTTGCAGGCCCTTGCTTTGTAAGTTTATTAAGAGACAAAGGACTCCGTGCCAAATTCTTGGCTGGAATAATTCCATTGAGATCAACAGAATTTGGATCTAAATTCCTGTATCATCATCAATCATCATCATCAGAGCCTTGTCCTTTAGCTGAATTTTCAGGAATTTATTCTGTTTTTGCACTTCTTTGCAGTTTTTGCTGAGAGTGAGGCACTTACAAAATAGCTGCTTTAACTCCATTGCGCTGGGTTTGACCCCTCCAGCTTGTCTAGGCTGGAGTTTTAGCCAACACCATTGTACAGATTAATCTGGACACTCCACAGATGTTTGTCCATCGTATATAAATGTTTGTCATTTCCCTGAGGTTGAGCTTTCAGTGTTGTGTTGTGATTGCCTCCACATTTATTGTGAACAGGTCTGGTCTTTACTGTTTGTTTGTCCCAGGTGTTCTGTCTTTGTGCCTTTGTCATTGAATGCATTTTTGGTTTTCCATTGTTTGTTAACACTTTCATTTGGG
>ML677396.1:3440017-3452843 GCA_007922305.1 Dermatemys mawii | reverse complement strand
GGAAGTAAAATTTTCACTAGTTCTGTAAATATCCACTGTTCTTTCCTAAATCCAGTCTATTTCTTGTAATAATCTTGCATTGTTCTGGTTATCAGTTATATCACAAGTCATATGCTAACGGTTCAGATCTGCATAGCATAGCTTTAATATGTAGCTCTGTAACGTAATAGGCAGAATAGACTCACCTGGCAGCTCGTTTCCTGTAAAGAAAATTCACCTTTGCCTCGTGACTTTCTTGCTTGGATCCCAGAATCCCTGCATCCAGAGAGAGGAGACGGTCCCACAGGCCCTAGAGAGAGAACTGTGGTCCGGGGAGGTGAAAGTCTGTGTTGATTGAAGGAGTTTCTTTCATTTGGACTCTCCTTTACCCTGGACGGTATGCAGATTTAGCCATGGGTTAAATTAACAACCTGACTAGGAGACTTGTCAACTAGCTCTCACTTGTATAATCTTATAGGGCTGATCCCATACACTATGCAGCTGGGGGCAAGACCACAAACAATGAAGACACTAGCCTTCTTCTACATAGCCACTCTCCAGCATGCTACCAAGTATCTCCTCTTTTGCACAGGACACAAGGACGATCCTTTGCAGAACAGAACCTTATCAGCATCCAACAGACAGAACCTAATGAGCATCGCACAAGATTCTGAGTCAGTTTTCACTCCTGGATGACCACTGAGCCCTATATTATATTTTTCAGTTGATTTTTGTTGTGGTGATTCCCTTACTGTATCACTAAGTCCCAATGATGCCTCGATACACTGCAAAAAATGAGCTAGGCCCATGGCTTGCAGCTTGTACATGCTGTATCCAAGGTTTGGGACCTAAATTGAAAAAAAGAAATAATTGGTTTTTGGCCCAAATTTGAAAATCTCTTCCCAGAAAACTGGGTCACCAGGGAGTAAGTGAGAGGCTCTCCTTACTCCGGCTCTCCCATTTATGGGGATGGGTATGGAATAAGAACGAGACTAGAAAAGAACTTGTAGAACTCAGATGACATGCTGTGGAGCATGTGTGATCAGTGGGAGGGCACACGCTAGGTCTCATGTATGGGGTTGGGGAACAGATAGCTCAGTGGTTTGAGCATTAGCTTACTAAACAAAGGGTTGTAAACTCAATCCTCAAGGGGGCTATTTAGGGATCAGGGCAAAAATCTATTGGATGATTTAACTGGGGATTGGGTAGCGGGTTGGACTAGGTCCCTTCCACCACTGATATTCTAGGATTCCTTTCTTAAAAATAGGACCTGTGTTAGCAGTTCTCCAGGCATACAGTACAACAGCTGGGCTTACAGGGTCATTAAAAAGTCTTGCTGACGGGCTTGCAATTTCATGTGCCAGTTCCTTTAATATTCTTGGATAGTCTCACCCACTCCCTGAGGGAATCAAAGTCCCAGTCAGCTGATCATGCCCTCAGACTCTATGATAATCACATGTACCCGGTCAGGAAACAGAAGCAATGCCGTGTGACTAAAGTGACCGGTCACATAGTGGCAATGACAAATAGTGGATGACACGTTCTTGAAGAACCCAGAGGATGAAGTGAGTTTGAGTTCGGCTTGTGTAAAGTGTGTGCCAAGCAGTATGGAATAACAAACACATTTATCGAGAACAAAGTGTGTTCAGAAAGGAGCCCCAAAGAGAAAAATGGCTGCCGTACATTGTGTTATTCCTTCTGACCCGGGCAGTCAGCCAATATTTGGGGCGTCGTGGGCTGTCTCCGTTAGGAGAAGTTGACAGATGAAGGAATTTCTTTGATGAAATTCTGTTTATTTACAAAAGTGTCCACAAAGTGCTGTTACCCTGCACACAGCAGGGACTCAAACAACAGTGGGCAGTTTCTTTGCTCATAGCTCTAAGCCCCTTTCTAGTCAGGACTCTGGTTAAAAAAGCTCTCCCTCTTGGCTTTCTCTCAGAGCCATGTTATCAGTGCTCCTCTTGCTGTCTGCTTCTGCTCCCAGATACTCACCTCCATGAAAACAGTATCCAGCCCCCGTGTTTCCATTCAGCCCGCAAAGAAACCGCTCCTCCCACTCAGCTTCTGCCCAGCCTTGCAGGTGTCCTGTGTTTTGGGCAGTGGCTCCTATTGCTCCAGCTGTCTCAGTCCAAAAAGGAGTTTACTTGCTTCTTATAGATCTCCTGAATGAAAGGCAGCTGGTATGTCACCAGCTTCAGTGAGGTATTACCCAACCCCCAGTTGAATAAATTGGCTGTAGTTCATAATGAAGTCATCTCTAGCAAGGGGAGTAAACATATTTCAAGACTGGAAGCTATTAAAAAGTCTGCCAAGAAGCCAGCAGAATGTATGGTTACAAGCCAGGTATTTCTGCTCTGACAGCTCTTATAAAACAGCACAGAGGCCCACAAGTTTATAATGGTCAAGATCCAGCCACTTACGTGCTCACAGTACAATCGCAGAAAGTGTGTAATGGTTCTGAACTAGTTACTTCTAGGATTACAGACTCTCCTGAGAAATAAATAGTGCTCAGAGTAGTTTAGAAGTACAGTAGTTGTTTCTACGCTCATGGCACATTCTGCAAAGATGCTGTCAGATTCAGAAGGGTTGGGAACCTGCTTTTTCTGGAATTCTGACAATTATAAACTCCACCGGGAAGGTAGCAAATTTTATAATGACCACGAAGCGGGTATGTTTAGGAATATGGTATTACAAACTCCACTGAGCAGCCAAAGAGTCGATACATTTATGATGACGACAGTGATGACAATTGTGATGCTGGCAGACCAGGTCAGATCAGGGCCACACGCCAATTCACTTGTGTGTTAGTATAGATCAGGGGTCTCCAAACGTTATGAGATGAGGGCCATATTAGATTTTTGAAAGGGCTTTGCGGGTCAAAGCAACTGTGGAAAAAATTAAATATATGAAAATATATGCAAAATCCCCCCCTTTGCTTCTCCAGCAGCTGCCGCGCCCTCCCCCACCCTTTACTCCTCTGGCTGCTGCCGTGGGGGCACTTACCCCTCCGCACATGAGGCAGCAGCTCACGCCGGTGGGTGGGGGAGCAGTGGTTTCTCCATGTGCCTGCTCAGCTGGAGGGCCGGAAAAATTGAAGCTGCGGGCCAGATCCAGCCCCCAGGCTGTAGTTTGGAGACCCCTGGTATAGATCAAAGTGAGTAATGTGTAAGTCTGTATTCAGATGGTTAAACTTGCTGAGAACTAGTGGGATGTTACTTGTATTGTTTTCACTTACCTGTTCCTGTTATAATGTAATAGCACACATTGGCACTGTGTATACCCAGGTAACTAAATAACCCCTCAAAAATTTTGTGACATGCTAGCAAAGGACTGCTGGGATATAGATATTCAGGCCTGTCTGTAAAGGCCTATTTTTCAAGAATTTCGGTCTATGTTTATCATTTAGCTAGTTAGAGAGATATAAAAGAAAGAATCTCTGTAAAAGAAAGAATCTGTGGAAGGGCCTTCTCTCATTGTGACAGTCTGAGGTCCAGTTCTTTAGGCCAAGGCCTTTGGCTAAGCAGCAGAGGCAGCCATAAGCTGGGAAGTGTACGGTCACGTCCTCAGATTCCAAACCAACCATACTGAAATAAGGCAGTCTGGGGCTGTTAGAAAGGTGACCTGATCTCTCACCTCCAGAGAAAGGGAAGAGCCTACAAGATGTAAAAGGAAATTTGGTTTGATAGTTTTCTGTTTGGTAAGAACTCACTTATCGATAGACACAGCTGGGAAACCCTTATATCTTTATAGATGTAGTTGTGAAATTCTCATGTCTGTATTGTTCTGTCATTATAGTTTCCACTTTGCTATTGTTTATTTGCGTGGTCTCTGTCTGGTTCTGTGATGGTTTCCGTCTGCTGTATAATTAATTTTGCTGGGTGTAAACTAATTAAGGTGGTGGGATATAACTGGTTGGCTAATCATGTTACAATATTTCAGGATTGGTTAGGTAAATTTCAGTAGAATCACTGGTTAAGGTATAGCTGAGAATATTACTATATAAATTAGGGACAAACAGAAAGTAAGTTGGGATTCGAAAATAAGGAAAAAGGAACTTGGATTTAAACTTGCTGGAAGGTCACCCCATCAAATTGTTTGCACCTTTGGACTTCAGGTATTGTTGCTCTCTGTTCACATGAGAAGGACCAGGGAAGTAGGAGAGGGAAGGAATAAACTCTTTAACAAGGACTTTAACAGAAAATGCTGATTTCAAAGCAAGTTGCCATTATGTATCATGGCTGGAGGTCAAGTGCATTCCTCACTCATCATCATCATCAAAGGAAAAGCCCACGTGGGTAGAGACACTGTCAGAAGAAGATCTAAGACTGAATTAAAGGAAAGATCCTTCATTCTGGGCTGCCTGAATTATAATCAGGAGGACTAACTGAACGAGAAGACAGAGATACCTGGAGTTATTCTAAATAGCCCCGAGAGACTTTTGGGAAACTTTTGTACAACATCTCTGCTGCCATTTGGAATTACAAATTGTGGCTCACCTGTTACTAGATTTGACCTGCTTTAGCCTCAATAACTCTCATTTACTTTTCTTAGTTAATAAACTGTTAGTTCACTATGGAATTGGCTGCCAGTGTTATCTTCGGTGTGAGGTCTGGAGTGCCAGTTGATTTGGGGTAAGTGACTTGTCTCTTGGGACTGGGAGCAGCCTGCTGTGGACAGATTTT
This sequence comes from Dermatemys mawii, assembly GCA_007922305.1. NCBI lineage: Eukaryota > Metazoa > Chordata > Testudines > Dermatemydidae > Dermatemys > Dermatemys mawii. The sequence goes on along the minus strand of ML677396.1, from coordinate 3,448,182 downwards.
TGGTTTAAATGACTTATCACAAAGTTCACTTTGTCTGGGTGGCAGGAGAGACTGAAGGGCCTAAGGGGACAGTCTGTCACTCCATGGTAAGACTGGTACTGTGATCCAGGAGTTCACATTTGGTCCTGGCTTGGTGAAATCTAATTATAGAAACTACCACCAACTTGAGGTAGGTGTCTGCCCTTGTTTTCTGACAGCCTGGCCTGAGACAGTCACTCACTGTTGTGAGCCAGTGATAATGACTGACAGCACTTAGGAGCCCCAGTAATGGATTAGCGCACTGTATAAATACGTAATAACCAGTCCCTGCTCCAAAGAGTGTACAACCAAAGTATAAGATGTGAGACAACAGGTGGAGACAAGAGGGAATTGGAAGAGCCCTGGCCCATTCAAATTAAACAGCCTCTTAGAATTGGTAGTCTAATGTACAATCTTCTTTTTTTTCCCCCTTTGCTTTCTGGGTATATAAATACATTTTACTTCTGTTCCATTCTATGCATCCAATGAAGTGGGCTATAGCCCATGAAAGTTTCTGCTGAAATAAACTGGTTAGTCTCCTACGTGCCACAAGTCTTCCTTGTCATATTTACGGATACAGACTAACACGGCTGCTAATCTTAAACCTAGTAAACAATGTGACAATAGCGATCAGCAGGAAGAGCAGCAGTCACTGACTCCTTCTCAGATACATAGACTCTCAGTTCCTCAGTTCCATCCCCGCAGCACTAAATCCGTTGACTCTGGTGGACTTTCTCCAGATGTGTGCTTGTGCACATGGGAGCAGAATTTGGCCCCAGTGTTGATCATCGCTGTCATGCATTAAAATCTACACTCAGCAGTGCATGTACAGGCCTGCTTCACACCCCCAAGAAGCATGGTTTGACTAGAGGTGCAATGTTAAACCAGTGCAACTGCATGTGTGGATACTCTTCCATGAGCCTAAACCTGGTTTGCAACTGTACATTTAGCTGGCAGGGGAGGGGGATGCATGTGTCATGAGGAAGTGTGGCCAGACCATCCCCAGGAATTCATACACTGGACAGACTGGCTCAGCAGTAGGGTGGCTATTTAAAATCCAGGCACGCTCTGCATATGTATGGACCCCTTACACCTAACTGAAGCTCTGAATGCTCCCATTATCTTCTACCATCCCTTGAAGAGATTCTGCCCGAACTCCCAAGAGTGCAGGATTGTCTGTGTTAGGCCTGGTCTAGACTAGAAAGTTTAACCAGGTAAACACATCTCTGTGTGTGTCCTCAACCAGTTTTAGGTCCTGCTAATAAAACCCTGACTTTCTGTTGGCGGCTGAATCCAACCTCCCTGAATGACATGCGCCATCTGCTGGCACCGTTTTACCAGTTGAATGTCAATGCCTGTTGCATTACCTATCCGGTCAAACTGTCCTCTAGCAGCCAGCCCCCAGCCCCGCAAGAGTGACTGCTGGGGATCCAGTTTTGAACTCTGCTGCCCAAGTATCACTGTGACCGCAAGCCCCGCCCGCCTTTAAAATGTCTCTCTTCCTGCTAACCCACCGTGGCAAGCACCCAGGTATGGCGTCATGTAAAGCTATGCAGACCGCCTGCAGCTGCATATCCCTCAAAGACTCCCTCAAAGAGGCTAATGCTGATCGTGTTTGTAACCTGAGAGCACTGCTCAAGAGGACAAGACAACTGAGTCTCCCTGCTTTGTGGAGTTGTTCATGATCAGCCCAAATTCCTGCCACTCCTCTGCCTGGTTCGTGAATGCCTTGGGAGACTGGCTGGAAGAGATGCTACATGGTCCTCTTATCAACAGAGACACCTGGGAACAGGGATTAATGTTTGTGGTATCTCAAGCATCCACCCAGAAACTCAGCTGCTGGAAGCTCCACTCAGGGAGCTGCCTGGAACCTCCCTGATCTCCTGGCCGATCAATCCCTGACCCAGCCCTGCTGTGATTTGTAATTAGAGAGCTCTCAAAGAATTCGTTCTGAGCCCAGTGCCCAGTGCAGATTTGTGATTCATCTGCTGCCTGGGGATAGTTTGGTTAGTTAAAAAGATTCATTGAGGAGTTTGGAAGAAGGATTTTCAGTCCCTGGCTGTTTACAGACTGTTCAGTTCCACAGACGGCAATTTGAGGTTTGGGATTGATCAGTTGAATCACATGGTTTCTGCTTCTGCTTGGATGACTGAAAGTTCTAAATAAGGCAATAATGAATGAATAGTAAACAGTGAGCGGCAGACAGGGACAACTGAATAATACCTTTCTTGTGACATTGGGGTTAAGGGATGAGTGCCATGTTTCCAACAGAGCTCAGTGCATTGGAGCATGGTGGACTAAGAACTTGGACTTATGGCCATTACCATTTGGTTCAACAGAAATGAGTAGGCCAGATGTGTCAGTTGCATTGGTAGAGCCGGGTCTACATGAGAAAGCTGCAATGGTTTAGCTACAGTTGTGCGTATACACTGATTTAGTTAAACTGGGGCCAAACTCCATATGGCACTGTAATGGGGTCGGGACTCACCACCACAGCGCCTCCTGCTGGATAGTCTGGGAATTAGCTCACTCAGCAGTCCTGGAGCACCCTCCTCTGGTGGTGTCCCCTCTGTCTCTCACCTTTCGTTGTGCTGTCCTCCGGACCCGCGTTGCACCTCACATGTGGTGTCCGCTTCAGGACGCTGCCCTCTGGCAGTACCCCCAAGTCCACACTCGCCCCCTTCCAGTGGGGGTTGGGGTGTTACAGCAGTCTCTCTCTCGGCACTCCAGCTGCAGTTGCCAACCACATCCCAAGTCGAGCCCCTTCTGGCAGGGTCTGGTGCAGTCCATGGAGGCCACTTCCCACAGCCAGATGCAATATAAGCGGGGAAGGGGAGGACCCAGGCCCGCCCTCTACTCTGGGTCCCGGCCCAGGGACCCTTTGGCGGCAGCCATCCTGCCCTCCTTCTTTCCCCTTGTCCATCTCACTCTCCCTGGGCCGCTTTCCCTTCAGCCCCTTTGCACCAGCTAAGCCCTTCCCTCAGGGCCGGCAGCCTGACAGGTATCCAGGCTGGAGTTCCTTTCTGCTCCCTAAGCTTGCCCAGCACTGCCCTGTCCCTGGTGCTGCTCCTCTCTCAGGAGCCAGACCTTCCCCTTCAAAGGTCCAGGAGAGACCTACTGCCCCTCTCCTGGCCAGTCTTTATATAGCGCCTAGCCCGGCCCTGATTGACTGGCTACAAGCTTGGCCCTGATTGGCCCTCAATAGGACCTTTTCTTATGGCCTGACAGCCTGCACAACTGCTCTGGCCTACTCTTAGCCCACTCTGGGGTGGGAGTGGGGCAGCCACCCCACTACAGGGACTTCCATCTTAAACCAAATTAAGAGTGTCCACACAAGGGACTGCACTAGAGTAGGCTTTTGGCTTGTTTCAGTGCCACCCCTTCAGCTCCATTTCTGCCTGGATTCCCACCGCCACTCCTCCTGGCACTCATTGAATAATCTTTCCTTAGAGTCAGTGTTATATGGGAATTTCCCACCTGTTGTCCCCCAAGGCGTTGGAGCACACTTGCCTGTGGGGATCGTTTCTTCCTGGTGATTTCCTGCCCTTGGATGTAAATGAGAGCTGGGCTACATTTTTTGATTAACAATTTATTTACCAAAAATGCAGTTTTGGGTTGACTGGAACTATTTGCAAGTTTGAGTCTAATTTGGCAAATAGTTTTGGCTGGAAAAAATATTGTTGTTAGCTGGGTGAACGCTTGCTGTGAAATTGAGATGGGGGTTGGGGGGGTGAAGTCACCCTTCAGTTAGCAGAACTGTAAGTCCCCACCTACGACAAAAGGATGAGTGAATCTACCCAGAAGCTTTGGCTGAGGGTTGCTTTGGGTTGGTGGGAGGCATGGGGGTGGGGAAGCAGAACACAAAGAAAATGAGACCAGAAAAAAAAGGAGACATTCTCAGAGGCATCTCAAAGCAAGTGGCTGGCCATGGAAGAAACATGCAGAGAGGATTTTGAGTTGGGGGTGCCATGGAAAAGAGCGCTCGGGGTGCTGTGAGCAAAAGAGGTTGTTTCTTGCAGTTTTATTTCTTCTGGGTTTGGAGACACTGGGCTTTGTACATTGTAAATAAACACAATTACAGCAGAGAAATAACGGCCAACCACCAATTTCTGCTCCCCACTAGAACACCCAAACTTTGACTAGCCACTCTGGTCAAAAGGGGCAACAATACTGAAAACGTTGGAAGGTTTCATTTTGAAGTTTTCTAAATGGAACGTTTTAACCTTTCATTTTGAAACCACATGGAATTTTGAAATGTAACACGATTTATCTAAAAAAACAAATGGTAAAAAAACCTGAAAAGTAAACAAAGCAAAACAAAAAAAAAGAACCCATTTTATTGGGGTTGAACAAAACATTTTGTTTGACCCTAAACATTTTGCTCAACCTAAAACTATTTTTCCCGGATTTTTCAGTTCAGCCAACAAACTGACAAATCAATTATTTGTTCATCTCTGGTGCAAGCAGATGGAGGTGTGTAACAGACAAAGGCGCAAATGCATCTTAGCTAGCCTTTTCCTTATTTTTACGGCTTTGCTGCAAGTGAGAAATCTGAACTGCGAGCAAGTGAAGATGTTTGTCTGGCTTCATCATCGTGAGCTCATGTCCTGTGGCATCATGGGAGAGGTGGGTTTCAAGGAAGGATCAGAGTGAGGAAAGACCGGTGACTTGGCAAACTGGACTAGAGAGGTCATTCCACTGAGTGAGAAGAGCATGTGGAAAAAGTACAGAGAAGGAGGAGGAAACAAAGGAGTGTCAGGAATCTCAGGGACTGCTAATTCCCAGGTGACTGTTATGGGCTGTGTGCCATTTGCAGTGCACAACAGGAACTTTATTGGTCCTACAACCGTGGACCATGTCTACACTAGACAATGAAGTTGGTAGAACTATGTCGCTCCGGGGTGTTAAGAAAATGATTGTTAGGAAAATGTAACTTAGAATGTTGTAGTATGATTTTAAAATAGCCTTAGACTTATAATCTCACTCCCTGAATATGTACTATTGACCCCTAGTTTAACATGCATTTTAAACTTGCATTCACCCTGTCACAGCTGTGCAGGCGTCATAGTGTCTGAGTACCCCTAAGTGTTTTGAACCTCCTGCTTACCAGACAGGTAAATGAAATAGATTAATATCAACAATGGATGTAATAGCCATTAAGTGTTCCCACCTGTGTAAGTGGATTGAAAGTCCCCCTCCCTTATCAACACAGGGGTATAAAATATCCTCACACATGTATTGAGGGGAGCCAGTTGTTTGGGTGATAACCCCTCTGACTCCTTATTGCTTGCAATAAATCTTGTTTTTCCAGAAGTCTACTGAGTTATGCCTGTCCTTTGAGGTATATTGGACTGAACTCCAAAGGAAATAAGCAGTTTTTGCAACAATTCTGGCAGCCCAGACGGGACAGCCTTTGGACGACTTCGGGGTCACCGCAGACCGACCAGAGGAAGGATAGTGCGCACCGGGCAGTTTTTGCCCGTCCTAACTCTCGACCCGACCTGCGGTGATACCCGGAACGTTAAAACGTGAGTCCCTACAAATCAGGCAAGACCAGAGGCTTCTGGAGTTTGGTAGGCGCCTGGGAAACAGAGCGGTGTAAGTATCTCCATTACTCTCATTGTTAATTTGTTTGGTGATTTTAGTACTTTTGTATTAATTCACCGTTTGTAGATTCCTTGTGAATCATTTGGTATAGCAATGGGATCGGGTCGCTCCCGAATGGAAGATTCCGCCTCTCCCTTGGGTTGTATGTTACGTAACTTTGGTAAATTTAAGAGTAATCATGGTATTAAGATGACTAAAGATGAGTTGATTATGTTTTGTCAGTTGGAATGGACCACGTTCGGTCTTGGTTGGCCCGATTCAGGGTCCTTTGATGTAGACCTCACAACTAAGGTTTATAAAACGGTGGTTACAAATCAACACTGGGACCAGTTCCCCTATATTGATTGTTGGCTAACAGTATGTCAGGATCGGCCCCCCTGGCTTATTAAATGTGCCTCTAAATTATGTAAACAAATGCGCCTAGGGGTTCCCAAGCCTCGTCGGACTATTCTCTGCGAGCCTGCAGAGGATGCTTGTCTCGAGACTGTAATGCCACCCACCCCCATTCCCTCAGGAAGTGGTCCAACTGGCCCATCTCTGTCTGTTACTAGCCCCGTTCAACTGGCTAGTCCCCTGACACCAGAGGACAGTCCCACCCAAGGGGGAGCAAATGGAATCAGTGACATAATTGCTGAATTTGACCCCCTTTCCTCAAGCCGTCACACGGCACCTGCCTCAAATACCCGAAGTCATGATTTAATAAACCGAGCCTGCCCCATGCGAGAAGTAATGTCCCCCACTGGCCGAACATCTTTCCTCTATGCCCCCTTTACTACCACGGACTTATTTAATTGGAAAAGTCAAAACCCCTCTTACAGGGAAGATCCCATGGTACAGATAAGGGTGGGTGGCAAGGAATATAAAGCTCTAGTGGATACCGGGGCTACGTATTCTATGATCCCTGCAAAACCCCCTTCTGCTGAAGAAAGCGGAAAACATGTAATAATAGAAGGAATTGAGGGAAAACAGAGTAAACTGCCTGTATATAAGCCCTTGCTTACAAAAATCGGGGACAATATGCTAGAGCATGCCTTTATTGTTTCACCTACATGCCCCGTTGCTCTGTTAGGACGAGATATCCTAACCAAACTACAAGGTGAAATCTTTTTCCAAGGAGAACAGATTGTAGTACACCTACCAGGAAAACAGGGTTCAAACTATCAAATGGCCCTCTTTAAGAAGGAGTCACCTACCTGCACAGGGAACATTGAAGCCTTAGAAGGAATAAACCCTGATGTATGGGCAGATGGAAACCCTCCAAGGGCAACATCTGTACCCCCTGTGAAAATACCACTAAAAGAAAAAGAAAGCCCTGTCTGTGTAAAACAGTACCCTTTGTCAAAAGCAGCTCGTCTGGGTTTAAAGGCCCTCATCGAAAAATTCAAGCAGTGGGGCTGGCTAGTGGAGGGGTCATCCCCTTTCAATACCCCAATATTGGGAGTGCCTAAACCAGATGGTACCTATAGATTGGTGCATGATTTAAGAGCAATAAATAAGAAGGTTACTGTAGACCACCCTATGGTCCCGAACCCTCACACCATTCTAACACAGATTCCGCCTGTAGCAGCCATTTTTACAGTGTTGGATTTAAAGGATGCTTTCTTCTCAATACCATTAGAAAAGGAAAGCTGGAAATTGTTTGCTTTTGAATGAGAGGACCCAGAAACTCACTATAAGACTCAGTTAATGTGGACTGTTTTACCTCAAGGTTTTGTGTCATCCCCCACATCTTTTTGAAACAGCATTGCAGAAAGATTTAGAAAACTGGAAAAGCCAGCATTCAAAGATTGCCTTGCTCCAGTATGTTGATGACTTGTTAATTGCCAGTCCTGATCTGCAAGTGTGGAAAAGAGCAACCGAGTCTCTGCTAAATATTCTAGGGACGAAAGGGGTACAAGCTCTCAGCAAAGAGAGAATCAGGGCAATTCAAAATATGCCTGCCCCAACCAACCCTAGAAAACTACGAGCCTTCTTAGGTCTGACTGGATTCTGCAGACTATGGATCCCAGACTATGGTAATAAGGCTAAACTTTTATATGAATCTCTCACTAAGGAAGGCCTCACAAATTGGAAATGGACTAGTGAGCATCAGCATGCTTTTTGAACTGTTAAAAGCAGCCTTAATGCAGCCTCCGGCTCTCATGATTCCTAATGAGCGCAAGCCCTATAGACTCTACGTACATGAGAATAAGGGCATTGCTTCGGGAGTTCTAACTCAGCCGGTAGGCCCAACCTGGAAACCTGTGGGCTATTACTCAAAGGTACTGAACTCGGTAGCCAAGGAATGGCCGGCTTGCCTGCGAGCTGTAGCAGCAACTGCAACCATAGTGACAGAAGCCCAAAAGATAGCAATGGGAGCAGATATGGACATACACACCCCACATGGGGTCCCCCAGATTCTTGGAATAGAAGGTGGGAAATTCTTAAGCCCTTCTTGACAATCCAGATATGAAATCTTCCTATTGTCTAACCAAGGGCTTACATTTAAACATACTACAGCTTTAAATTCAGCTACCCTTCTCCCTGAGCCAGGACCACCT